>CM053030.1:358509840-358867340 GCA_028564925.1 Lithobates sylvaticus | reverse complement strand
TATTTAAATGCAATAATAAATGGATATAATAATAAATTGTTTTAATAATAAATAACATCAATTTTGTTTATCTTTTGCACTGTAGGGCTTATAGTTAAGACCTCATATGCATAATTTGATACTGTTCTTATAGCTGTAATTATATTCACTTATTATTGCAGCTATTCGTTAAATAGACAACATGAGGGAGATAATAGTTATAGTAGTAGTAAAAACCATACTATACATGAGTAACAATATATCTATCTATTTATATCTATCTATCTATCTATCTATCTATCTATCTATCTATCTATCTATCTATCTATCTATCTATATATACATATACATATATATATATATATATATATATATATATATATATATATATATATATATATATATATACAAATAAATTGTGTGTGTATGTATACAGGCATACCCCACTTTTAAGTACACAATGGGGTTTATTTACTGAAGCTGGAAAGTGCAAAATCAGGCTCACTTCTGCATAGAAACCAATAAGCTTCTAACTCCAGCTTGTTCAATTAAGCTTTGGTAATAAAACCTGGAAGCTCATTGATTTATATACAGAAGTGAGCCTGATTTTTCACTTCCCAGCTTTAGTAAATAAACCCCAAGGTGTACTTAAAAGTGGGGTATGCCTGTATATATATTTGTAGAGAGAGAACGCGAGAGGGAGGGAGTGTTTAATATGTATATGTTATTATTATTATTATGACTATTATGGTTATTTGTATTATTATTATTGTTGTTGTTATTCTTTTCATATTATTTATTTATTAGATAACAAAACCATTTTTTTACCTACACACAACATTCATTTTGTATACACGTTGACATTTACATTATCTATACTTTGCATGTTGTTGTTATTTAATTATAATAATAATATTCATAATATTATTCTTATTATTGGTAGTAGTAGTAGTAGCATTAGTAAAATATTGTTGTTATTATTATATTCTGCTGCTGCTATTATTGTTGCTGTTGTTGTTTTTATTATTATTACAATATGATCATTGTTGTTATTATTATTATTAATTATTGCTATTATTATTATTACCATCATTGATATTTGAAAAGCCTTGCTAGCTTATACAATCAATAAGAAAATATATATATTTTTTATACTACAAAGTAGATTTAGTAGGATGTGAAGAGCCAGTATATGTGTGGAGGTTGTGATTTTGATGTTGACTCATTAGTCTTGGCTCATAGCACTGTGGACAAGTCATTAATTGTCATTTATCACAAGCTCAGGATCTGTGGCTGGTGTGCAGGTAATTGGAAGGCTCCCTATCACTTGTGTGATTAATTCCCAGTCCACGCCTCTCCCATTGACATGATGGCACTGGTGAAGGTGGGACCCAGATGTCTGATCTGACAAGTGTGTGCTGCGTCCTTCCAGGTTGACTTGTACAGTTATGGAGCATTTAAGAACATTATGTAAAGCTCTTTAAATATTCAGGCATGTGCAAATTCAGTGAATGATCTGTATCTTCATTATGAGATTTCAGAGGCACGTTCCTCCTGTCTGTTATACAAGCTTTGGCCCACTCCTGATCATAATCGTAAAATGAGGCTAATGGTCCAATTCAGCATTCTAATATTGCCAGCACTCCTCCCTGTAATCCTGGGCTGAGATTTAATGATCACCTTTTAGGAAATGACAGAGACGTTGTATTTAGGTATAAGCTGTGCGCATCACAGTGCCTGTGTCTGTGTCCTTCAGCCTTGTAGACATTTATCAGCTGGATCAGGCAGATGTGACGCACAAGTCCTGCCATTGGCCAGGGAAGAGATATGATCTGTGTGGCCATCAAATGAAGGAAGTGGAGGCTGAGATTCAGCGCAGAGTACAGCATCAGCCCCAGCCAATCGGAGGCGGTCCTCCCAGGCTACTAAGTTCTGTCCTAATGCCAAAGCTTCTCTCCTACCAGTATACACCAAGCCTGGAGGGGGACTCACTGCCACACTCCCTGACAATATGTTTCTATAGAAGAGCTACTGACACCTTCCATCCACAGCAACATCGGATCTACAGCCGCCTTCCCACTGCTTCTGACTTCTAGGAGAGAAGAGAGACCAGCATGGAATACACAGCTTCCCCCAAACCTCAGCTCTCCTCCAGGGCGAACGCCTTCTCTATAGCCGCACTCATGTCCAGTGGTCCAGGCAAGGACAAGGACACCTCGGAGAGCACCATCAAACCACTGGGTGAGTAGCCTGGTCAGAGGGACAGAGGGACAGAGGGACAGGGACCACAACTATATACTGACATATATTGGGGATAGACTCACACACACAAATACACCACTGCACAAGTGCCTTATAGCCTGATCTTATAAATTGTGCACTTACAACTGTCTTTGGCAAAAACATATATATATATATTGTATATCGTGAGAAAAAAAACATTTGACAGGAAAGGGGGAATAGACTGCTATACACAAAGTAGACTCACAACTACACAAATACCTTCAATATAGTCTGACACGAAGCTGTCTGGGAATATGTTATATTTTGTATATACTGTGTATATATATATATATATATATATATATATATATATATATATATATATATATATATATATGTATATATATATATATATATATATATGTATATATATATATATATATATATATATATATATATATACCGTATATATTCGCAGAGACAGCTTGAAACTCATTGTATTTTTATTATTGTATATATTTCTCTCTTCTCGCTCTCCCCTCTCTCTCTCTCTCTCTCTCTCTATATATATATATATATATATATATATATATATATATATATATTTATATATATATATTTATATACATACAGGCATACCCCACTTTTAAGTACACAATGGGGTTTATTTACTAAAGCTGGAAAGTGCAAAAGCAGGCTCACTTCTGCATAGAAACCAATGAGCTTCTAGCCCCAGCTTGTTCAATTAAGCTTTGGTAATAAAACCTGGAAGCTCATTGGTTTCTATGCAGAAGTGAGCCTGATTTTGCACTTTCCAGCTTTAGTAAATAAACCCAAATGTGTACTTAAAAGTGGAGTATGCCTGTATGTATATCTACAGTTCTCTCTCTCTCTAAATATATATAGATACATACCTATATATATCTATATATATATATACAGCTTGAAACCTATAGAATTTTATATCTACATAGGCATAGTTATCTCACTCTTTTTCTCTATCTCTACGTACATTCCCCTCTCTCTCTCGGGTTTCAAGCTGTCTCTTCGAATATATATGTATACAGTATATATATATATATATAGAGAGAGAGAGAGAGAGAGAGAGATAGAAATAGAGATAAATAGCTGAATATATATATATATATATGTACACTTTCCTGCTGTTCTATGTTCGAAAATTAAACATATTAAACAAATATACATTGATAATTTTTCAGGCGTATCGATTTCCATGTATACACAGAAATTGTTCAACCCCTAGCTTTAGAATGAATATTTATTAAACATTTATTTAACATAACACATGCTTGTGTTATTTATAATATAGCCTGATCTTATGTACAAAAAGTGGACTTACAACTGTCTTTGGCATAAAAATTGTTATACTGTAGGAGTTGATCTACTAAAGGGGTAAAGACTTATTCACTGAGGTTAGTAAATAAGGAGAAGTTGTGTTCACTTTAATCGCCCAGTCATGTGCTAGTGAAAGTTCTATGTCCCTCCTATATAATTGTGTGTTTAACTAAAGTGAACACAGGCTCGTCTTGTTTGCAAACATTCAGGAATCACTTCTTTAGTAATAGTCAATAACGCCTATTGTGTACGATGAGTGAGCAGTTAACATCTGACCAGATAGATGTAGAATATTGCTCTCCTCCCTCTCAGTGCTCAGATAGTGGTGATATGGAAGTCACCCCACAATATAGAATAGGCAGAACCCGGGGATCACAAGGTAGCCCTAGGAGCTGAACAGGGAAGGTGCAATGTTCACCAAAGCAAGCAATGCGATTTCCCTGGAAAAGTGAAGGAAGGGGTTCCAGTCTGTGCTGTCAGTGAGACTGAATCCAGTTTGCTTTAAAGAGACAATCGGGTCCAGGGGGGTATTTTAATGATCCCTCATTTTTATTTATTTTTTTGCCATATTAAGCGAATACAGGTTAGTGTATAAATGATTCTAATATCCAAAGTGTTTTTTCCCAATCGGTGTAGCCAGGATCTTCCAGGAGCCTAGCTGTGTTTAGGAATCATGGAAAATGAATGTATGTTACAGCTGACACTAATGTGTGCATAGTCATATGTAGAGCATTATTATCAGAGCTCTAATATAGGAGCAATCTAAAGTTTTCCATTCAACTTGTATGGGAAAGTTCCCTCCTGGAAATGTCCACAGTGTTCTGTACAATCCAATTGTTTTCTGTATCATTCAGTCCCTGACTTCATAACTGACAGGCTCAAAGAATCACTGTGTAAAATACACAATTTTTTGATGTAAAAAAATAAGTCATTCGCTTACATCCCGACTGGTCTAGTTATATTGAGATATTTATATTTAAGCATTAATGCGATTATATGCATTTTACAGTTTGAAGATTGAACTCCCTAGTGCCTTTCATTCATTCCACATAATAATAATATTATTATACTCTATATACTTATTCTGCAGTGGTATTACACATAATATAAATGCACAGATGATAACACTGGTTCTGATACATTCAGCACTATTCTAACATTCAACATTCATATTCTGATACATTCAGCTACTCTAACATTTATTCTGATACATTCAGCACTTTTCTAAATAGAATTTAACATGCAATAAATATAACAGCATGTATCTTATAATAATATACTCTATACTTTACAGATTCTGCAATGCATCTGGTTAATACAAAGCCCGAATTGCACTGGTTCTAATACATTCAACACTATGCTATATAAAAGCATTCTCCTTTATATCAAATAATAAAATACTCAGTACTGTTTAGATTCTGAAGTGCTTTTACTGGTTAATAAAATAATATCCAAATAGCACTGGTTCTAATTCATTCAACCCTATTCTATATAACAGTATTTCCCTTTATATCAAATAATATACTCTATACCCTACTATACCCCCTATTCACTGGTTAATACACATAGCATTGGTTCATTCAACACTGTTCTAAATAACTCTATTTCTATAACTCTAATATCAAATATTTGTATATCTGTGCTCATTACACAATGATTCTACTAATTCATACAAATGCCCACATAATACTGTTCCCCATATATCCAACTATATTTTAAGTAATAGTATTCTCCTTTATTATATTTTCTGAGTGCGATTTACTAAAACTGGTGCACACCGAATTAACCAATCAGCTTTTTATTGCCAAAGCTTAATTGAACAAGTTGACTTTGGAAGCTGATTGGTGACTTTGCACAGTTGAACCGTGTACTGTACACCAGTTTTAGTAAGTCTCCCTATGTGGGTATTTTTCTGTAGTCTTTTTAGTGATTAGTACAAATACCCAGATTAACATGGTCCTGATACATTCAACACGGCTTTTAAAATAATAACATTCTCTCTTTTTAATCAAATCATATTATATTCCATGCATACCCTGCATTGCTTTTACTAATTGGGATATGCACAGAACACCATTTTTTTCGACACAATATTCTAAATCATAGTACCCCTTTTCTTATGTAATAAAAAAGAAAAAAATGTTTGTGCCATTCTCATTCTGCAATGTTTATACATATTAATAAAATACACAGATAATACTGGTTCTGATACATTAAATAGTATTATAAATAATAATATCCCTTTTTTTATTTTTATTTTTTAGCTTTTTTGACTATTTGTTCTCTCAGATACTGTTTTGCTATTAATACAGATGTTGCTTTAAAATGCCTAATAGTATGGTGTGAAATGAGCTATGCTGCATGAGCCCAGTCTGATGTTCTGTTGAGTCAGAGTAGATTAATAAGAATTGAATGTCTGAAGACAATTACCTTAGAAGAATTGCACTTCCTACCAAGAGGATTTCCTTATCATGCTATAATCATATAACAAGTTATAATTTTTTTTTTTTTTTAACATGGGCAATTCTATGTTAAATGACCACTGTGGAGTGGTTGCAATATTCTGGTAACTGTAAGTTAATAGATAATAACTGTAAGTTATCATCTAATTACTGTATTCAGTATATACATTTATTTCTTAATTACACATGCTTTTATTTATATGTGTCTCTACATTTATATGCAAACATATTTTCTCTTGTCATTTATGCCTTGTACCTTGGTCTGCATCTAAAGGTGGCGAAAAATAATAAAAGAACATGATATTAAAAAATAAGGGCATTTATATACTATACACTATCATTACATACATTGATCTCATCCAGTTTTCAGCCTACAATATTTTCAGTGATAGGTGTTTCTTTGAAAGACACATTCTGTTTATGATCACCTGACCTGATATTAGTGCAATTAACTTGAAAAGTGGAGGCTTAAAGAAACTTAGGCTTTAGTTATGTTAACTCTTCAGGATACTTTAAGCAAATCTCTGTCAATGTCTATTAAAAATGTCCCCCAGCAGGCATATCAGTGATTAATGTCCTGAATGGGGTATGCTGCAACATTTGTAAGAACCCCATCATAAAATGGCAGTAAAATATATATGAATGATCTGTATTTAACCATTTACTATTGTTTCATTTTCAAAATAGATAGGGTTGCAGTATAATTAGTATTATAAAAAAAAATATCTGTTACATCTTGAGAAATGTTCAGATACATTGAGGCTATTTAAAAATAAATCCAATATTCTTTGTTGCTGTGGTATTTTACTGTAATTAATTTCTTAATGTAATATATAAACAAATATCCTATAGTAAGCCAGCTGCTCTTTCTTTCTTTCTTTCTTCCTCTTTCATTCTTTCTTTCTTTCTTTCTTTTTCTTTCTTTCTTTTCTTATGAAAATAGGATTTTTTAATGTGGCATTACATTTGTTATTAAAATTAATCTATGTGTATAATAGTCCAGTGTACTCGACCAACTGGCTAGCACATTATGTAAGTGATCATAGCACATAAAAAGTTTAGAGTAGACTCCGTCTGCTAAGGAAGGGACTTAGGAAATTAGCTTTCTTTGAGTAAATCTGCAGCATTCAGAACGTTTCAAATGGACATCATACTTTTATTAATTTGTGGATAAAAGAGGTCCCTTAGCATACTGAACTAACTTTCTCCACAAAGGTACATACCAATTGCTGATTTAAATACAGTAATTTGACAGCACCACCAGCAGTCATTAAAGAATTGCTAAACCTGATATGTGCAGTAACTTGGGACAAGCAATCGCTATTTGCCTTAACCCCTATACACACGGTCGGACTTTTTCATGGATTCTGTCCGATCGGACAAGGTTGTTGAAAAATCAGACCGTGTGTATGCACCATCGGACAGTGTTCGTCGGTTTGACCGACGGACAAAGTCTTATCTCCTGCTGGAAATCTTGGCCGTCAACACGGTCCGATCACACCAAATCCGATCGTGTGTACGGTTGTCCGACCGGACAAAGTGCTACGCATGCTCAGATCACATTACAAGACCAAAGCTATTGGCTACTAGCCTCTACGTAGTCCCGTCGTAGGCAACAAACGTCACCACGTTCAGAATGATCGGATTTTCCGACAACTTTGTCCGACCGTGTGTACGCAAAACCAACATCGGACAAAGTATGATGGACATGGTCCGACGGACCTGGTCCGCGGATTGTCCGACCGTGTGTATGGGGCTTTACACTGCTCTGCAATTAGAATTAGCACTTTAAAATATATCCTTTATATTTAAGAGGTCCATTTATTCAACCATGTACAGAGGTAATTCAAGTGTTTTCAAATCCTGGATTACACTGATACAGTATGTTGCTAGTGTTGCTTTTTCTGTGCTTCTCTGATAATTCTATGGCACATGGAAGATGAATGCTTTTCACTTTACTGCTTTGATTGGACTTGGGCATCATCCACTCCAATGTTAGTAGTTGATTACCAGTTACGGAAGTGAAGGTATGTTTGCTTTGGGCCTCCAGGCATGTGCAGGAAGTTTCTATTTTTTTAAATTCCCCTGCATGTGATTGGGTATTTGAAGTGAACAGCACGTGGGGGTAATTTACTAAAACTGGTGCACACAAAATCTGGTGCAGCTGTGCATAATAACCAAATCGCTACTAGGTTTTATTGTCAAAGCTTAATTGAACAAGTTGAAGTTAGAAGCTGATTGGTTATTATGCCCAGCTGAACCAGATTCTGTGTGCACCCGTTTTAGTAAACCTCCCCCATACTTAGGCCATCAAGAGAAAAAACATTTTTAGTAAATCAACCTCTAAATACATAGTTGAGTAGAATAGGCAATGTGCAAACTACAGTGAGTGACAGAGGAGGGCTGGGGGACAAGTCCAGTCAAGTGGCCCATAGAGCCGGTGGTGGCAAAGTGATGGATCGGGAAAAACAGTCTAAGGTTTTCCATGATCACAGAGGTGGGGAGAGGACAATGTCTCTCCTGAGTGAGCTACCCTGTTCCAAGAGAGAATTTCATATTTACGATTTTTCCTGGTCCGTTCATGTTATTCACATGGCAATGGTAATACTTACATATATTTTATAAATTATGGGTTATGTTGGCAAAACATTATGCAAGCCTTTATACAATACAAGACTCATCTATGGGAAAAGGGACACTTTCTGGTACACTTTCATACATATCTCTCACTGACTTGAATGGAATAGACACTAATGTACAGCTTTTATCTTTCTCATCACCAGCCCAGTATATTCAATTGCTTTTAAATGAGAGAGACTTTCCAGGTCTGCTGCTTTGTGTCCTTGTTAGTTCAGTCACTGATACATTTTCTTTTCCTTTGTGTTAGAACAATTTGTCGAGAAGTCATCCTGTGTTCCTCTGAGTGACATATCCATCGTGGACCCTCATGGGGATTTCAGCAGCAGTCCTGCCTCACTGTGTACAGAACCTCTTATCCCTACCACTCCCATCATCCCCAGCGAGGAGATGGCTAAGATTTCCTGTAGCCTGGAGACCAAGGAACTGTGGGATAAGTTCCATGACCTAGGGACGGAAATGATCATTACCAAGTCTGGCAGGTAAATCAACTTTCCTAAAGTATCAGAAACTTTACTTCCAGGTAGTAAGGCATACATTTTATATAATACAGGCAAGTCAATGTGATGCATCATTATCTGCATTCAAGTAAATATCTCTGTTTATAACTTACAAACTCTTTTAGGTTGTTCTTTGCTTCATAGCACACATTATGACATACTGGAATGAGTATTGAAAACAATGGAATGCATTTAATAGGTGCCCCAAAGGATGAGCATATCATCTTTTGAGGCCCAACACATGAACAATATAGCAATAAAAATGACACGACATCCATTACACATAATTGGTTGCTGACGTGATGTTCTGGGCCTATGCAATACCACAGAAAGAATATTGCAACAACACTAAATATCTTCCAGGAAACCCTGGCCAATCATTTCTTGAAAGCTAGAGACTAATCCCTACCTCCAACTGAGTTAAAAGCTTTACCTACATTTGTAGCTACATACCTCCATTAGTGAAGGGATCTGTAAAAATGAAAACATACCTGGCCTTATACAGTAAAGGCTAGTCATGTATAAAACATTACGCAATATCATTTTGGGGCTTAAAAATGTCCCGACACCTCCACAATTATGTTATAAATTTGCATTCATTAATGCACAGATCATGATGAGGCGTAATGCAATTTGATAGCAAATATTATTTTTTAATGGCAGTTAAACCAATCACAATCCTTCAAACCTGGTAAATAATTTAAAGGAATTTTGTATCTGTGGTCAAGAGTTAGACATAACAATGTATGCATAGCAAAATGTTATTTATTTATTTCCCGCATTTATACAGTGCTGAGTATTTTATAGGGAATTTGGAACCATTCACTTCGTATAAACGGAAGCCCATTAATACAAGTTTGTAAAAAACTAGATTTTAAAGGAAAGAAGCTTATGATAAAACAAACATATAAAACATTTTGTTTGAGCAGTTTAGCTGTTGCAGGCAATGCTGTAATTTTAAGACTTTTTGAACATTTTAAACTAAGCCTAGGTGGTTAATATAATAGATTATTTGTCCTGGCTTACTCATTCTTTTTTTTTCTTCAAAAGGTAGGTCTGGATTCACATCTTTTCATATGTGTTTTTGTGCGTTTTTACATAAACAGTGTTCATGCATTGACGTGTTTTAATACACATAGGTGCGACCAATTTTTTAATTTTATATAAAAAATCTGTGCCAATGAAAGGAGCCCTGCAGCAGATCTATGATCTGATCTCTGATAAAGTACCAAGTTTTTTTTACAGAATCAGGCAGTGTCTGAATTGCTGTTACAATATAATACTAACTGCCCTCTTGGGAAAACCAGTATGAATATCTACTACAGGATACAAGCAGAAAGCAGTGTCCCCATCCCTTGACTCCATATAGCTTTCTGCTATAGGGTTCGGTTTTCTAAGGAAAATGCTTACTTTGTTCAGTGAGTTTTATATGAAGCTGGGTTTACACATCTAACCACATAAAAAAGAAATAAAAAACAACACAAGACTTTGTCTCGCTCATGATGATTAAATAACTAAACACAGTAACTCTTTATTCACTTTATTGGCAATATTAATTAAAATAATGCATGTTGTTTTCATATAGTTTCAGTATGAATTGTACCTAACAGATTACAATCACCTATATATTAGTTTTAAGGGGAAAATACAACAATACATTTTACAATAAAGGAGGTTAAAACATACAAAGCTGTTTAAATCTAATGTTTCTTTGTTCATTTACGCTGTCACCGCCAAAAAATCATAAGTGGAAAATCAAGGGGTCACCTGAAGGGGTCACCTTTTCTCCCATCAGCAGAAGGGGCATTATTATGGGATGTTTGCCTAGAGCGGTGTTCATCTGTTACCTGATCGGGGGGGGGGGGGGGGTTGTCCCCTTATTTAAAACTCTGACTCCATAGATTAAAGTTGCTAAAGAGACCTAATGCCTCACCAGAAATGTAGACACCCAGATAATTGTTCTTTCTTACTAAAATATATGAGGATAAATAAATCTGTACTCTGGGAAAAGTAAAAGTCCTCCCATGCAATGTGGTTGTTTATGCATTACAAGGGTTAACTGCCTTTTTATGTCTAGGGCACTGGGTAAAGCATTTTTATTTACCTGATCCTCCACTCCCTCTGGCTCCTCTGTGCAGCAAGACTGGTCCCTGCAGATTTTTTTCCCCCTGCACTCCGGTGTTTAGCTGCCCCTGATGTCATCAAGACCAATGCAGGGACCATAGCTCTGCATTGGGTGTGAGGATGTTGAGAGACAGCCCACTATCTGGGCAAAGGGGAGCACCATTTTTCCAGGGGAGTGGAGGATCAGGTAAGTAAATGCGCTTTTACCATACCCTAACCTAGACCAAGGATCTCCAAACTCTATAAACAAAGGGCCAGTTTACTGTCCTTCAAACAGTGGAAGGTATAGTGTTTCATCATTGGTGTTAGTAATGGTGCCCCATCATTGGTGTAAGTGGGAGATATAGTGTTTAATCATTGGTGTCAGTAATAGTGCCCCATTATTGGTGTCAGTGGGAGATACAGTGTCCCTTCATTGCCGTCAATGGGAGGTATAGTGTCCCATCATTGGTGTCATTGGGAGGTATAGTGTCTCATCATTGGTGTGAGTAATAATGCCCCATCATTGGTGTGAGTGGGAGATATAGTGTCCCATCATTGGTGACAGTGGGAGGTATAGTGTCTCATGATTGGTGTCAGTAATAATGCCCCATTATTGGTGTCTGTGGGAGGTGTAGTGTTGCATCATTGGTGTGAGTAATAATGCCCCATCAGTGGTGTTAGTGGGAGATATAATGCCCCATCATTGGTGTTAGTGGGAGGTATAGTGTCTCATCATTGGTTTCAGTAATCATGCTCCATCAGTGGGAGGAATAGTGCCCCATCATTGTGATCAATGAGAGGAATAGTGCCCCATCAATGGTGTCAGTGGGAATAATAGTGCCCCATCATTGGCGTCAGTGCCAGGAACTACGCCCCACTGTTGCTGGCAGTGGGGGGGGGGATAATGCCCCAAGGGCTGGATAAAACCAAGCAAAGAGCCACAGTTTGGAGACCACTGCCCTAGACTAAACAAGCATTTAACCCTTGCAGTGTGGGCACAGCCCCACTGCAAGGGAGAGCTTTTACTGCTCCCAAAGTTGAGCTTCAACTGTAGATTCCCGTTATTGGTATTAGGTACTATACCTCTTTGGATCAGGCCTGACATTTTGCATAGCTGATAGCTTTCCAATACCCTGGGGTCAGTTACAGGTTTAGAATTCCTGGAAATGTGTACTGAATGTATCTCTGTATTGTTCTATTATCTTTTTGACATTGAGTACTCCAAGTTCAACACATCTTCCTAAATGTTGACTGTTTTAACATGTTACTGGATTTTTACTTTTATATGCAATGCAGTTGGATCTTATTAAAGGAATAGTGTCTACCTAACAAATGGAATGTTCACTTAGCTTAGTGCATAAGTTGAAATTGTCATTCAGTCATACAATAATATCCAAGGAAAGTTTTTTTTTTTTTATCTTATATCCCTTACCCAAGATTGGGCATCCAATGTGAACATAGCTTCACCTTATTTACTAAGCACATGAACATTCACTTTGCTAAAAGGACAGTCTTTATTCCTACAGTAAATCAACCTCATAGTATTCTAAAAATACGTTTGGGATCTTGCAGAAGCTAACTATTTGTTTTATCCTATCCGGTCAAGCAACAAAGTTTTATTCTGAACTAGGGTTAGCTTAAGCAAGTACTATGTCATAGATTTTTTTCCACGGTCAGGCTGAGCAGTTCCATAATATCCAGTATTATGTCTTGTTGAGTGAAGCTATAAATAATCCAGTAGTTTCTAGTACATTCTATTTATTATGGCAGGATTAGCTAACTTGTTTTTTTACCATGTCAAGATAACCTCAAGGTAGCTGTGCATTATACTCTGATTTTCAAAGAATTTAGCAAGGCTATTTAAAGTTATGTCAAGGCAAAAAAAGACATATGCAGTACATCATGAACTTTTCCACATTCCCTTTTATGATCCTGCAAGTACAGTAAAATACCAGTTGATCTGCCAGAAAAGCACTCATCCCTAAGTCCTATTGTGGGCTAACAACACACACCATTTTTGTGGTCTGAGTGGTGTCAGCCCTGCCCAGTTTTCTTTTACTAAACTACTCAGACCCACCTACTCTCCCATCTCTACAACAAAAAGGCTAAAACTGGCCATAGGCAGAAAAGAATTGTACTTGATTCCCCCATCAACATAGTCAGTATTAACAAGGTCCCGTGGTGCTATTGTGTTCTCCAGGCAGGGGGCCGAGGCAGCCCGCTATAACAGACGCTAGCACTAACCACATGTAAAATCCCGCAGGATAGTTGTACCCAATTTGATCGATCAATCAGTTTGGGTACATTCAGCCTGCCCATACATAATTCAAATCTCGGCTGGTTGAGATTTGCACCGCCAATGGCCGGCTTTATCAATCTTACTTATAAATGGACTTATTTTCAAGTGTAAATGCACCCTTATCCAACCGATATAACAAAACATTTTTAATGGTATATTTAAGAGCCCCAAACAAGGGAAGTTCCCTGTTAGGGTTTCCATACACTTTAATACGATCGGATTTTCCGACAACTTTGTCCGACCGTGTGTATGCAACACCAGTTTTGGACAAAATCCGTCTGAAAAAAACGGACGGATTTTGTGGTCGGAATTTCTGACCATGTGTATGGAGGCTGAGACCAGTTCATTTTAACTACTACCATGGCAATAGGACTTTTTCATCTATAGATGCTACGGTGAAAAATTGAATCCATGGGTTCCATAATTTCTCAAATTTTTGTATAAGATTGTTTTCTATAGCAGCCATTTTAGAGTGAATCATGAAATTATTCATTCTATTTTTTGTCTCAGCCACTCCTAGTGAAGGGGATTTACTAGAAGCATTTTTCAAGCTTCAGCGTTTAGGAGCAAAAAAATAATAATTTTTTTTGTAGAGTTTTTGGGAGCATTTTCCTGACAGAAAAAAACACAATACGCTTTTAAATGCTAATAAAACAGCTTTTTTTTTTTGCTTTTTTCAAGTCATTTTTTCTCTCTTTATGTATTGTAAAAATGCTAATGAAAAGCTAAGCACTCCTAAAAACTTCTAAAAGCTACTACAAGCTGGCACAAAAACGCTATTATCAGCATTTTCATCCAGCGTTTTTTTCTAGCATTTTTGAGGTTATAAAAAATGATAGTGTGCATGGAGCCATAGAAGTTAGCCCTGAAGATAATGAGATGCTCCAAGGTGCCTTTCGGCATTAGATGATTGTCATCCAATTCACCTTCAAACGTGAGCAGATACTTCCAGCCAACCTATCTCAAGAAAAAAAAAAGCTGATCATCCAGGCTGGGCTTATCTGGCCAACTGCTAAAGGTTCTGCATAATGCCTGAATTAGGAGTTTGCACTTCAGTCTGGCTTTACTGAGTAGGACCTGTTCCAATGAGTTGAAAATACATTTCTTAAAGTTTTCTAATGTTAAAAAAAATAATAATAATTTAGAAAGTTCTCTGCTTTCCCTGCAAATGTGCAAGCCACTGTTTAAAAAAAAAAAGTATACTATTATAGCACCGACCTTAATGGAGCACACTCGGCGCAATACAAATCCAATATCAAATCAAATCAAATCAAATCAATATTATATGTGAAATTCACATTTTTCAATTTCTTGATTATTGTATTAAATGCAGAGATTTTTAGATTAACCTCTATAGGCAGTGTAGATTATGTAAAAGATTGTATTGAGCAGCACCACAAAGCTGGCAGCAGAGCCTTAGTTTGTAATGAGCAAATATGACTGTCCCCATGAACAATTGCAAATTGTATCAATAACAAACATTTTGAAAACAAATTGATATAAACAGTATTAAACAAGAAACTTTACATTATGATAATGTATTTTACATATATGTCTAAAAATATTATATTTATAATATTATTGGTTAATTATATTACTGGTTACACACATTTTAAAGCAGAACTCCAGCATTTCAGGCTTTTTTCACATGATAATCCTGCAAATACCACACTTCCTGTAATTGGATGACTACACTCAATCTCCTATAGTATCTATAGAGGGAGCCATGGTTGCCCCCAGGCTGGACTTAAAAGATGTTTGCCTTTGATTATCTCCATTACGTAAGGGGGGGGGGGGGGGGGGGGGGTGATGGGATTAGTAGTTTACAGCAGTAAGATGCATTTTTTTTTCCAGCTCACATGAAGTGACAAGGACAATACAATTCTGGCATTAGCAACATATATTTTCTGTACTTGCTGAAAATGTTGTAAGTCTAAAAATGAAAAAAATGCAGCCAGAACATCGAACAAGAACTTCCAAGCTGCAACACATTTGTTTTTTGTTCTTGGGTTAAATTATCCTTTAGGTGATTCTTTTTCAGACTTTTTTGGCCTGAAATTCTTTTTCCAAATTTTCCAAAAATGTGATGGTGTGAGCAATTAATCTGCCAAGTGAAGAAGTGGAACTCACTGATTGATCAAAACTATGGTACTGTGACTCGCTCACCTTTGAAGCTAGGTACCCACATGGGCTTGTAATATAGACATAACACTGGACTCTCAACATGAACTTTTTGTTTTTTGGAAAAGTCTAAACTTGACATTTGTATTATGAATAATAAATAAACTACTGGATGGGCATAGATGGTTTTTAGTGTTTGTTGTCAGCACTACAAAAATGTGACCATTTTTATAATCTTTGTATTTATGTGGACAATGGGCAGCTTTATCTCTGATAATAAAAGAAGATCCAACATCTGCACTGCCTTGGTCACAAATAGGGATGAGCCTAACACTCCCCGGCTTGATTCGCAGCAGAACATGCGAACAGGCAAAAAATTAGTTCGAACACGCAAACACCGTTAAAGTCTATGGGACACAAACGTGAAAAATCAAAAGTGCTCCTTTTAAAGTCTTATATGCAAGTTATTGCCACAAACAGTGTTTGGGGACCCGGGTCCGCCCGTGTATCTATGCAAAAAAAAGTTTTAAAAACTGCTGTTTTTTTCGGGAGCAGTGATTTTAATAATGCTTAAAGTGAAACAATAAAAATGAAATATTCCTTTAAATATCATGCCTGGGGGATGTCCTTAGTATTCCTGTAAAGTAGCGCATCTTTCCCATGTTTATAACAGTGCCACAGCAAAATGACATTTCTAAAGGAAAATTTTAATTTAAAACTGCTTGCGGTTGTAATGTATTGTCAGATCCCTGCAATATAGATAAAAATACCAAAATTACAAAAGAAAATGGCATGGATGCCCCCCCAAAATCCATACCAGGCCCTTCAGGTCTGGTATGAATATTAAGGGGAACCTGCACCAAAAAAAAAAAAAAAAAAAAAATGTTGTGGGGGTCCCCCAGGCACTATATACTCTGAACAGCAGTATATATACTATACGGCCTGCCCTATATACTCTGCAGAAAATAGGGCCTTAGGTGTTGGTGGTACCAGAACACTGTACACAGTGTTCACAGTTACCCTTGTTGGGCTAAGGAACAGGCCCTGCTGTGAAATATTATATCAAGAATTGTAATTACATGCCTCTGTTAAACAGGGTGAGAAAATTTGGGCCTTGGGTGGTGGTGGTGGTGGCACAACACTGTAACCCCTCACAGATACTCATGTTGGGTGCAGGAACGGGCCCTGCTGTGAAATATTATATCAAAAGCTGTAATTACATGCCCCTGTTTTTCACCTGTCAGTGGTCATAGAGTTATGGCTGATTGGTGTATACACTAAAGCTGGCCATATACAGGTAACATTTCGGACATTTCCAATCAGAAAGTTGATTGGTGGGTGACCCTGCCAGCACCACCTTGCTCAACAAATGTAGAGCTGAAGATCGAAGGAGCTTGGCAAAACATTGTTGACTGCACAGTAACTTCAGTCAATCAGCTACAGCTACTGTTAGGTATTCTAAATACGGATGAGTTAAGGTTCGGGCTGATATTAGGTCAATAATTTCACCAGCATGACATCAAGTGGCTGTGGGGTGGGTAAATTCCACAGCTGCAGCAAGTTGGGATGGCGGTCTGCTGTCATGTGACCGTGTCCAGCGGGTTCGGCTGAGCTGATTTCCACCCAAACATTAGCTTATCCTTAATTCTGCCAGCCATGGGTGCTCTCAGAATACAATAGTCGGCAGGGGAGATTTGTCTATCACTGCTATTTAGCATAGGGGGAACCTGTGTGACCTCTTTTGTCAAGCCCACAGGTTGAATGAAAGAACTCTATGCGTGTATGGCCAGCTTAAGAGAAGATTTGGTAACCCATTCTTTGTGGGCTGTATTATATAACATTTCTCACTATAAACATGTTACTCTCTTTATGTAAAAGCCATGGTCAGTGTAATTATTTGCAGCATTTATTTATTTTTACCTAATATACTTTATGTTTATTTTTCTAGGAGAATGTTTCCTACCATCCGGGTTTCATTCTCTGGAGTCGATCCAGATGCCAAATACATTGTGCTAATGGACATTGTGCCAGTGGACAATAAAAGGTACAGATATGCCTATCACAGATCTTCATGGCTGGTGGCCGGAAAAGCAGATCCTCCTCTACCTGCTCGGTAAGTTGTTACACTACCATTATTATAAAATGTATTTGAAATTATGATTTGATTTGTATTTTTATTATTAATGTTATTTTTGTTGTTGTTGTTATCTGTGGCTCTTTTGGGGATATTTCTCAATCTTTCCTGTTAGGACAGAAAATTATGAGAAATTTCTCCCAACAGGGACAAAAAAATCAGCCTGGACAATGCTGATAGCCACAACTGCAAGCAGACAGCGCCTACATGAGAGTGGCAACTCTGCTCTGAATTTATAAGCAGAGCAGTATTGTTGGCACACCATCACAGGAAGCTGCATTAGGTGGACTTCACTGGCAGGATTTATGAGTATTTGTGGGAATTTGCAGGGTGACGAACCGAAAACTGTAAGTGCAGATATACTTGTAAATAAGTGCTGCAGAACATATTTTTTGAGGCAATAGCTTTACTTTAATATAAAGCTTGACTTTCTGTTTTTTGGTTAGTAACAGAATTCATATTCATGCATTAATATATGTGGTTACCTGGTTACATGCCAATCAAATAGTCTCCCAAGCCTAGTACAAGCAGAGCTTTTTTTCTCAGAAAATAGTTCCAGGAACTCAACCACGATTTCTCAAAAAACCCTCCCCCACCCCACACAAACCCTTCAAACCACATCAAATAGTGAGTGTGGTCAGATTTCACTAACAGTGGAAGGGGCAATAAATACCAGGAGTGCATTATGTACAGAGTGCAGAGTTTCAGGGGGTGTTACACAGAGTGCAGAGTTTAGCCTTCCACCACAGCTGGTTACCTCTGCATCCCCTAACCTCCTCACTTTCACCACTCTTCAACTCTGACCTCTGCATGCAACCCCCCTTCCACTGTCTCCATCTTCTCCTTCCTTCCTTAAAAGCTCCGCCATCTTCCACATGTCTTACTTGTGTTGGTGTATTAAGCTGAAGCACCCAGCCAGCTCTAGTACCTCCCCGCACATTATAGGTGGCTCTGCCTCTCTCACTTGCAGGGGAAACATTCAGTTGGCGTGTTGGGATCATATATATGTTCACCGTTTCAGCTCCGATTTCAGCCTGACTTTTGGGTTGAACTCGAACCTGAAACAGGCCAAAAGACGCACAGCATTTTTGTGCAAAACGCACTAGACCTGCTGTGGAGGTATGTGAACGGGCTCCATAAAGAGCCGGTCAAAATCTCCTACTATTGAGAATTGGATGCAGGGAACTCGCATTCCAATTCACAATGGTGTGAACCCAGTTAGTTAGTTTTGTCATTTTCAGCCAGCAGGGGGAGCTGTTTGCTTCATTTTATATGTATTCCAAGATAATATTATATGCATTGCTGAAAAAAGCAAGTAATGAAGGAATTGATTACACCTATTCACACAATAAAAAAATGTGATCAGTTCACTTTAATTATCCAACCATGCAAATAATGTATGGCCAGCTTAAGGCAGGCCATACACAGTGCAAATTTCCTTCCTGCAACCACAGGATCCCCCCATCAACACAGACAGTGGTGACAGGGGAATCCCTCCCGCCAAAGAATTGTCTGCTCCCGGCGGGGGTGGGCGGGGAAGCCATTCCCCTGCCGGGAGAAGACAGTGATTATCGCTAGTGGCTATAGCAGCCTATAGCCATAATCACAAGAGAATCTGGCAGGCTTGTTGTACCCAAGTTGATCGATCGATCAACTTGGTACATTCAGCCTGCCCATACACGGTTCAAATCTCGGCCGGTTCCTACTGAACCGGCCAAGATTCCAACTGTGTATGGCTGGGCTAACATTTCCAGCGGTGCATACTAGCACATTAGGCCATTGTCTTGCAGGTTTATTTTTCAGCGGTTTAGAACTGCTTTAATTTCTGCCAGTTACACACTTCCAGTCCTAGAGTGACAAGGCTTGCTCACCCTTCTGTATCAGGCAACAGAAACAAGAGAGGACCGATAATCAAATACTTTCAATTGTATATTTGACAGCCAAAAAGGGACCAAATAAGAGAAGCTCATTGTTAGGTTTTGCATATCCTTTAAGTGACTAACTGATTTTTTCTGTCCAGATCTGCTCCAGGTCACTAAAGCAGATAGCATTTATAGATATAATTAAATTCAGCAATGGCAACCCCAGTATTTCTCTCATCACAGGTTTACCTTAAATCGTTCCTAAAGGCAAAACTTATTTTTTCCATTTTGGATAGAGTAAGAGGTGGTTTATGATGCATGTCAGTTTTTATTTTTTTTTGGGGTGTGGGGGTAGTTCCATCTGTGTCCCATTGAAGAGATTTTCCTTCACTTCCTGTCGTAGCCAAAACAGGAGGTAAGATAAAATCTCCCCAAAGGGAGGGAATCCCAGGCTGTCACAAGGGCCAGAACTAATGGTAGATTTCCCTTTTATTCCTGTTCTGATGCCAACCCAAAATTGGGATTTTCTTTCACTTTCACTTTCGATGAAAGACAAGACAAATAGAGAGGGTGATTCTCCCTAAAGTGGGCACAGACAGCAGTAATACAGATGTTCTAGTCCCTCTCCGCTCTATCCAAAATGAAAAAAAAGGTTTCCTTAGTTACACTTTAAGTATTTATGTTAAATACTGTCTGTGGCTATTGCTGCTACTATAAACCAAAGAAGGTTAAAATAAAAGAAATGAGGCCATAATTATAATGCTAAATGAATTCAGATAACATAGTCATTAAAACCATTTCAGGTCTTAGAAAATATATATTACACAGATTAAGCCCAAGAGTATTGGAATAATAGCAAAAGTGTGCAATAAAATATGATGGAGATTTACTTTAACATAAACAGCAGGCATTTCATGGTAATTATGTTTTAAAAGCACTTACAGTGAATTCAGTACATGGCTTATGTAGAAAAAGTTTGTTCTACAAAATATGTTGGCTACATAATACGAATATATATATTGACTGAGGAATATCATAGCACCACTCTAATTAAACAGGGTTGTATGTATATACCTAACTACTTTAAAAAGATAAGAGACACTCAAATTATTTTATCCACTGTAAAGTTCAATTACACATGTGAAATGTGTATTCAAAAATACTTATACATGACCGTGTATGGCCCATGCAGTAGTTTAGTATAATAGCCAAAACTCCTCAACATTTTTTTAGTGTACAAAAAAGATTTGCATTGTGTCTGTATTGATTTAAGAGGAACTCAAGTCTCTCTCTCTCTCTCTCTCTCTCGCTAATTTTTATTTTTTTGGCCTCTTACTTTTCTTTGTGGTGTTATGCACAATTTACATAATTTTCTAGCCAGCCAATCCAGTGTTGTCCTGCTGTGATCTGCTGTGCCACTGTTACGTGTCAGGTCCCACATCCATCACCATCTTTGTTGCTGGCGTCATTGGGAGCCGGCCGGATGTTTATGTAACCACCACATTGGTGGTTAGGTTATTGATATATAGTCCACTGCCACATCAATTCTGTGCATAATTAGGCTATTTACCCATCAAGCAATATTTGTTATGGTTTTCTCCCTTTGCTTTACATCCAGCACAGGGCTAAAAATGATTTGATATGACTTAGTTAACTAGAGAAAAGTTAGTAGTAGTGAAAGCTACTAACAAAAGCAACCAGGCATAAATTATATCGGGAGTCTAGTAGTTTCCTGTATGCAATAGCTGCACTTTAATTACATTATTTCATAAACTAGCTCCATGGTTGCTTTTTGAATCTAGCGTTATAGTTTTATACAGCTTTTTCACCCTTAGTAAAAATGTATATTGTATGTATTATAATGTGTAACGTAAGAGAAAAGTTAATGTAACCACTGAAAGGAACAAAATTACGTTGTCCATAAACGGCCCAATCCTGCATCGATCCAATACCGGAAGATCTCCATGCAACTAAGCTGATCCTTTATTCTCAATGAGTTTAGAAAAGGAAAATCTTAACCACACATGCACCATTAGACAATAAATAAAAAATAACAGTTGATGGGCAGATGCCTCCCCACTTGTTGTTCTGCACCTTCTGTGCTGCAGCCGCCCCCAGACCCCTCCCCTTTTTTCTTACCTGAGCCTGATCCGATCCAGGAATGTGCACGAGCGCAGCGGCTCCTCATTGGACAGATTGATAGCCGCAGGAGTCATTGGCTCCCGCTGCTGTCAATCAAAAGCTGTGACATGGGAGCTGGGGGGGAGCTGAGTTTCGCTGTCTGTGTCAATGGAAGCAGCAGCTGGACTCTGAAGCATGTCTACACGGGTGCCCCCATGGAAAGCATCTTTTCGTGGGGGCACTGTGCAAAACTATTGCACAAAGCAGGTAAGCATAGGCATGTTTGTTATTTTTATTTAAAACAAAAGGGAGGGTTTACAATCCCCTTGACAGGGATGTGGCTCTGTGTGGCAACTCTGATTGGCCTAACACTGTCACATGATTAAAACTTCCCATAGATGGATAGAGTTTTGAATGAAAAGTTTTAGGAAAAGTCTTAGAAAAATTAGTACAGAAATTCTCAGAACTATTGAATGTCATTCAAAAGATTTTTTTTGCTTTTAACATTTGATTTTGGAATGAATGGACTTTACCAAATGAAAACCACCTACACTATTAGAAATTCGTTCATTCAAAAAAAAATTATCCATCCTGCTCCTTCAAATTTTCTCATCATTGTGGTTTAAAAGGAATGTCAATTTGACCCATTATGATTATAAAAAGAACAAACTTCCTTTGATCCTTCTTTTCCTAAACATTTTTAATTGAAATTTTACCCATCTTTGGCCAGCTTAAAGCGGAGCTCCAGTCAGTTTTTTTTTTTGCTCTCAAAAGCACCCCTGTGATTGTCGCAGCTTATCTAATGCAATCTGACATGTGCTGTATATTTATTCATTTCAGTTATTTATTTATCCATTGTACTGCACCCTCTGTAACACGCAAGCTCGCATCTTCAGTGTGGGCATTTAAAGTCCACTCAGAGTTTCTTCTGTGATACAGTGCAACTGGCTACCCAGCATGCACCTCCCGATCTCGCACCTGTGCAGTGTGTACAAAGCGGGGCACACTTGTATTGCAGGTTGCCATAGCAATGTCAGTGCAACAGAGGAAGTTCCCTGTTGTTATGGCAAACTGTCAGTCAATTTACCCATTGACTTCTGAGATCGATTACACTTATATCCCAGGAGCCAATGGGAGGCAGAATATGACTTACCTCGCCGTGGCGAGGTACGACAGAGGTGGAGATCTTTATTAACCCTACAGGTAATATACTTTGAAAAAAAAAAACATTCCTAACATTAAGACCTCTTTCACACCACCCTGCCCATAGTGTCGGCGGTAAAACGCCACTATTTTTAGCTGCGTTTTACCGTCGGATTTGCGGCGCATTTCGGCCGCTAGCGGGGCGATTTTACCCCCCGCTAGTGGCCGAGAAAGGGTTAAAACCCCTAGCAATACACCGCAATAGCTGCGTTTTGCCGGCGGTATTACAGCGCTGCCCCATTGATTTCAATGGGGAGCAGCGATGGAGGAGCGGTAAACACACCGCTCCTTCACCGCTCCAAAGAAGCTGCTGGCAGGACTTTTCCTGACGTCCTGCCAGCGCACCACTACAATGGTGCAGCTGTTTTGGGGGCGGATTGCAGGCGCTATTTTTAACGCTATAGCGCCTGCAAAACGCCCTTGGTGTGAAAGGGGTCTAATGCTATTGTGATCAGCAATGCCAAATTTCAAAAATAGAGTGGAACTTCTCTTTAAGTTACATGCTCCTCCATACCTAAAAGTGCCAGGTATCTCCTTTGGCTTCTGAAGCATTGGGGTGGTAAAAAAAAAAATTTGAATATCATCAAAAAGTTCATTTATTTCAGTAATTTGATTCAAAAAGTGTAACTCATATATTATACAGATTCATTAAACACAGAATGATACATTTCAAGCATTTCTTCTTTTTTTTTATGATTATGGCTTACAGCTAGTGAAAACCCAAAATTCTGTATCTCAGAAAATTAGAATATTACATAAGACCAAGAAAAAAAAAGGATTTTTAATACAGAAATGTTGGCTTACTGAAAAGTATGTGTAGTCCATGATGATATGGGAGCCATGTCATCTGCTGGTGTTGGTCCACTGTGTTTTACCAATCCAAAGTCAGCACAGCCCTCTACCAGGAATTTCTAGACACTTCATGCTTCCCTCTGCTGACCAGCTTTATGGAGATGCTGATTTCATTTTCCAGCAGGACTTGGCACCTACCCACACTGCCAAAAGTACCAATACCTGGTTTAATGATCATGGTGTCACTGTGCTTGATTGGCCAGCAAACTCGCCTGACCTAAACCCCATAGAGAATCTGTGGGGTATTGTCAAGAGAAAAATGAGAGACACTAGACCCAACAATGCAGACGAGCTGAAGGCTGCTATAAAAGAAACCTGGGCTTCCATAACACCTCAGAAGTGCCGCTGATCGCCTCCATGCTACACCGCATTGATGCAGTAATTTATGCAAAAGGAGCCCTGACCAAGTATTGAGTTCATACTATACTGTACATGGACATACTTTTCAGTAAGCCAACATTTCTGTATTAAAAATCCTTTTTTTTATTGGTCTTATGTATTATTCAAATTTTCTGAGATACTGAATTTTGGGTTTTCACTAGCTGTAATCATCAAAATAAAAAATAAAAAAAGAAAGGCTTGAAACATATCACTCTGTATGTAATGAATCTATATAATATATGGGTTTCACTCTTTGAATTGAATTACTGAAATAAATAAACTTTTTGATGATATTTTAATTTTTAGAGATGTACCTGTATATACTGCTGAGGACAGGAGGAGAGTATTGAAGCGTTTTTTGCTTTAATTTTTATTTATGTAAATTTAGCACAATTACTATTTTGTTTGCTGGATTTATTTATGATCAATTACTGATAATCTGTACCTGTCAATCACAGAAAGCAATAAACAAGCTATAAATATTCCTGAACTAAAAACATTCTGCATGGAAGAAAACTATTAGGAAAGAGTAAACTATCAAGAAAGAAAGAAAACTATCAAGGAACATATTTAAAAAAAGCTGTCCGCATAAATGTTTGAAAGCTTTAATTTGTGAGAATGGGCTGTACAAACTTTTTCATATGCTACATTTTATTATTGTTTTGAATTCAGATAAAATGAATGATTCATTGTTGATTACATTTTGCAAAAAAATTAAAAAAAATGTTTTACTGCATGCAAAAAGGTTTCAGTAATTTCTAAAATTTGAAAGAAATATATATTTTTTAAAAGCTAATGATTATTATTAACTATTTATTTTCAAATTTATCAACTAGATTATATGTGCATCCTGATTCTCCATTCACTGGGGAGCAGCTACTGAAGCAAATGGTTTCTTTTGAGAAAGTCAAGCTCACAAACAATGAACTGGACCAGCATGGGCATGTAAGTGTGTACATACTGATAGAAGGTCATATACAGTGCAGACACCAAAATAACACCAGCGCCATCCCAGAGGATTGCATTACTCACCCAACCACAAGTGCTTGAACAGATAAAAAATTGGAGAGGATAGAGGTATTCATGTGTGATATGATTAGAGGAAGACGCATGCACAGTTTTTCAAGCAACAGAGATAGTAGAGTGTCTTGTTAATTGTCAAACATTCAGCACATATGCCTATAGTATTTGTAGTGTTAACGCAGATATTCTTAATGTGCTGTGTTTTATGTTTAGCTTTCCACGCTGCCAACAAAAAGATATTACAAAACCCTTGGAATTCCTGAAAAACAGACCATAAAACATATGTACATACACACACACTTAATGGTCTAATATTTAGATATTCTTTTGGTATTTATTATTTGTTATTCTGTCATTCAGATTTCCAAACAGAAGATAGGATATACTCAACAATTATTCATTGTACCATATAAACCTTAAACCAATTCTGGCTCACAAAAACAGTGCATATTCAGTAAATCTGGATAGTGAGTTTGTAGGTAATGACTGAGCTCTGGCCACAGAATTTTAAATCACATCTTCCATTCCAAATTTCAGGTCACAGCTCATATTGACCATAATGCACTGTTTTTCCTAATGCCATTCTTCTTTTTTTTTGTTCCATATTACTAAAGACATTTTGGCAAAATCAATTGCCCAGTGTCAGGTGCCTTCAGATATTTAACAGACTTGCATTTGTTATATTTGTCGTTTTTATGGTGTGATCTTCCAACCTGCCTACAGCCTGTGTTCCCTCTGTTTTATATGCCACAGTGGAGACCATTTTTGTATCAGAAGCCAGGGGCTATGATGAAAATTCTGAATATCTCACACAATTAAAGGCACTTAGGGCTATTTTTATTTTGTGGTTTGGCATTCATTTGTATGTCTATACTTTGAGTTGCTTCCAAGTACCAATTGAAGGAAGATTGAGTGTTTGAGAGCTTCCTCACCAGAACCAGTGAGCTTGTTTGATGAATTCCTTGTGTTTGTACCATTGGAAATTCCAGAGCTTTTTAATGTGCGATTTTGGAGTACACACTCTTGTGGGATCAACAGTCCAGCGCACACAGGCTGTATATGAGGAATTCACTACCCTGTTTCCCCGAAAATAAGACCTAGTGTGATTGTCAGTGATGGCTGCAATATAAGCCCTACCCTGTTTCCCCGAAAATAAGCCTTACCCTGAAAAAAAGACCTACAAGGACTTTAACTAGGGCTTATTTGGGGGATAGGGCTTATATTGCAGCCATCACCGACAATCACGCTAGGTCTTATTTTCGGGGAAACAGGGTAGGGGCATTATACACATGCACATGATGCCATTTTGACACAATGAAACTGTACAACTCCTCTGGCCACTGCTCGTCAAACAGACCTGAAAAGATGTCCTGGATGCCCCAGGCTTGCATGTATTCCAAAAACGATGAATAATGACTGAAACAGATTTCTCAACTTTTTTTAATTTGTGCAATATCGAAACACATTTTTACATTTAGTATTGGTCTTTTAGATTATCCTGAATTCGATGCACAAGTACCAGCCAAGGGTCCATATTATCAAGAAGAAGGACCACACTGCATCTCTACTGAACTTAAAATCAGAAGAATTTAGGACATTTATCTTTCAGGAAACTGTTTTTACTGCTGTCACAGCCTATCAAAACCAACTGGTAAGTTCATCGTCATACAACAATGAGGAAGTGATTACTCTTATATTATACAGCTCTCATCCTATACACAATTACTATCATATGAAGATCAAAGATTTTTTTGCAGGTAGTGCTAAAAAGAAGCAATTAATAGCCAATGTTTTTAAGTTTAATTTCTTCTTAGTGCTCCTTTATCAGTAATGAAGTCATGTCAAAGCATATTACAAATATCTAGTGGTGTAATTAATGAATGTTGGAGAAAAAGCAAGCAAATTGCCATGGATAAAAATACAGCTATTCATAAATCATTTGAATAAGTACATTTTCCGCCTTTTCACTTCTGTTGCTAAGGGTATGATTCAATTTACTTTGTCATTATTAGATAAAGGATAAACACATTACATTTTCAACAAACTATCTCATAATTTTGGATTTAAAGGTCAAGTTTCAATCTAAGTAGTCAAACCACTATGACAGAGTTGACGTGCAGGTCAAATGACATGCTCAGAGATGTCTTTTGATAGATATTTATATTTATTGCTGTCTGTGGGCCAAGCCATATGTAGCCCATGTTTCCAGCTTTTACAAACATACCTAACAAGGATAGTTTTTCTAAAAAAAATTCTTCATAAAAAATATAAAATATACTTTTAACATGCAAACCCTATTTAGATTTCCAACGTGCATATCAAAAGCTTTAACAATCCATTTTATCCTGTTTATATATATTTTATGTTTATTATAAATTATGATTAAGAAATGGATTACACAAAATATTAAAATATTTTGGTTACACAAAATATTAAACAGAATTACCAAATTATTTTTTGGATTTTATTTACATTTGAAACCATATGTAAATGGATATTCTGTCACAAATCCAAAGTTTAAATACACTAACAAACTCTTTAAAAGTAAATATATGTAATGAGTTATGAACCCACAAATAAAGACCCAAACTACATAATATTAGATGTAAGCAGAATGCTAAAGTAAGTGAAATGATCTCTGGCATTTGGCATGCCCTGCAGCACAGTGACGCAAAAACACTTCAGTGAGCAAAAAGTATGCTTTATATATTAAAATAATTATTAAAGTATACTTAAACCCAAAGAAAAAAAATGTAATATGTTGGAGCAAGTACAGCACAATTCCTGTTCATTCTACCAAACTGATATCTCAAACAATGTTATCAGCCTTCCCAGCTATTTTCTGGCACTACAAGCACTCCTCTCTCCATATAATGGAGATAAGAAAAGGAGATGCTTTTAGTCCAAATCAGGAGAACAGCATAGGGTGACAAAGCTGCTCCTCCATTAATACAGTACAGTGAGCAAGAAAACCAACACCTCTGGGGGAATCAAAGATGGAAAAGGATCTGTGGGTCCTAGTAGATGACCGATTCAGCAGTAGCATGCAATGCCAAGCTGCAGCAAGCAAGGCCATCAGACTATTAGTGTACATTAAAAAGGAGATTTGCTCAAGAGATAAAACTATAATTCTACCACTTTACAAGAGCCTGGTTCGGCTACATCTTGAGTATGCTGTCCAATTCTGATAACCAATCCTCAGGAAGGATGTCATTGAACTGAAGAGAGTCCAGAGAAGGGCAGCAAAGTTAATAAATGGGCTGGAGGACCTCAGATATGAGGAAGGACCACAAACATTTTACTTATTCTCCCTGAAGAAGTGACACTTAAAAGGGGATATGACAGCAATATTCAACATTTGTGGACTCTAGAATTGGGGGAAACGTTTTAATCTTAGCTCTAGGACACAAGGGGACCAATAAAAAATAACATATTCAGTACATCGATTTTTATTATCTCTGCATCCAAGAAATGAGTACAACATATGCAGTATAACTGTGCAATACAGTACATTCACATTTATCCATGGTTTATCCCTTTAAAAATGCTGCACGTACACTTTTTTGTGGGCCATAGATACCCCCTTGATGTTATAATTATCAGCAGGGGGTGAGTGTTTTCCGTAATTTAGCACAAGAATTTCAGTGCAGCAGAGGCACCGTGTTATTTGCTCAAACAGAAAGTTAAGAGGACACTTGGTGTGTTTTTAAACATGGAGAAATGTGCATGTATTGCAGAAACCTACTGCCAATTTTTTTATTTCTATTTTATTTTCAACATTTTAGTGATCATACTGCTATTTAAGTCTGTATATTACAATGTTCATAGGGTAACTAAATCATACAACCTACGATTTTCATAGTAACAAAATAATTGTTAGATTTAATTTTACCTAATTTTACCTGAATTGTAGACACTTGGACATTTGCTTTTTTTATATTTAGAATAAATATTAGTCTCCTAGAATGGAAAGCTTTAACAATAGTTTTACAAGGGCATAAAAAACTGTTATAAAATGTTGCAGGCTTACACAAAAAGAAAAATCTAGTATTTCTAAGAGATAATGAGAGAGAAAATAATAGTGGGAGTTTGTGATTTTATGAGGGTTAATTGTTTGTAGGATGGTTGGGAGTGGTGCCGATGTGTCAAACCTGGAGCCATTGTGTGGCCTTGTCTTTATAGATAACCAAACTGAAAATTGACAGTAACCCTTTTGCCAAAGGATTCCGTGACTCCTCCAGGCTCACTGATATTGAGAGGTAATTAGAACTGCATGCTTACATATATGATAAGATAAAGTAATGTTAGCCTATGTCTTTTTCTTTGCATTGTTCAAAATTACAAGTTTAGAAATTATACACATATTTACTCATCATTTCCACTTTCCTTTTTAAATTTAGTAATTACAAAAGGATGTTTAAAATTAATTATGCAATCTTACACTTTACAATTATTTAGAATTGAAACTTACCAATGTATATATACTGTGTGTGTATATATATATATATATATATATATATATGTATATATATATATATATATATATATATATATATATATATATATATATATATATATATATATATATATAAAGGGGGGAAACGTTCTGGCAAAGAAAGCCGCTAGCAAAAACAGTCAGACATACTGTGCAATACAACTTAAAACACAATATATGCAGCACTAATAGTAATATTTATACATAAAGTGCCGAGATTATGTGGTCATTTAAAACAGTCTAAAAATAGGAAAAATTCCGTGCAATCGTAACAGTGGTTCCGGTCATTGAAACAATAATGATCCAATTTCACCGCGTGATTCACCAAAAAAGGAAGATGGACTGTTACCAGAGTCGAAGGACTCTATTATGGAGTCAATTGCGCCTAGTATAGTGTACCCACATATATCAAGCATCTAGGAATCATATATCATCCAGGAACATCTTAATAAATCACATAAAATCCGGGTACATCTCAATGGATATGGTGAAATATCCATGATGACAACCCATTTCACTATATTCATTTAGATGTACCCAGATTTTATGTGATTCATTAAGATGTTTCTGATTCCTAGATGCTTGATATATGTGGATACACTATACTAGGCGCAATTGACTCCTAGATGCTTGAAATATGTGGATACACTATATTAAGCACAATTAAGTCCTTCAACTCCGGTAAGAGTTCATCTTACATTGGATCACTATTGTTTCTATGGCTGGAACCACTGTCACGATTGCATGGATTTTTCTTTTTTTCCGGATGGTTTTGAATTACCACATATTCTTGGCAATTTATGTATAAATATTACTATTAGCGCTGCATATTTTGTGTTTTAATATATATATATATATATATATATATATATATATATTTTGTGTTGTGTTAAAAAAATAAATTCTCTCTTCCTCAAAAATATTAGCCCATTTCAACAGGTTTAGGGCTGATAACAACAGAATCCAAAGTATTTAGACCCATGCAGTCCTGTTCGTTACCTGCAAGTGTGTTATCAGTGGCTTGGTATTTAAGGAAGGGGTCGGGGTCCAAAAAATGTAGAGGTGTCCCATTTATAGCTGTGGGAATCAAAGTGGGTAGATGATGGGTAGCTAAGGTATATGTAAACCCTGACAATAAACTTAGCTTATTTTCCCCCATTTAGTGTTAAATATACCATGGAAAGTGTTTTTTTTTTTTAAATCTGATAATTGCAAAAAATACCTGTTGATCTTGTCAGAAATTTAGAGATTTACTGTGTCTTGTGCATTCGGCTTGTGTTATCTCAAGGACTCCTCCCAGTTCCTGTCTTGGACTACAGAAATACAGTATTAATCTCCATGTTGTCAGACCAACAGACCACAGGACAGCACTGGCACTATTCCTTGTTATTTCACTCAAGAAATAGGCATGTGGTATCAGTTCATAAGAGGCATTTAGGAGCTTAATGCATTTCTGGCAAATCAACAGGTATTTACCAGTACGTGCAGAGGTTTAAACGACTATATTCTAGAGGAGTAATTTTATGGCCATTTCTGGACCCTAAACAGAGGCCTAAGAAAATGGTAATTTTAGTTCTCTATCTGGAGAGTCTAATCACAAAACCTAAAAAAAATTTAAATTAATGGAAATATTGTTCTTTTACAACAAATTTGCTGGAATCTAAAAGCTTTATTATGTGGGCAATTTTTCGTACTATAGATATTTTCTAAGTAAAGGGGAAAAAATTAATCATTTGTCATATTAACATTAAAGGTCAGTATTTTGTTTCGTTCATTGTATTAAAAAAAGGTCAGTAACTAAAACATTCAGTAAACTGAGATTAGAAAAAGGTCATAACGAGTATCTTTCAAACCATGCACATTTGGGGAAAATTGCTATACTATTTTGGACCAGAACATAGAACAGAGTACAGTTTGTTTAATCAGGAATAACATATATATATATATATATATATACACATTATTTACAGCTGCAAATGCATTTTGAATTTAAGCCTAGTACACATGGGCCAAATGTCGGGCCAATGGCTGAGAGCGCTGACTGGAGTATCCTGGCAGGGGGGCCGTTCTCCTGTCAGAACACAATAGCTCACCAGGGGAGATCACTGTACTAACATCGGATCGTTAGTACAGCGGGTCTCTGACCTGAGCTGTCAACCCGGCGGGTTGAACAAAAAAACCTGATAGTGTCTACTAGGCTCCACTTGGAATATTATCTGCTATGGTGTTATAAGGGAAGATTTAGGGAAAGTAGGGACTGTTCAGTATGCAAAGTGAAGGCTCACCGGGAGAAAATACATTTTACTATGCAGTGGTGTTGAGATAATAGGCAACTTTTGACCAGACTGTCAGCAGCAATTGCCTCGTGAGGTCTAATTGACACAATGGTGAAAGATATGGTTTAATAAAATTACATACAGTAGATCAATAAAATTACTGTATTTATCGGAGTATAACACGTAGCTTAATTTTAGGAGGGAATTTTCAGGAAAAAAACAACATTTTAAATAAAGAACTTTGAAGCAAAATAAGGGTCACAGGCTATCAATGCAGCCTTAATTAGTGCCCAGCTGCAGCCTCACCAGTGCCCATCAATGCAGCCTTACCATTGCCCATCAATGCGACCTGATCAGTGCCCATCTGCAGCATCTCCATTGCCCATCAATGCAGCCTGCTCAGTGTCTATCTGCAGCCTCACCATTGCAGCTTGATCAGTGCCCATCTGCAGCCTCACAATTGCCCATCAATGCAGCCTGCTCAGTGCTCATCTGCAGCCTCACCATTGCCCATTAATGCAGCCTGATCAGTGCCCATCTGCAGCCTCACCATTGCTCATTAATGCAGCCTGATCAGTGCCCATCTGCAGCCTCACCATTGCCCATTAATGCACCCTGATCAGTGCCAATCTGCAGCCTCACCATTGCCCATTAATGCAGCCTGATTAGTGCCCATCTGCAGCCTCTGCATTGCAGCCTGCTCAGTGTCCATCAATGCAGTCTGCTCAGTGCCCATCTGCAGCCTCACCAGTGCCCATTAATTCAGCCTGCTAAGTGCCCATCTGCAGCCTCTCCATTGCCCATCAATGCAGCCTGCTGCCTGTTTAGTGTCCATCAGCAGCCTCGCCTTTGCCCATCAATGCAACTTGCTCAGCGCCCATCTGCAGCCTCTCCATTGCCCATCAATGCAGCCTCCTCAGTGCCCATATGCAGCCTCGCCTTTGACCATCATTGCAGCCTCACCAGTGTCGGATTACACAGAGCCGCGATCACCTGTGTACCCGGTGCTCGCAGTCACTTACAGTCCTGCCTCCTGGCCCGGCTCATATGATAGACAGAACACTGGTCCAATGCCGGGCCAGGAGGCTGGATGTGTGTGACTGAGTGCCGGGAAAAAAGTGGATTCTGGCTCTGTGTAATCTGGCGGCGCTTGCCCCCTCCTTCCTCTCCGAGGCAGTCAGGATTTGGCGTATAATACGCACACATGATTTGCTCCCGATTTTCAGGGGGAAAAAGTGCGTGTTATATGCCGATAAATGCTGTACATTTTTTCAGAGACAGCAGTCAGAATTATTTTGCAGACTTGCTCCACAGTATGTAAGCATTTTTACAAGGCTACAATTTAAAAGAGAGAAAAAACAGGCAAGTTTATAATTAATAAATAAATCATATAATATAATAATAATAGAATGCAATTATTTCACAGGAAAAAAAAAATAGGAATATTGGACAGACTTTAGCAGGTCACAGTTTAAGAGGGAGACACACTGCAGGATTTAATCAAGAAATCAAAATTAGAGTGTGTTGTTTTACTAAGAAAAAAGAAAAGAAATCTTAGCTTAGCCAATAAGAGCGACCACCCCATGGCCTATCTATTCCACATCAGCCAGGACCCACTCTCTTGATATAAGTACTCTTTAACAGTCCATCTTCGCAATACAGCCAGGGCATGCATACCCTCTACTTGGAAAAAACAGGGTTCCCCACCTATAGAGTTGTGGTTTGCTAAAGGTAAGGTTATAAGTCAGATGGAAGAGCTTTGTACCACAGGGAAGCAATGTTTAGAGACACTTGGTGCCCCTGGCTTGCTTTCACTTACTCCAAAGATTATAAAAAATTGTTGGCACCCTTGAAAACTGGTTGAGGCAAGTCTGCCCTACTTAACTGTGCTGGAGACAGTTCCAAAATACAGTAATTGGATATAATAGACCAATGTATTTGTTAACAGCTTCCTTTTAATCTTTTGGAGAGATTTAACTTGGTCACAAGGACAAACTTATCTCCTGCTGCTATAACCCCTAATACCCCTGTCCCTTGTCGTTATCCTTAAATCCCTTTTTTTTTCCTCTATCGTGTTTTCTTCTCTTCTTGCCTTTTTTGCATCCTATTTTCTTTATTGCCTTATGTATATTTGTCTTCTGTTTCTTTTACTCATAGTCTTGGCTTACTCCCCTAGTCTTTTTCTCTTTTTAACTCCCCCCTCTATTCTCCTATGTTACAAGATCTTTAAATTCTAAAATCAGGGACCATACAGGTGAAGTTTGTGTATATTCAGGAAGTGCGTGTGCCTTTCATCAGGAGTCTGACCCTGATATGTTATACAGTAATAGACTCCATTGTAATGTTTGTATGCTTGTGGACATACTTTCAATGAATATCTATAATAATACCTTGGCTGTATGTGGTTATGTTATAGACTTCCTTCAGCTGTGGATGAGGAATTGTACCTTCTGTGTATCTTTTACATTCTCACCTGTATCTATGTCCTAAATAAAGAAATAAAAATAAAAAAAGAAAGAAATATTGTTCGGTCCATGCATACTATGTGAGGTGCTTTAGTAGGCTGCAGTTTCACAGAGAGACAACAGGCTGGTTTATTATCAAGAACTTATGAAAAAAAATCTATTTAGGCATTTAACAGAAAAATAACTAAGAATATTGTACTTTTTCTTTTATTGTACTTGTTTCAGGACAGACACCAGACAGCTTTTAATCAAAAAAATCCAACAGTTAAACAGAGATTAGGTTGTTACTAACAAACAAAATGATATCCCCCTGCAAAAACACTCTATGAAGTCTCCGAAATCTGCTATAGGAGCGTGCAAAACACAGTGGAATTTACTAAGACTGGAGCAACCAGAATATGGAGATGTTGCACATATCAACGGATCAGCTTCTAGCTTTCAAAAGCTTAACTGAACAAGTTGAGAGGGTAAAATGCACAACTGCTCCAGAGTCTGTCTGCTCCAGTCTTAATAAATCCCCCCCACAGTGGGTCTGTTCCTCAGTGTAAATATGGAAATTTCTAGCAACGACCAACAGCATTACCCCCCCCAGAAAAAAACTTTGTCTAATTTGCCATATCACTGTTCAAAACACTGTTAGTGTGTCTGTGACTCAATATAAATATAAGTAGATGTTTTCAGCAATCAGCACCAGCATCTACCCGTCCCTGGAAACACTGTAAAATCTCTCCCTGGTTCTGTGACTCACTGTAAATATAGATAGACATTGACAGCAATCAGCACCAGCATTAGCACCCAGGTTTCACTGCAGTCTGTTATCTTTTCTAACTATCACCTGTCTGCTCCAGCACACACTTAACCAAGGCTGCTGGAAACCCTGCTGTTTATAGGAAGAGGACTGGCATATGAGAAAACCATCATGATATGCCTATTTAAGCCATGTGACCATGGTTTAGAACTGTGTTTCTCAACTCCAGTCCTCAAGGTGCCCCAACAGGTCATGTTTTCAGGCTTACCATTATTTTGCACAGGTGATTTTATCAGTTTCACTGCCTTAGTATTTATCACAACCATTTCATCTGAGAGAAAATGTGAAAACATAACATGTTGGGACGCCTTGAGGACTGGAGATTGAGAAACACTGGTTTAGAAGCCGGAAAATGCATAAGTGGTTGCTATGGGAGTGGTTATTTTACCATTTTCTCAGAGCGCAAACAACTTGGGTTTGTGTCAAGCCCATGGCAGACCCAAACCCCAAACCCCAAGCTCAATAATTCCCTAATAAAAATAACAAATTCTAAGCACTCACTGACCACTCATTCTTTAAACAGAAAGGCAAATGATTAGAAGAGCAATATTATATTTGAGCCAAACATTGCTCGATTCATCTAATGGCCTTTATAATCAATTTTAGTGATTTAGGAAATGCTGCTAAGATCTGGTATACCTCAAACTGTTGCTTAATTTTGCCAACATCCCTGAAAACAGGCACCTAACCTAATCATCTTACTAAACTGCCAAACTGGTTCAAGTCTGCTAGACTATTAGCCTTGACGATATAATGAAAATGGGGGTTTTAGATGTGACAAGATACAATTGCACTTTCCATTTTTTCTTGTTGACATTTTAACTTTACAACAGAATGATGGAGATAATACTTGACAGTTAAGCCAGCCATAGATGAAGCGATTTTCTTTCCTGCAACCATGGGTTGCAGAAAAGCAAATCACTAGATTCCCTCATAAACACTGCAATCCCTCCCACATAGCTATTGTGTTCTCCCAGTGGGGAGGGGGGAGGGGCCTCCTGGCCGAGAGAACATATAGTGATTATTGCTATCAGCTATAGCTACTTGTAGTAATCGGATTAAAAGTCCAACATGCTGGTTGTAACCAAGTTGATCAATCGATCAACTTGGGGACATTCAACCTGCCCAAACATGGTTAGAATCCCTGCCATTCCCTGCTGAACCTACCAAGATTCGAACTGTGTGTGGCCAGCTTTAGACTTGCAGTAAATTCAAATTTCACTCTCTGAACCTGCTTTATGTGGTTCAGTGTTTTTTGTCTCTAGAAAAAAAGGAAATAAGATTGCTCACCCTACACATATATAAATTTCCCAGGATTTGAAAAGGGCTGAAAAGTCCCTGGTGAAACCTGTACGCCTTAATTATATTCCTGTCCAGCCCTCCATCTCGAAACAGCAACCACTGTCAGGGTGAAAGAACCCAAGCACCCCAGAGCTAAATTCACCCTTTAGGCAGGCCATACACGGTTTGAATCTCAGCCGGTTCAGCAGGAACCGGCCAGGATTCGAACCGTGTATGGGCAGGCTGAATGTACCAAGTTGATTGATTAACTCGGGTACAACCGGTCTTCTGGGTTTTACCTGAGTTTATCACTAGCAGCTGCTATAGCCGCTAGCAATAATCACTGTCTTCTCCCGGCGGGGACAGTTTCCTCTGCCCCCCCCCCCCCCCCGTGCAAGAAGACAATGGCTCGCCAGGAGGGATTCCCGTATCAACACTGTCCCTGTTGGTGGGGGAAAAGTGCAAATTTTTTTTCCTGGAGAAATTTGCTCTGTGTATAACCGTCCTTAGTTGCACAAATACTCATTAACTAATCACTGCTGCTAGTGCATTCTCTGCAACATGTTTAAGGTGAAATTCCAGTGCATGGAGACATTGCATAACAACCTATTGGTAAGTAGACAGTTTTCATGCTGCATTTCTGCCGAGCAAGCCATGGCCACGTAGAAACTGCATAAATGTATGCAAAACCACATGGCCTGGCATCAGGGCCGCTGATAAGGCAGTACAGCCAGCCCTCCTGTACTGGGCCCAGGGGGGGCCCAGGCACTTGCCTAGCAGGAGGGCTGGCAGTACTGCCTTATTGCTGACACTAGTGTAGCGCCCTCTAGTGTGCTAGATGTAAATAGGTTTGTAGTGTAGGAAAATTTGGCTTGGCTGAGTGCCAGGCCTAGGTTGAATCTGTATCAGGTTTTTGTGACTCAGGGTGGCTAGATGACTCAGCAAACAGCATTTCTGGTGCCTCCCCCTGCCTTCTGGAACATTGGAGAAGCTTCCAGGTGTAGTGGGCGGAAGCTAGGAGGAGCTGCTTGGCATATTTATGAGGGTCCCAGTCAATCCCCAGCAAATGGGCTGGCAGGGGGCAGCAGGCCCACTTCATAAATAGGCATGTGTCATGCCAGCAGGGGCAGTCGGGTGGAAGATGGAGATGGAGTACTGAGGAGGCTGTTGGTGACCCTTGATGGTGTCCCTAGTCATCTGCGATCCCTGCTGTCTGTGACCTCTGTGTGCCCTTTTCCCCGCACTGCTGCTGGGAGTGTTATTTCAGGATGGTGAGCGGGAAGGTCTCACCATCCTGAACAAACATACCTTCCTAAATGAACACAGTAAGCGATTGGTGATGATCGCATTGCCTCCATGCCATTATTCATTTGAATTGGTGTTGTTTGATTGGGGTATAACTTCTTCCATGGCTGAAAAGCATAGCATTGCTGCTCTTGCATTTTAGCAAAAACATCAATTGATATTTTAAGAAGAGGGGGGGGGCCTTGTCATTTAGGCTGTAAGGGGTCCATGACTTCTATCAGCAGACATGCCTGGCATAGCAGGTCTTAGAAACATAGGCCAGGCCAGGCAAAGAATGTGTGTGACTAAGCTTATTCAACATTCAGTTTGTTAATTGAACATATTTCCCAAGTAAATGAACCCCTGATCTAAATTATTATAGACATCAGTACAGCCATTAAAGTGGTTGTAAAGGCAGAATGTTTTTTTATCTTAATGCATTCTATGCATTAAAATAAAAAACCTTCTGTGTGCAGCAGCCCCCCTAATACTTACCTGAGCTCATCTTGATCCAGCAATGTTATACGAGAGACTTGGCTGTCCGGGACACTCCCTTCTGATTGGCTGAGGCACAGTAGAAGGCGCTAATGAGGCCAATGAGGAGAGAGAAGGCACTGGGCTGAGTTGTGGCTCCGTGTCTGAATGGACACACAGAGCTGCAGCTCGGCTTGGTGCCCCCATAGTAAGCTGCTTGCTGTGGGGGAACTCAGCAGGAGTGAGGGGCCAGGAGCGCCAAAGAGGGACCCGAGAAGAGGATGTGGGCTGCTCTGAGCAAAACCACTGCACAGAGCAGGTAAGTATAAAGCCCCATACACACGGTCGGACAATCCGCGGACCAGGTCCGTCGGACCATGTCCGTCATACTTTGTCTGATGTTGGTTTTGCGTACACACGGTCAGACAAAGTTGTCGGAAAATCAGATCATTCTGAACGCGGTGACGATTGTTGCCTACGACGGGACTACGTAGAGGCTAGTAGCCAATAGCTTTGGTCTTGTAATGTGATCTGAGCATGCGTAGCACTTTGTCCGGTCAGACAACCGTACACACGATCGGATTTGGTGTGATCGGACCGTGTTGTCGGCAAATCTTTCCAGCAGGAGATAAGACTTTGTCCGTCGGACAATCCGACGTACACTGTCCGATGGTGCATACACACGGTCTGATTTTTCAACAACATTGTCCGATCGGACAGAATCCATGAAAAAGTCAGACCGTGTGTATGGGGCTTAACATGTTTGTTATTTTAATACAAAAAAAATAAACGAGACTTTAGTATCACTTTAAGCTGGCTATACACTAGTAGAATTTTGTTTAAATATTTTGGTTTTAAGACCAATTTTTTTTTTTATCGATTTTCTAATCGTTAGTGGGGTAAAATTGACATTTGCTTTTTTGAAGGAGTAGGATGGAAAATGAACAAATGAATTTCCAACAGTGTATGTGGTTTCTGTTCAGGAAATTTAATTTATTCTAAAATTGAATTTTAAAAAGCAAACAAATTTTTTAAGCAAGATTCGTCCAGTGTATGCACAAATATTTGTACAAACGTTTGTTGAAAATATACTAGTGTATGGCCAGCTTTACTGAACAAGCCTGTGAATGCAAAAAGTACAGTAAATATAGCAGCCTGTCCCCTTTCTGGTCTGTCTCTATCACTCTTTCTTTGTACAACACTATGCCCCAATAAGATTATTTACATAATGAAGATCCCTCATTTAAGCATATATAAAAAGGTATTTAAAAATAAAGTATATTCTTTTTAAAAAAGGCTAAAAAACACACTGTTTTTAATCACTCAAATCCATACATACTGTATTCCATATTTACCCTGAGCACATTGTCACTTCTCATATTGTTCACTGATTTTGTTAGCTAAATTAAATTGAATCACATAAATAATCTCAAAGCACCTTAAAGAGTAATTAGTAATGACTAGCTTAAAATAATTGGACAGAAAATTAAGATAAGAGCAGACCATTAGGTGTCTGGCTGAATGCTTAGAGGGCATATAGATAAAAAACCTTAATGTCTGACCATCAGTTATCATCCATCCATGGTCCAGCACTTTTAATATATCAATTGCACATTGCACTCATAATTTTTTTTTAATATATTGGGAGGTATATATTTTCTAGTAATGGTCTATATGTCATTGTTAGATGTTTAACACGGCCTTTCCCCTAAACAGCCTTTAGGGAGAAATCTAAATCAGATCAATTGATCTTCAGAGAAACAAATTCAATCAGTCTGGAGTCAGTTAGTGCACTAAACCGCTGAGTAATTGGATTGCTTCTTGTAACTGATTAGAATCAACTTCTATCTCAAAACAGCACAAAGTGATTTCTTTTTAAAAATTCACTGCATAAAATTTTAATTTATTATATTGTCATAGAAATTGAAGCTTTTGGAAACAACTGAATATTACATTAGTATGTACAGTATATACTGTATATATATATATATATATATATATATATATATATATATATATATATATATATATATACATATACATATATATACAGTCATGGCCAAAAATATTAGCACTCCTGCATTTCTGTCAGAAATTTCACCCAGAAAATTGTTGCAATTACAAATTTTTAGGTATCCTTGTTTTGTTTTCTTTTGTTTGTATGACACAAAAAAAGTGGGGAAACAAAAAGCCAAATCTGACATATTGCACGCAAAACTTAAAAAACGGACTGGACAAAATTATTGGCACCCTCAATTTAACATTTGGTAGCATGCCCCTTGGAAAAAATAACTGAAATCAATCGCTTCCTGTAACCATCAATGAGTTTCTTACACCTCTCTACTTTCATTTTTGGACTACTCTTCTTTCGCCAACTGCTCTAGGTCTCTCAGATTGGAAGGGTTCCTTTTCCCAACTGCTGTTTTGAGATCTCTCCACAGGTGCTCTATTGGATTTAGATCTGGACTCATTGCTGGCCAGTTCAGTACTCTCCAGAACTTTGTCTAAAACCATTTCTGGGTCCTTTTTGACGTGTGCTTTTCGGTCATTGTCCTGCTGTAAGACCCATGACCTCTAACAGAGACCCAACTTTCTGATAATTGGCCCTACATTGCACTCCAGAATTCTTTGGTAGTCTTCAGATTTTCATAATGCAATGCACACATTCAAGGCATCCAGTGCCTGAAGCAGCAAAGCAACGCTAAAACACAAGTGAACCTCCAACATGTTTGACTGTAGGGACTGTATTATTTTCTTTAAAGGCCTCATTTCTTTTTCTGAAAACAGTAGAATGATTGGCTTTACCAAAAAGCTGTAATTTTGTTTCGTCTGTCCACAGCACATTCTCCCAACAGGATCTTGGCTTCCTCAGGTAAGTTTTGGCAAAATCTTTGATAAATGTTTCTCTTTCGTCCACGTCCAGGGAGATTGGCTATAGTGCCATGGGCTGTAAACTTCTTGACAATGTTGCACACAGTGGACACAGAAACATTAAGATTTCTGTTGATGGACTTGTAAACTGGAGCTTGTCCATGCTTTTGCTCGATTTTTGTCCTTAAATTCTCAAACAATTCTTTGCTGCCCTTTCTTTTCTCCATCTCCACACATAGGAACACAACAGAAAGGTTGATGAAGGAATCAATCCTGTGGAGCTATTGTGTTGGAGGAGGGGAGGACACAGGGAGCCTTCCCTGCTGGGAGGACACAGTGATTACTGCTAGCAGCTATAGCCTGCTGAACCAGCCGAGATTTGATCTATCTATGGCCGGCTTGAGATGTAGTGGCTGTATCTAATTTTTTTTTTAGGCTAAGGCAGGCCCTAAACAGTGCAAATTTCTTTCCCACAACCACAGGTTACATGAAAGAAATTTGCACGATTCCCCCATCAACACAGAAAGTACTGACAGGGGACTCTCTCCTGCATAGCAATTGTCTGCTCCCGGCGGGGTAGGGTGGCAGCCGGGGGAAGCCATCCTCTCCGGGAGACAGTGATAATTGCTAGCAACGTTAACCACAGATAAATCCGACAGGCTGGTTTTATCCAAGTTAATCGATCAATCAACTTGGTACATTCAACCTGCCCACAGAGGGTTCGAATCTCAGCCGGTTCCTGCTGAACCGGTCCAGATTCAAACCGCCTAAGGCTGGCCATACAAGGTGGGTGGATGGAGGAATTCTCCCTGCTGTGTTGTATTCTGACAGTGGCACTTGTCTCAGAATACACTGATAAGCATGCAGCCGATGGGCTGCAGGAGCTGATCGATTGAACATTTTCTGACAGTCCTGTTTGAGAGAAGTTTCTCATGAGATTGACTTCTGTTGAGCGGGAACAGCCATAGATGGATTTAATTGAAATCCATCTATAGCCAGCTTAAGTCCTTTTCTTGCAAGTACAAAATGTTAATTGTTTATCTTACCCAAATTGCAGTGGCCTTGTAACTTTTTGAGCAGCTTTGGGCAGTACTCACTGCACCCATACAGGGACCCGGAGAAAGCACTTGCTAGTGCTTCCAGAGGCAGGCTGAGGCTGCTATTCAATGCAAGGCTGCCGTTAAGGCTTCCTGTAAGACTTATTAACTCCTTGAAGCCCGTGGCACAGTTCTTTAACTCATTACACTCTGTACACTGTAGATAACAGTTCTTCAATACCTTCGTAACTCTTTTCTCTGCATATCTGAGCTGGTACTGCTGAACCTGTACCGTACTCCACCAGCCCAGTTACCCATGGTGACATGGATTTATATATTATTCTTGAATACTAGGAAGCTTAACTTGTACGTAACCCGTGTCTCTCCTGAGGCCTTACTCTGTCTTCTGTGACATACAGGCTGGGTCCCTAGGATGCCCTGTGTCTTAATGTCGGTCCTATATTGGGGTACCAGTCACAAAGGAAGGAGCTTAAGCATACCAGCTCCTTCATTACCAGGGCTCTCCTTCACCTAGACCAAGTCACACTGATTCCTGACCAGCTGGCTGCTTAAGCACTCAACTCTAATAGTGTAGTCACTGGCAACAGCAATATAGCCTTCTCGGAATAGCTTCACTGCATGTTTGACATAAGTACTGCATCTTCTCTGTCTTGTCTCATCCCCACATAACCCTGTTCTGTGATACACCATGTATGCAACCCTTTAAGGTTGTCCTCAAATAACTTCAGACCAGACAAAGTTAAAAAAACAACAAAAGTTATTTTACTGATGTTGTTTAAATATAACATGTGAACAGTTCAACAAAGATATCTTCAATACACATTCCTATACATGATCTCTCCTTGCCCATGAGGTAGTCATACCTTGAATAGGTGTGAAAAGTCCTTAAAGTACTTGAGTCAAAAGCATCCATAGCCCTGCATCCTTGAGTCACAGTGTCTATACCTCTGGAACCTCGGGGGTGGTTAAGTGTAAATAGTGGATCACACCTGTAGCAGCATACTTGTCCTTTGGATGGGGAACTGAACCTCAAGCCATTTTACTCACCACGGTGCCCCAAAGATATGGTGACCTCTCTTTTTAGGTGGTTACCCCAGCAGAGGGTGGTACCTCCCCAAAAACCCTGGGAAAATCTGACCAGCAGAGTTAACCTATACCTCCAAAGGAGTACCAGGGCAAACACAACTAAACAGTGCAACATATTTACACTGCAATACAGAAATCTAACCACATAACATAGGAAACAGTAAAAATATTTTCAACATCCACCTGCTTACACACTGAACAACGTTATTTGTTTTCCCATCAATCCTCTATGAACTACAAAAAAGCCTCCCTTTGTAATGAGATGAGAATAGGAGAAGAGGTTTGTAGTCCAAATCAGAAGATCAGCCTAGGGTGAAAGCTGTTCCCCTATAAATACAATGCAGTGGATGTGTGAATGTATAATATACAGTGGTGTGAAAAAGTGTTTGCCCCCTTCCTCATTTCCTGTTCCTTTGCATGTTTGTCACACTTAAGTGTTTCGGAACATCAAACCAATTTAAACAATAGTCAAGGACAACACAAGTAAACACAAAATGCAATTTGTAAATGAAGGTGTTTATTATTAAAGGTGAAAAAAAATCCAAACCATCATGGCCCTGTGTGAAAAAGTGATTGCCCCCCTTGTTAAAACATACTATAACTGTGGTTGTCCACACCTGAGTTCAATTTCTCTAGCCACACCCAGGCCTGATTATTGCACACACCTGTTCACAATCAAGGCATCACTTAAATAGGAGCTGCTTGACACAGTAAGGTGCACCAGAAGATCCTTAAAAGCTACACATCATGCCGAGACCCAAAGAAATTCAGGAACAATTGAGAAAGAAAGTAATTGAGATCATCAGTCTGGAAAGGGTTATAAACCATTTCCAAAGCTTTGGGAATCCAGCAAACCACAGTGAGAGCCATTATCCACAAATGGCGAAGACATGGAACAGTGGTGAACCTTCCCAGGAGTGGCCGGCCGCCCAAAATTACCCCAAGAGCGCAGCGACGACTCATCCAAGAGGTCACAAAAGACCCCACAACAACGTCCAAGGAACTGCAGGCCTCACTTCCTCAGTTAAGGTCAGCGTTCATGCCTCCACCATCAGGAAAAACTGGGCAAAAATGGCCTGCATGGCAGAGTTCCAAGGAGAAAACCACTGTGAGCAAAAAGAACATCAAAGCTCGTCTCAATTTCTCCACAACACATGATGATCCCCAAGACTTTTGGGACAACATTCTGTGGACCGATGAGACAAAAGTGGAACTCTTTGGAAGGTGTGTGTCCAGTATATCTGGCGTAGAAGGAACACTGCATTTCAGAAAAAGAACATTATACCAACAGTAAAATATGGTGGTGGTAGTGTGATGGTCTGGGGCTGTTTTGCTGCTTCAGGACCTGGAAGACTTGCCGTGATAAAAGGAACTATGAATTCTGCTGTCTACCAAGAGATCCTGAAGGAGAATGTCCGACCATCTGTTCGTGTACTCAAGCTGAAACGAACTTGGGTCTGCAGCAGGACAATGATCCTAAACACACCAGCAAGTCCACCACCGAATGGCTGAAGAAAAACAAAATGAAGACTTTGGAGTGGCCTAGCCAAAGTCCTGACCTGAATCCTATTGAGATGTTGTGGTATGACCTTAAAAAGGCCGTTCATGCTGAAAACCCTCTAATGTAACTGAATTAGGACAATTCTGCAAAGATGAGTGGGCCAAAATTCCTCCAGGACGCTGTAAAAGCCTCATTGCCGTTATCGCAAACGCTTGGTTGCAGTTGTTGCTGCTAAGGGTGGCCCAACCAGTTATTAGGTTTAGGGGGCAATCACTTTTTCACACAGGGCCATGATGGTTTGGATTTTTTTTCACCTTTAATAATAAACACCTTCATTTACAAATTGCATTTTGTGTTTACTTGTGTTGTCCTTGACTATTGTTTAAATTGGTTTGATGTTCCGAAACACTTAAGTGTGACAAACATGCAAAGGAACAGGAAATGAGGAAGGGGGCAAACACTTTTTCACACCACTGTATATGAAGCACTGCGTAAATTGATGGTGCTATGAAAGTACCTGAAATGAAAATAAAATAAATTAATAAATAATACTAGCAGGTTTACCAGGTAAAAATAGAGGAAAAAAAAGAGAAAAACTAAAGCAGCTACATAATCTAAGAACTGGTAAGCTATAATATACAGTGCCTTGAAAACGTATTCATACCCCTTGGAAATGTCCACATTTTCTCAGGTTACAACCAAAACCATAAACTTATTTTTTGGGGATTTTATGTGATAGACCAACATAAAGTGGCAAATAATTGTGTAGTGGAAAGAAAATGATAAATGTTTTTTTAAAAATCTTTTACAAACAAATATCTGAAAAGTGTGCCGTGGATTTGTATTCAGTCCCCTTTAATCTGATACCCCTAACTAAAATCTAGTGGAACCAATTGCCGTTATAAGTCACGAAATTAGTAAATAGAATCCTCCTGTGTGTAATTTAATCTCAGTATAAATACAGCTGTTCTGTGAAGTCCTCAGAGGTTTGTTAAAGAACCTTAGTGAACAAACAGCATAATGAAGGCCAAAGAACACACCAGACAGGTCAGAGATAAAGTTGTGGAGAAGTTTAAGGCAGGGTTAGGTTATAAAAAAATATCCCAAGCTTTGAACATCTCACGGAACACTATTCAATCCATCATCTGAAAATAGAAAGAGTATAGCATAACTGCAAACCTACCAAGACATGGCTGTCCAACTAAGCATTAATCAGAAAAGCAGCCAATAGGCCCATGGTAAATCTGGAGGAGCTGCAGAGATCCACAGCTCAGGTGGGAGAATCTGTTAACAGGACAACTTTTGTCGTGCACTCCACAAATCTGGCCTTCATGGAAGAGTGACAAGAAGAAAGCTATTGCTGAAAGAAAGCCATAAAATGTCCTGTTTGCAGTTTGCGAGAAGCCATGTGGGGGACACCGCAAACAGGTGGAAGAAGGTTCTCTGGTCAGATGAGACCACAATTGAAATTTTTGGCCTGAAAGCAAAACGCTATGTGTGGTGGAAAACTAGCACTGCACATAACCCTGAACACACTATCCCCATGTGAAACATGGTGGTGGCAGCTTCATGTTGTGGGTATGCTTTACTTCAGTAGGGACAGGGAAGCTGGTCAGAGTTGATGGGAAGATGGATGGAGCCAAATACAGGGCAATCTTTAAAGAAATCCTGTTAGAGTCTGCAAAAGACTTGAGACTGGGGTGGAGGTTCACCTTCTAGCAGGACAACAACCCTAAACAAACAGCTAGAGCTACAATGGAATGGTTTAGATCAAAGCATGATCATGTGTTAGAATGGCCAAGTCAAAGTTTAGACTTAAATCCAATTGAGAATCTGTGGCAACTGACAAGACTTGAAAATTGCTGTTCACAGACGCTCTCCATCGAATCTGACAAAGCTTGAGCTATTTTGCAAAGAAGAATGGGCAAAAATGTCACTCTCTAGATGTGCAAGGCTGGTAAAGACAAGCCAAAAAAAGACTTGCAGCTGTAATTGCAGTGAAAGGTAGTTCTACCAAGTATTAACTCAGGGGGGCTGAATACAAATGCACGCCACACTTTTCACATATTTATTTGTGAAAAAATTTGAAAACCATTTATCATTTTCTTTCCACTTCACAATTATGTGCCACTTAAAATCACAATAAAACCACATAAAATCTCAATAAAATACATTTACATTTTTGGTTGTAACATGACAAAATGTGGAATATTTCAAGGTATAGGAATACTTTTTCAAGGCACTGTATTACATTTTAGTGTTGAGGTACACTTTAAAATTTTACACAATAATAAAAAGCAACTATTACTAGGCTCACAGTGCCCACGTAATAAGTGCATTCTCAATAAGCTAAGTAGCAGGAACATGTAATAAACTATTTTTCTGTATATTCCATGGATAGAAGAAACACGTGCTACTGAACAGCCCATATGGGTGTTGAATATAAATAAGGATATATATATAATTTGATGTTTAACATAGGTTCTTAGTTAAGACTTAAAAATAAAACATTTCTCTTGGTGCTTGAGTTAAAAGAAAATAATACATTTATCAGCTTGTTGAAATATAGGATTTATTAAGACTGTATTAAAGAGATTATTCTTTGGACCATATCTAGCCACTGCATTAATCTCAGGGAAAAAAAACTAATCTTTTTTTCCTTCTCAAACAGCCCCATCTGGTGGCAACATGTTTCCATCACACAGTGAATGACCGGTGTGTAATTGAAACATGTTAGGATATTTATAGTAAGACTAAATGTGATTGAGAATTGCCAGGATTTTATTAAACTTAGAATTAAGTAGGAGCTTCACATCCTTTGTCGTATGCACCAGCATGACATTTTTAAATGTTGATCCTTTTTTAATCCTTTTTTATATTTTTCATGTAAAAAAGTTGAAAAATTGGCAGGCAGATTGAGATCCTTTTATATTGACAACAGCAGATTGGTGGACCTAAGAACAGAGGGTTAAACTTAAGGGTTTCAAACCAAAAGTAATTTTAGACTCCAATGAATTTATATCTTCAGTCTGCTTTCCCCTGTATGGGCATAAAGCACCTACAGTAAAGGAAATATATTTTTAATTTAGTTTTGGAACAAGTAGAGAATAGTTTAAATCCATCAGGTTTTTTTTCTGTGTCCCATTAAAGAGATTTTCCCTCAGGTTGTGTCCAGGAGACATAACAGGAAATGAGATGAATTCTCACTAAATTGAAGGGAAATCCTCTCTTCCAAAGTTGTCATCAGAAAAGTAATGTGGGCTGGCGATCCTTCCATATACGCACGTCTTTCTCTGTTAACCTTCTAGAGTACCCACTGGAGGGTAGCCTCGTCTGTTGTGAGCAGCCTAACCTGAGCAATTGGGCTCTTCAAATGTTTTTCGCCCTCTCACTACCTTGAATAAACTCATAAACTCATATCAAAGTCCCAGTGCCTCTTGGATGACCTTTTTTTTTTCATTAAAGTTGTAATCAGAACAGATTTACCCATTGAAAGATTTCCCCTCAACTCCTGTTCCTATGACAATTTAAACATTTTGAAATTCCTATCACTTTTAGTACTGGGGGCAATGGTCACCAGCCCAATAATGAGGGTCAATCTCTCAGTGGGGGGGAGGGGGGGCAGTTTTTACTAAAATAAAAAAAGAGGTTTATACTTATCTGCTCTGTGCAACGATATTGCGCAGAGCGGTCCCTTACCTCTTCTTTAGCGGTCCCCAACCAGTGCTTCCCACTCCTCCTCTTCTTCAAATGCCCCCTTAGCAATCTGTGCGTTATGAGGGCATCCATGTGGGTGCACTCACGAGCTGGGCTGTTTGTATCTATAGACCCAAACAGTGGGCTCGTCCATGCTCCCCACTCCCGTCTCACAGGACTTGACTGACAGGAGCAGGAGCCAATGGCTCCCAGTACTCTCAGAATCTCCTGTTAGACCAGGTGGGCACACTGGAAGTGTAGGTAAGTGTAGACACTTATGGGGGGGGGATGGGGGGAACCAAGTATTGGGGCATTTCTTACCTAAATGCAGCAAATGCATTCAGATAAAACATTTTATTACTTTATAACCAATTTAATAAGTAGGAACAACGATCTGTCTCCTCCTCTAGTCAGCCACATTCCCCCCACAGTTAGAAACACACATAGGGAACCCAGTTAACCCCTTGTGCGCCCCCTAGTGTTAACCCCTTTCCTGCCAGTGACATTTCTACAGTAATCAGTGTTTTTAGCTCTGATCGCTGTATAAATGTCACTGGTCCCAAAAAAGTGTCAAAGGTGTCCAATGTGTCCGTCGCAATGTTGCAGTCCCGATAAAAATCACAGATCACCACCATTACTAGTCAAAATGAGAAATTTTTGAGTATAGCCTCAAATAAGCCTAGAGCTAGGCATACAAAAGTACCATCATCCAGAATTTATATAGGAAAAGAGGGGGAGGGTAGGAGCGTGAGGACAGTTGCTGAGGTTGCCCAAACATACACTCTCACCCAACAAAAGTTTTTGGTGGACTATCTCGGTATTGATAAATTTGGGTAAAAATGTTATAATTTACTACATATAAAAAAACATACATAAATCTCAATAAAAATTAAAAACCTGTACACAAATACTCAAAGGTTTCCCCAAGAAGTATCTGATGATAAAGTTTTTTCATAGATTAACCAGTCCTCTACTAGTTTCACGGTACACAGACTGCTTCGTCAGGAGGAGTAATCTATAAAACAAATAATGTAATGAGGCACAAAGCAAAAAAACTAAACATACAAGAGCATATTAGTACATAAAGCAGTATCACTGTGAAGTTGCTTACCCAACAGGTCCAACACCAGGTACAAGACCCAGCTACTCAAAAGTTCCCCCCCCCTCCCGTGGCGGACACGGGGGATTGTGCAGATAATAAATCTAGATTGGAATAGGAATATATATATATACACATTGGTTGGTGAAATGATAACCATAAAAAAATGTATAGTGCACCAGGAAGGAAAGGGATAATGTGGAGGAAAGTGGGGTGAGGAAAGGGGAGGGGGAAAGAAGACCAAAGGGAAAAGAGGGGAGGGGGACAAAAGAAACAGGAAAAGGGGGGCCTTGAAGTAAAGAACTGGGGAGGGAAAAGGTGAAGGGGGGTTGGTGGGCTGTTAATTGGGTATTGGTGGGGAGAGTGAAGGGTCGGGAGGGGGTAAAAAAAAGGGGGGAGGAAGGAGGGGAGAAGGGAAGGAGGGGAAAAAAAGGGAAGAGAGAGTGGGAGAGGGGAAAAGGGGGGGAGAGGGAAGAGAAAGGAGGGACTAGGAAACGGGACTAGGGAGAGCAGGGGACAGGGACTGGGAAGGAAAAGGGGGGAGGAGGGAAAGAGGCCTGGGGCGGGAAACACGGAAGGGAGGGGAATGGTGAGGAATGGGGAAGTGCAGATATACAGAATGGTTAAAAAGATTGAGTGCTTGTTACATTTCTGAATTAAAGTGGTTGTAAAGTCAGAAGGTTTTTTATCTTAATGCATTCTATGTATTAAGATAAAAAAAACTTCTGTGTGCAGCAGGCCCCCTCAGCCCTCCTAATACTTACCTGAGCCCCATCTCTATCCATCGATGTCCACGAGTGCTTCGGCCGTCCGGGACTCTCCTCCTGATTGGATGAGACACAGCAGCGGCGCCATTGGCTGCCACTGCTGTCAATCAAATTCAGTTAGCCAATCAGAGAGAGAGAGAGGCAGGGCCGAACTGGGGCTCCATGTCTGAATGGACACATGGAGCTGTGACTCGGCTAGGGTGCTCCCATAGCAAGCTGCTTGCTTTGGGGGCACTTGACAGGAGGCAGGGGCCAGGAGAGCTGAAGACGGACCTGACAAGAGGAGGATTCGGGCTGCTCTGTGCAAAACCACTGCACAGAGCAGGTAAGTATAACATGTTTTTTATTTTTAGAGAAAAAAAATAGACTTCACCATCACTTTAAAGATGAACTCCAGACAGATAATAACAAAATATAATTTTTTCCGGCTATGGATTAATTGGAAACCATTGAATATGTTTCACAAGCATCTGGTAGGCATTACAGAATCTCTCTTGATATCAAACTCCTGTTATCCCCTCTACAGAAGCACTCACACTGTGCTGTATTTCACAGTATTGTCCATCTAACTACACTTTCAACTTTCTATACACCTTTAAAGTAGGTTTAGCCTGATGCTAGTACACACGGGGAGTTATTTTTCTTTTTGTTCAACCCAGCAGGCAAAACAAAAAAATATGAGGGGTCGCTGTACTAACTAAGTGATGTTAGTGAGGCTATCCCCCCTGATGAGTTATCGTGTTCTGACACGGGGACTGCCCCCCTCTCCAGAACACATTGATCAGCACTCACAGCCATTTGCTGCAAGCGCTGATCAGATGCTGGTTTTCCAGCATGCCCATTTGATAAAAGCCAGTTGTTAGACCGCCTTCTGTCGGAAAGGCTGTTGTACACACAAGCTGAATGTATGGTCCGTATGTACCAGCCTTTAAAAACTATGCATGTTAAAAAGAGTTTGAGATATGAATAAGTGAGTGTTTTGCTATTACTCAGATAAAAAAATAGAATACTTATAACTGCTAATAGTGATTTAATACATACTTATGTTGCTAGAAAAGAAGAACGATAGTTATTTCTAAATTAAAGATTTTTTTGTTATATATTATGCAGAGAAAGTGTGGAAAGCCTTATTCAGAAACATTCTTATGCAAGATCTCCAATTCGGACCTATGGGGGAGATGATGATGTCTTGACAGAAGATGGCCAGGTGGTACAGAGCAGGGGTAAGTCAGTGGCTTTCATTTATTAAAGCAGAAATGGCTGTTGACTTTGCAAAATGAATGTAAGTGAATACAATGCAGATGTGTTTACTTTGAATAGTTAATTTTGTACTAGCAAAAATCCAGTTTGCCTTGTTTATACTTTATTAAAGCAGAATTAAATATAAAAATAAACAAAAGGCTGACAAGTAGGATACGTATGAAGAGCCTACTGGTTTCTTCTGTTATAAATCTTTCTCCCTGCCTATTAGTGCTGGCTTCCGTGTCTCGATTGCCGGCCGCAGTCATTGGCTTGGGCAGGGATGACCTCACCCACGTGCATGTGCAGGAATTTAGTCAGATTTGGCATTGCCGAATTTTTACAGTAAGCTGTGCGTGCGCTGCTCACTGTACAAGGGCGGACAGGTAGGCAAGTAGCTTTAATGGAGAAAAGATCTGTCTGTTTACATTGACAGATCTCCATTCTCTCCTTCTCAGGAGCAATCGCGGGTAGCCGACGGCCATCGGCTCCTATGTCGCATGCACCCTATACTACTTCTGCAGGGATTTGCACAAGAGTCCCATTCTGCCACCATCAATGGACGGTGAGCGGTCGGCAAACGGTTAATTATATAGCCTAAGTTCCACTTTAAGTAAACAGCTAGAAGACTTTATATACAACTCAATAAGCAAAATTAAAGTAACCAGTTCAGATATCTCTGCTGAAACACTTATCTTGCAGACAGCATTGCAATTGTTGGACGATGTTACAAACTTCAACTTTCTTTTGATATTATACTAAACTGTTATTAATAAGTTATTTGTCTTTTCTTTATAGGATCAGCTTTTACAGCCTCTGACAATCTATCCCTCGCCTCCTGGGTATCCTCCACATCAGGGTTCTCTAGTTTCCAGCACCCACAAACATTGTCAGCACTGGGTTCTAGCAGCGCTTCTCTGGCAACACCAATTCCTCACCCAATCCAAGGCTCCTTGCCTCCCTACAGTCGACTCAGCATGCCACTCACACCTTCAGCTCTTGCAAGCACAATGCAAGGTAGTGGGCCTTCATTTCCTTCTTTCCATATGCCCAGGTACCATCACTACTTCCAGCAGGGACCTTATGCAGCCATCCAAGGACTGCGTCACTCCTCGGCTGTGATGACTCCATTTGTATGACTGGTATGTTGCACTTGAACACCTAAAATATATAAAACTAAAGCAGCTCATCAATTACAGGGTCGCTAGTGCAACTATTCTCACATGCCACTATTATAAGGAACCACATGAAGGATGAGAAGAACAGCACTAAACTTATTGATGTGACTCCACAATGTAAGCAGCAATGTATGTATCTTATCATGGAGACAAGCCTATATAAGCTGAAGAAAAACATATAAGGAAACATCAAACTGGTTCCTCCACTGTTTGAATTCTCCACAATAACTTTACAAGTTTTGGCACGACATCTATTTTAGAACTGGTCTCTAGTTGATCTGTATACAGTGTACAGTTTTGATAGATGTGTTATCTGTTTGTTAGTTTTCTTGCTTATACACTTGACGTTCAGTAAACATTCATTGCTGCTTTAATGTTTCAACTGGAGTAGCTGACAAAAAGAAATATGGTTTAAATGCAGTACTGTAAAAGACAGATTTTTGGTACATTGCAATAATTGTTAGAGGCATATGTTGCTGCTATTCTCCCATTTCAGTATAAATGCTAATTATTTATTATCAGATTTAGTGCATGTTGAAGCATTCTGTGGATCAGTGAACATCTTAGGGACCAGCACATAGTTGAAAAATTTAAGGCAGGACACAGATTTTGTTTCCTCTCTATGTCGCATTCACAAGCTTCTGTTACATCTGCTTTAAAATAAAATTACCTTGGTTTTCTACAATACAAACACTTAGGATTTTGTAACCACCTGCAGTCCAGTGCCGATATTCAGCAATAACAATTGGTGTGTACTTTATATTTGTTAAAAAAAATGTGTTTATGTTTGAGAAAAATTATTCATTAGATTTAAGGGCACAACTATCACTTTGTGGCAAAATGTAACCTTGTGTGTAAGTGGTGGAAAAAAATGTTGAGATCAGGTCCGAAACTTCCCATTTATTTAGAAAGCCAGAAGAGAATCAATTCGGTTATGTCGGAAACTAGTTTTGAAGCCCAAGATTTGAACATTGATGAAATGTGTATGTGATGTTCTATGATGCAGAGTTTGTTACAATTACTTCATTTTGTGTCTATATATATATATATATATATATATATATATATATATATATATAAAAGGGGTCTTCAAAAAGGTTCCAGTGACTTCTAACCTAAAGGGGATGCCAACTTTTTTTTAAAGAAGTTAAAAACACCTAACTGGTAGGCACTAGGCGGCAACTAGTGGCAGGAGCTGGCCTAAGCCAACTAAATTTTGCTAGCTTTGGGACCCCTTTCGAGGCCGAATGTAAAACAAATACTCCCATTGCGTGGTTAGATGGTTTCCTGGATATACAAATGTCTGATCTTATTTACATTTAAGTCTTGTATAATGAAAGGATTACTAAATTAGCTTTGCCACAAGCTTATTCGGTTATCTTTGGTATGAAATTAAGTTTTCCCTTTGCTTAAAGATTTCTTCAACCAATGCTGATCAACACTTGTGTTTGGCTGTTTGTCACCAACATACTGGAAATGATCATAAACAATGCTTGAATCTTCACCTCATTAGTTCATCATGGTTCCACTATTACCAGCACTGAATTGCAGTCAAGAAACAAATATAGGTAAAATGTTATAAAAAAGATAAACAGGTTGAGCTTTTAATTAATGGAGATCCTAGGGGGGTATAAGAGGATGTATTTATCTGTATACATTCATGCAAAAAGAATAGGCAGATTTAAAATAAGAATTTGAAATTCATTTTTGAAAGTTAGAGTTGGCAGCATTTTCACTGTTCATCAAAATATATAAAAACAGATCAATATCCATCGTGTCTCTCATTTTAGTCATTTCAGGGACCCCACCTCTAAGCACAGGTTGAAACTCCTTCCTCACTTTACAACAGATAGTAAGAGCCACATTTGGAAAAAAAACAGGACATTATTATTATTATTATTTCAGGTACTTATATAGCGCTGTCAATTTATGCAGCACTTTACATATACATTGTACATTCACATCAGTTCCTACCCTCAAGGAGCTTACAATCCAAGGTCCCTAACTCACATTCATACATACTAGGGCCAATTTAGACAGAAGCCAATTAACCTACCAGCATGTCTTTGGAGTGTGGGAGGAAACCGGAGTACCCGGACATGGCCTCATTTGACTTTTAGAACTGGATTTCACTTTTGCCTTTGTTATTAGTTTCCTGTATTACTGTGTCATTTTGTTACCTTTATAATGAGTGTAATCTCTGGAAATAAGTGTAATCTATACAGATGTATTTTATGCCAGAAAAAAAATGCAGTTGTTGTTAAAAGTGACGTGGCACCTGATGGAAATATCGTTTTAAGTGCAATATATTTATTTCTGCAAAAATGTTATATCAACATTATGTAATATTTGAAGCGTTTAAGAATGAATGCTACTCAAAAATGGCTTAAATTCTATATATATATATAAATATATAACATGAAAACATTGTATATTGTTGCTAATGTGTGATTCATTATTAAAATATTTGTGTGTTTTAATATATTTTTTAAATTGCTTGTTTACTGTGGATAATGGAAAGGTTTGTAGACAGTGGTAGCTGTTTTGTGAAGGTCCAAGTTTTTTAACGGGTTACTGATGTTGCTTGAGCAGGTGGATTACCAATTAAAAACAAAGGGGGTTACATTAGATGGTTTAAAGTGGAGGGACACAGTATTCATTGCAAATATTTAATTATGTCCTTAATTTAAAAAAAAATCTCCTTCACATGATTAAATACTTGAAGTGAACATAAATGCATTGACACTTTGCTTCACACTTTGCACGGCAGCAAAGCAGCCACTGAACAAATGTAACTGCATGGAGTCTTCACATCACATCCGCAAACGTGAACATACATTTATACACATGCTCTAGCCGTCACTAGCTACCTAAAGTGAATATAAAATCTTATTGAATAGTATTCTTTTTAAAAGGTGAAGTTGCCCATACATGTGATTTTTTTAGTGTTGAAAATATTTTATTGGTGCTTTTCAAGAAAAACAGTAAAACAGTAAACATCATGAGATAAATGTATGCAGAGAATGGTAACAGAAATACGTTTACGGAAGGCCAGCCAATGACTATCGTCCACAGCTGGTCCCCGTCGGTAAGCTTGGAGAATTGGGAAGAGAACCTGTTCTCTGGTCCACAGAGTCTTGCCAATGAGAAATGCTCATGGGTTACTACCTGAGGTAATATGCAATAAATAACATAAAGGAGACTAAAAAGAGAGAAGAAAGAAAAGAAAAGAATAAAACAAAGAAGGAATAAGGTAGTAGGGGGATGAAAAGTCAGTAGGGAGGAAGGAGAGTAGAGGGGGGGAGGGAGTGAGGATTATGCACAGGGTGGTAGGTGGGGGTAAGGTAAAAGGGAACCCAGAGTGTCCCTATGTGTCCGAGAGTTTATTCAATAGAGTATCAGAGGAGGAGAAGCGGAGCCAGATCGACCATTGAGTTATAAATTTGGTGTATGTGTCATTGTCCAGTGCCAGCATCTCCTCCATTCTCATGGTGTCATTCATAATTGATACCCACCGTGATAATGGGGGAGTATTCTTTGTCTTCCAATAAGCGGGTATAAGTTGCCTAGCAGAGGACATGTAGAAATGAAGCAATCTTTGCCTCTGCGACTTTATAGACCCGGGCAGTATGGAGAGTAGTGCAATTTTCGAAGAGATAGGAACTGGTCTATCAGCTATGAGATTATAACATTCAAAAACCTGCGTCCAGAAGAGGCGGATCCTCTCACAGTCCCACCAGACATGTAGATATGTTCCAACTGAGGTTTCACAGCACCAGCAAGTGGCCGGTGCAGACGGGAAGATTTTTTGCAAAGTTGCAGGATCCCTGTACCATCTGGACAGGAGCTTGTAATTCTTTTCTTGAGAGTAGCAGGAGATGGTTGACTTATGCGTGAAATAAAAAGAGGTTTGCCATTCCGGCACAGAGATGTCTTCACCCAGATCCGCAGTCCACCATGTGATTTTTTTAGACATCGTGATTCGTTACCAAATTCCTATCACAACTCTGCTTGTAAGATTACCAAACAAGCATTTAAATGTTAAACTCCAGCTAATTTTTATTTTTTTCGAGATCATTAACCACTTACCCACTGGGCACTTAAACCCCTTCCTAACCAGACCAATTTTCAGCTTTCGTTTTTTTTCACACAAATAGAGCTTTCTTTTGGTGGTATTTAATCACCGCTGAGTTTTTTTTTTTTTGTGCTATAAATAAAAAAACACTGAAAATTCGGTAAAAAAATAAATAAAAATTCTTTGTTTCTATTAAAAATTGGCGAGTATTGGCGAGTATTGGCAGAGTATTGCAGTGTTGCACAGTATTGGCAGAGTATTGCAGTGTTGCACAGTATTGGCAGTGTGTTGCACAGTGCTGGCAGAGTATTGCACACTGCTGGCACTGAGCAGCGCTGTGGGCACTACACATCCAGCCCACATCGCTGTGGCCATCTCTCCCCCTCTCCGCTTCTCCCCTCTCACTGTACCGATCGGTACAGAGAGGGGAGGGAGGAACCGGCGTCATGACGTCGGTTTGCTTACATGTGATCGCTCCGTCATTTGACGGAACGATCACGTGGTAAACGGCCGATATCAGGGGGCGCGCGGGAGCAAGGTTCTGGGAGGACGTCTCACGGATGTCCACCCAGAATAATCTGACCGCGCAGTAGCCGTCTTTCGGCTATGGCCCGGTCGGCATGTGGTTAAGGAAGGGTTATAACATCTGCATTTGACTCAACTTATAACCTGACAAAGTTTTTAACCTTTGCTCACTTTATAAAAATAGTAGTTGCCTCTGTCCCTGTTGAAGAGATATTCTATAACTTCCTGTTCCACAGGCTCTCAGTCACCAGAACAGAAAATGGGTACATGTTTCCAATGGGGACCCTGACAGGGCTATAACTACAGATCATGAATCTCCATGACAACATTTTTATGGTATCCCCCAGTGACCTCTCTCTGTGGCACCTGGCAGTGTAAACTGTCAGTCATCAGAACTTAAAGTTTGTCAAAATCGACGGCAGGTACCAGGCTACTAACATAGTGTGTATACTATTATGCACCAGTGCTAAGGATATACTATACAGTAAGTTGTCTGAGAAGAGAAGCATTTTAGACCCTCAGAGCCTTATTGCAAATTCTATGCCCTCCTACCCCTTCCACCACAACAAGCAAATGCTGAAAGAAGTGGAAGAGCAATTTTGTTAACATATTGTTAAGGGTTCATGCATACAGGAGGTTTGGCTAGTACAGCACAAAAGACTCAGCATATTTGAGTGGAAAGGCGATACAGATGCTGTGTGTAGCCTGCTGGCAGTAGACTGTCATAATCAATACATGTGGCTGGATACTGTTCGAGTACGAACCTGACAAAGGTTCTTACCACTTTCTACTCTGTCAATGGAATACTTTACACTTTGCAATACACTGCTTTACCTTTGCCGCGTTCTAATCTCATGACATCGACTGAAGAAAAATGACGTTTAGTTCCTGCTCCCAGCTGGCTGAGATTTTTCCAGTGTACATAGCCAAACAGATTCACAATGGTGAGAAATATACAGATATCTATCTGCAGTTATGGTCAACATAAAAGAGGAATAATTGCACACGTTTCACACATATGCCATGCAGCATGGGTTTTCCAGATAGGGTACAGTCCTTGGCAGTAGACATGTGCACACTGAAATATTTCGTTTCGGAATTTAGTTTTCGTCCGAAAAATACATTTATTTAGTTAGGCCTCTTTCACACAGGGCGGATCAGTGCTGATCCGCCCCGTGGATATCCGCTTCTCAGCGGGTATCGCCGGAGTGATCTCCGCTGAGCAGGAAGATGACAGGTCCGTCTCTGCACACTGCGCAGGGACGGACATGTCAGAGCGCCGCTCTCCCCTATGGGAGATCGGGTGACGACGGACCATAGAGTTCGTCGTCATCCGATCCGATGACGGATGGAAAAATAGCTTTTTACTCCATCACACTTTTTCGGATCGGAGCGGGTCGGATGTCAGTGGACATGTCACCGCTGACATCCGACGCTCCATAGACCTCTATGGAGCATCCGTTCAGGTCCGCCTGAAAAACTGACAGGCGGATCTGAACAGATCGGCCGTGTGAAAGAGGCCTAACTCCCGAAATTCGTTTTTATTTATTTTGTTTCGTTGAAAATTGCATTTGTCCGAAAATCCGAAATAATTAAGGTCAAATCTGTCATTGAAGGCTTATGGTGTCTGTTGAATGTTCTAAGAAGATTCGACGGAGCAGCTAAACTGTACGACAATCGTACATTTCGGGTTGAATGTTCCGCCTACAAGCTATAGTAGAATTCTAATGTTGTATGACACTAGTAATAATTATATTTATTAATTATTTTTACTAGTAAACCAACATTAGAATTCTTCTATAGCCTATGGGCAGAGCATTTGACCATAAATGTCCGCTCACGCCGACTGCTTCGTCGAATCTTCATGTCAAATCTTTTCTCTCTATGTTGAATAATCTTGGACTACTAGAGTTAGGTTAGGCACATTCAACCATTTTTGCTATTGTCTCTATAATGTTGAATCTTTTCTCTCTATGTCAAATCTTTTCTCTCTATGTAGAATAATCTTGAACTAATAGAGCTAAGGTTAGGCACATTCGCATTTGTTTATGTTGGATCTTTCGGTTTTCGGATTCTGCACGTTCGTTATCGGTTGTTAAAACGATAACGAAAATACCCGAAATTTGGACGAAAATGCATTCGGACGAAAACGAATACACATGTCTACTTGGCAGTCAAATGGTTAGACAAAGTGAAAAACAAGGTGTGGAATGTAAGTTGCTCATAGTAACTAGAAGGTTTTACTTTCTGCAGATACACTTTTATTGAGATCTGGTTGACTGCTGTTGACATTACCTTTATTTTCTCTTCCTGCAGTTTTTTCCAGAATATTGGTGACATTTTTGACATTTAACACATATACTCTTCTTATTGTGGTTAGTTAGTTTTATTTCCATTCATTTGAATTAACTTATCAGGACAGGGCTTTGATGTAGAGCATTGTGTTGTATTATACCTGAAATGCCCGCTGTTTAGCTAAAGCCAAAAGAAATCCATGAACCAACTCCAGCTGAGTCTTTGAAGTCTAGGCATTTCAGGCAAGGCAAAATTGAGCACTAAGTATATATAGTGATGCGAGTGCTTACTAAATCACTGCTGATAAAATAAAAAATTGGAAGGTAGAGATGAGTTTTTAACTAACTAGCACAAAAAATAAAAACTGTAGAGGTGATCAAATACCACCAAAAGAAAGCTCAATTTGTGGGGAAAAAAGGACGTTGATTTTGTTTGGGTACAGCAACGCATGACCATGCAATTGTTACTTAAAGCGACGCAGTGCCATATCGCAAAAAAGGGCCTGGTCATTAAGGAGGTAAATCTTCCGGTCCTTAAGTGGTTAAAGTTGATTAAAAGAAAAATCTGTGGAGGTTACATGTTTCCTGTGGAGAGTGGAGCTCCAGTCTGCAGCCAGATATCATCAGTAAATGCAGATGTGACAGGAAATATGTCACTTCCACGTGTTGTTTCTAATGTCTATTAAATGTTTGTTACATTAAAGTGCAAAAAAAAAAGCTGGAGTGGAGGTCACATTTCCTGTGGAGCTCCAGCTACAGCCATTCATCGTTTTCTACAATAAAGTTTAATATAAAAAATAAATAAAAAATGGTGGAGTGGAGGCCACATGCTTCCTGTCAAACATGGAGCTCCACTCCGCAGCCAGACCCCCTTGTTCTTTTTTATTTTTTTACTGAACTTTACTGTGAATCTCTGCAGCTGGAGCTCCACTGTCCCAGGAAACATGTGGCCTCCGGAACCCCACCTTTTACATTTTTAAATTAACTTTAATGTAACAAACAACAAATAGACAATACTACAAGAAGTGGAGCCTGGAAGTGGAGCCCGGGATTTGCAGAAATACAAGATATTTTTGGGGGGTTTTGTACTTTCTGTTAAAGTACTGTCCTTAAGTTACCTTTTGTTAAGGCTATTTTTATACCTACCTCACTTATATGCTTACCTCTACATAAAATAAGTGATTAAAAACCTTTTATCTATATGAATCAAACCATGCGGTTGCATCTATAACCCATGAAATCAATAAGGAATGATAACAGTGTAAAAAGAATAACAATCACATTTATTTATACAGAAAAGAAAGATTAGACGAATCAGAGATTACCAAATATAGTATAGAGATGTTATAAATGCAGTGTTGCCAGTGTTTACAAAGATAGGTAATGCAAAAAGGGGATATAGTTACAATGGACACACACAGGCTGTTACTTGAAACTTAGGCAAAACCTTAATATAGAAGAAAAGAAGGGAAACGTAAAGAGAGATAAGGGAATACATTACACAGGAATCTTACGTGTCCAGTCCATGAGGCTTAAGAGAACTAGCATCCCTAAGCTATTGGTTTTTATGTTGTTAGAAAAACCCACTCCTACCAATCAAAACTCAGGGTCACCTCATTGGTTCAGAAGTGGCATTGAATCCTTATTGGCTACCCTGTTCATTGGTTGAGTTGCCTCAAATTCTGATTGGTTGTAATTTCAAGCCCAGTTAACGAAGCATGCTTCCCACACCAGTAAGAGACCAACTTTGGTGCCTCTGTGTCTGAAAACCTAAGTACCTGTTTAATTATCTCTTGATTTACAACCATCAGCCCTCTTTGATATAACATAAATTAGCATTTCAAGGACTTGTGACAATAGGGTAACTTAGTTACTATGCAGACAGCAGACCAACACGTTGGTGTGTTTGAGATACCAAAAACAGTAAATAGGCCCATCTTCTAGTATACATGTTCCTATAAACCATACACATATATATGCACAAAACGAGGCATGGTAATCTAAGTCCCTGTACTGTATTCCTTGGAACTCCTTGATATAAATATGGATTTCAAAATCCACACCACAGTTCCCCCTGAAGTTCATTCTTGAACTTATGTAGTCCTTCAATGATTTTATACCCACCCACAACAGCCCAGAAACCCTGACTCTTCCCCACCGCCACAGCTCCTCTTCCTTTCTTGAACACGCCGGAACTCCTCAAGGTAGGCTTGATACAGTAAAGAAATCCTGGTGCCCTTGAGACTTCACATCCAAACCATGAGTGTCTGTATTGCAACCTTTCATCGCCCCTCTGCCTTGGAAGAGCGGAACTTCAACATTGATGGCGGGATCCTGGCATATCTGGTCCTGTAACTTGGTAAGACCGTGTAATGGTTGCTTCGATTGGATCGGACCGCAAGACAGCACTTTTCAGCATGGTGAAGGACAGTTCAGGAGAGTCTTATTTGTTGCACATTTGTCTCAAGAGATGACTTGGTTGTCTTCCGGTGGTGGTTGGGCGGGCCTCCGGACAGTCGTGCATTAATACAAAAAAAAAAAAAAAAGGAGAATGTCAGTGAACAGATAGTGGAGGAATGCCAGACAGGAGCAGCGGGTTGGCTATTAAGACTTAATACTTATAAGGGGTGCAATGTGGATGAGTAAAGTGGGCTCCCCACAGGGAACAGAGTCTGAGCAACAGCCAGTGTCATCCTTGGCCCTTGATGGTAGGGATAGTCAACACTGCCTGCTATTGACAGGTCCCTGGGTTCACCACACCTGCTAACGGGGCTCAGGTTAAAGCAGTAGGCAAACTAGGGGAGGTAGAATTACATTAAGAATTACATTAAGTCAGGCAGAAACGGTAAAGCCTTACAAAAAGAAGAGAAAAAAAATTAAATAAGAAAAAATAAATAAATAACACATACAGGTTTAATTCTACTTCAACCTAGATGTCAAAGAGCATTGAATCTGCATTCATAAAAACAAAACGAACAATATATAACTGTCCTGAAAAATCATTACAAAATGCCTTGAAAAATAATAAATTGCCACCGTTATAGCAGCAACTTAGCAAAAAAATTAAAAATAAAGAGGAACAAAAAAAGGAAAATTTATTGTCAAATACTTACCATAATTTTCCTTTCCTGATGGACTCCATGGCAGCCTACATGTGGGTTAACCCCGCCTCCTCTCCAATGCTATAGGACCCCATTCCCATAAATGAACACTCACCACTCCATACTGTGTTCCTATAACTAGCCTACTCATTTGACTTATGGGTGGGAACTCCGTCTGCCATGGAGTCCATCGGGAAAGGAAAATTACGATAAGTATTTGACAATAAATTTTCCTTTTTCCTGACAGACTCCATGGCAGCCTATGTGTGGGAAAAAAACTAGCCGACCACAGGGGTGGGTATGCTTAAACAGAAAATATTTAATTTGACCTATCGGCCGATAGGATTTTTAAACCAAAGTTTACAGAAGACAGAGAAGCAGGTTCAATGCAATAATGTGACATGAACGTATTATTTAGAGGCCCAAGAAGCCGCCTTGCAGATGGTATCAGGAGCCACATGCTGGGCCGCCGACGAAGTAGCCATTTCCCTGGTAGAGTGTGCCATCACCGCCTCTAGAGGAGCCAAGCCCTTAGCCCTATAAGCTTGTTGTATGGTTCTTACAATCCAGGTTGCCAGTGTCCTGGTTGAAGCTTTGTTCCCTTTGTTGCTGCCTGAGTGCAGTATAAAGAGATGATCGGAACGCCTGAAGGAGGAAATGATTAGAAGGTATCCTTTCAGTGCTTCCCCAACATCTAGAGGATGAACATCATTAGATCCTGGTGACCTGAAAGTAGGCAGAACGATCTCTTGGTTCTGATGGAACACCGAAGTTACTTTTGGGTTGGATCCCAGCATAGGAATGAGGACTACTCTGTCTGGGGAAAAAAGTCAGAAAAGGTTCTTCGAAGCCCAAAGATTCAATTTCCGAGACCCTTTTAGCAGAAGTAACTGCCACTAAAAAATCCACCTTTGCCGAAAAGTCTTTAATGGAAAGCGGGGATGGCCCCAACGTACTTAGTCCAGAGATTGAGTCCAGAACAAGGGGAAGATCCCACTTGGGGAATCTAGGCTTTCTTTGGGGCTTAAGTCTTGATGCCCCCCGGAAGAACTGACGGATCAATGGATGAACTGCCCATGAGGTACCGAAGAAAGCTGACAAAGCCGATACTTGCACCCTAAGGGAGCTTATGGATAAAGGAAGATCAAGGCCAGTTTGCAAGAAACCAAGAATGTCCTGGACTCCTGGATGTTCAAAAGATCTATTCGTGGATGAACAAAAATCTACAAATTTGGTCCAGATTCTGCCATAGACCTTGTTTGTGCTTGACCTTCTCGAGCTCATGAGGGTGGAAATTACTCTTGATGCACACCCGATAGACTCTAGCCTCTTCCTCTCAAGAACCAGACCATCAGTCTCAGTACAGCCGGGCAAGGGTGCAGGACTGCACCCTGAGAAAGAAGGTATGGCTTGAGAGGGAGAGGTATTGGATCCCGAACGCTGAGTTGGACCAAGAGGGGAAACCAAGGCCTGCTGGGCCAATGGGGAGCTATTGCCGCCACCTCTACTGCTTCCACTTGGAGCCTCTGCAAGAATCTGAGGATCACTGGAAGCAGAGGGAAGGCATACGCCCTCCTGAACCTCCACTGGTGCATCAGGGCATCTACTCCGAAGGCCTGACTGCAGCGACTTCGTGTGTAAAATTTCTGCACCTTGAAATTGCAGGGAGAGGCAAATAGATCTTCCCGGAGGAGTGTAGAGCTCTGAATGCCCCCTTGCCTTTTCACATAGGAGACTGCTGTGGTGTTGTCCATTCTTAATAATAATGATTTCCCCTTCAGAAGATGAGAGAAATGCTGGAGAGCACACCAGGCTGCTTGGAGTTCTAGGACATTCGAACCCGGAACAGGGAGACATGCGTCCCACTTGCCCTGCGCAAGGTTTGATCTGCAGAGAGCCCCCCAACTGGCTTCGGTCATGACCGTGACCCAAGAGATGGGAGTGATTGAGTGACAGGTCAATAGATTCTTGCGCTGGAGCCACCAGGAAAGGCTGTTCCTCATCGTTGTGGTTATGCGTATGCTCTGGTTTTTGTCTCCTGTCTTCCACTGGCTGAGAAACCCCGACTGGAAAGGGCGTAATCTCCACAAGGCCCATTTGACCATAGGAGTTGTCAAGACCATTGTTCCTATGATCTTGAGGCACTGAGAGGCTTTTAGACACTGGACCACTTCCCCAGGAAGACTGCCGCAAGCTTCAGCTCTGCTGCTTCCGAACTCCTAGCCAGCTCCTCAGAAACACCTTTAAGGAGGGAATCCACATTTTCAGTCCAAGCTTCCATAGCCTTGGACATGGCAGCTAGGGCTAAATCCGGTTTACAGGCCATTCCGGCAAGTCCATAGATCCTCTTAAGGTTCTGGTCCTGTTTGAAGAATTTCTTCTGTTTAGCTGGGGGGGTGGATGAATCTTCCCACTTAAGGGCCTCCTTAATCGCTTTGATTAGTGGCGAGACCATAGCAAAGTCAAAGCCTCCGATATCCTCTTCGCCTAAGAACTCATCTTCGGAGGATTCATTAGAAGCCTCAGCCTGAGGGCCAGACAAAGATGTGGATTGACTCAGCGTGTGAGAAGCATCCATGTCCCTCAGTGACTGCTGCACTACACGTTTCACCAGGGTTTCCATACGCTGGCTTTCCGTTTCTTTTCCCCGACCGCCTGGGCATAACATTGGTCACATAAGGACTTGCCCTCCGGGACTCGAGTCCCACATCCCCAGCAGGCTCTGCGATCAGAGCGACTATCATGGTGGTGGGAGCGGTGTCTGGAGGAGGAATGTGAACATCTCATCTGGTGGTGAGATCCATGCGGAGAGTCTCGTCTGGATCTGGATGACGAATCCTGCGAATCCAACTAGCAGGGCGGGGGGGGGGGGAATTGGCATCAAAACGCAAAACAAATGCAACTGTACCTCAACCCCTCCCCTTACCAGCACATACCTAGTGCGTAAGGGCTGGCCACATAAAGGCGGTGATTTGTCCATAATTTCTGGACGAACAGCGTCACAATACGTTTATGGCAGTCTGCAAGAGAAGATGAGGACCCGAGCTGTAATAATGGAGGCCATAGTCACAAACAGTTTGCATGCCAAAAAAAGCATAAAAAACTCCGAACATCAGAAGGAAAAAACACACATTTTTTTTTTTTTTATTAAACTTAATTTCCAAAATAAATAATTATATTCCACAAACAAAAAATTTCCCCCCCTTTTTTTTTTTAAAAAGAAAATCATATGCGTAGACATAGCAGTATAATAGCCATGAAAAGATAAGAGACTCACCACTAGGGATGAGCCGAATACCACCCAGTTCCGTTCGCACCAGAACCTGCGAACAGACCGAAAGTTCACACAAACGTTAGAACCCTATTAGTTACAATGGACGCGAACGTTCGCAATCTAAAGTGCTAATTATAACGGCCAATATGCAGGTTATTGTCCTAAAAAGGGTTTGGGGACCCGGGTTCTGCCCCAGGGGACATGTATCAATGCAAAAAGAAGTTTTAAAAACAGACGTTTTTTTCTGGAGCAGTCATTTTAATGATGCATAAAGTGAAAAAAAAAAAAAAGTGAAATATTCCTTTAAATATCGTACCTGGGGGGTGTCTAAAGTATGCCTGTGAAGTGGCATGTGTTTCCCGTGTTTAGAACTGTCCCTGCACAAAATGACATTTGTAAAGGAAAACAATAAGCCATTTAAAACTGAAGCCAAAAAGAAGCCATTTAAAACTGCTTGCGGCTTTAATGTCATGTCTTGTCCTGGCAATATGGATGAAAATCTTTGAGAAAAATGGGAGGCACAGAACACACACTAACTCCTGCAGATGGCTGTATCAGAGAACACCAGCTTATATTGGTAGATACAGGTTTATACTGGGCTGTGCTGGAGGCACAGAAGACACACTAACTCCTGCAGAAGCCTGAGTATATCTCACACTGTCCCTGCCTATCTAGCTCTCTCCCTGACCGCCGCAACACACTACACAAGTCCGCCGCGCTGGCAGCCTTATATAGTGTGGGGCGTGTACTAAACCCCCTGAGCTATAATTGCCCACAGGCATCCTGCCTGTGGCCATTTATGGCTCTCCTCGCTGCCGGCGCTGTGATTGGCCAAGCATGCGGGGGTCACAGTGCATGCTTGGCCAATCATCAGCCAGCAATGCACTGTGACTGGCGCAGTGCATTGTGGGCTGTTCGTATCACACAAATTTGATGCGAATGGCCCACAGAGTTCTGGTTTCGTCGAATGGACGAACGGCCGATGTTCGATTCGAACATGGGTTCAAATCGAACTCCGGGCTCTTCCCTACTCACCACTTGCAGACTTGGGCTGGGGAACACAGGCTCGCTGCTTCCTATGCACTGGTAGAACCCAGTGAGACTGAAGCAGCAGCCTGACTTTTAAATTCCCCTCTCGTGACGTCACCGCTCCTCCACCTCGTGCCTGCGCCGTGGAAGGTAGCCACACAGGCGCGGCGGTCGCCTGACCCGCCGAACCACGCATGCGCAAACCAAGCCTCGGTTTCGTTAGGGGCACGCGCAGCCTGGCCAAGATGTGGAAGACGCTGTGGCGAGCTGGAACGCAGAAGCGCTTCAGCCGCCATGTAGGGAGGTACACAGGACGCCAGGGATAGGAAACAAACAGATACATGACTGCCATGGAGCAAAGTAAGGAGAAGAAATGCAGACCTTGCCGGCCGCTGATGAAACCTGTCCATCAGTCCGATGGGCATACAGAGGCAATCACCCAGTCATGGGGAACCATCCAGCCTCAAAGCTATTCACCCGCCCATGGCTGAGCACTGAGCTTGCACCGCACAGGTATGCCAGAAGAGAGATCCGAAATCCGACCGGACGCGAACAGCATGTGAAGGTCCAATGGAGGAGGACAAAAAAGGAACACAGTATGAAGTGGTGAGTGTTCATTTATGGGAATGGGGTCTGTGACGGATCTCGGATGCCTCTGCTGAGCATCTCCTCCAGACCTGTGTCTCCTGTCCTCCAAACGCACCCACAGCCTGCAGATTCGCCATAACCAGCCCTTAACCCCTCAATCACGAGACAAGCCACACAGGTGTTGAGGGTTAAACATCCAGAGCATAAAACTGTTTATTAAGTTTCAAACATACACTTTTAAACACAGTTAGGGACACCCCCTTAGCCTTGTCATAGAGGGGGTAGGGGGAAAGGAAGAACCAATGGAAACTCAACTCTTGTATATCCAAACAACTACAGTTGAAACACATGAAGGGCAGGCAGCCCCTCCTTACACATCCCCTGCTGGGAGATGTCTCCAGTCCAGACCTTTTGTCTACATGCCATGACCCAACACAATTAAACACAGCAACAAGAGGGGGGGGGGGGGAGAAGGGATGCAGCATTACATTGCATTATCTCAATGGCACTTTGTCCCCAAGTCTCTCCCAAGTCCATTCTGGGCCATAGTCTGTGGGTAGGAGGCCAGCCCACAGCCCCTTCCAAAACACACAGTGACAGTGGGTTCTGTCACAGGGTCCTATAGCATTGGAGAGGAGGCGGGGTTAACCCACACATAGGCTGCCATGGAGTCTGTCAGGAAAATAAAAACAGGTGAACAGGATCACTGTCACTAAAAATTTACAAGTCGGGTACAAAAAAATATTAAAAAAAAGGAGAGAATAAAACAATGGTTGCCAAAACTTTTAAGCCCCATACACACGCTCGGACAATCCGCGGACCAGGTCAGTCGGACTTTGTCCGACGTACTTTGTCCGATGTTGGCGTTGCGTACACACGGTCGGACTACGTTGTCGGAATATCCGGTCCGGAAGAACGTCGTGACGTAAGTCGTCGTCCACGAGATTAGAAAAGGGAAGTTCAGCACCACGTCAGGCACCCGTTGGGCTCCTTCTGCTGATCCCGTGTTTATCGAGAGTTAGTGGAAGTTTGGTGACTTAAGATTCGCGCTTCTCAGATTTCTGACTCAGATCGTTACTGCTCTTCAGTTTGTGCTTGTCGTGCGTATCTGTTTATTAGTGCGTGTAGTCAGTTCGCATTTGTTGGTCATTGCGGCCTATATCTTGATATAGGACGCTTTGATTTGCACTGCTTATTGTCTGCTCGTTGCTGGTATTCACTTCGTTCTTTCAGGCCTTGCTGTTTATCGGTGCTTTCTGTTTGTCCGTTCTGACCAGCCGACCTTTTGTGACCTTCTGAGCGATGTTTCCCGTGCGTACTCGTCGCCGAGTTCGTGCTGTACGCGGAATTGGTGTCGGGCTTTTAGCTTTGACCCAAGACCCGTCCATGAACAGAGTGACGAGGAGTATGTGGACCAAGAATTGGTTGCTTCAGCGTGACCAGTTCTCGCACATGCCTTTGCTTCGTGAGATCCGGGAGAATAATCCTGATGATTTCAGGAACTTTCTCAGGATGACGGACCCCGATTTTCACCGTCTTTTGGCTTTGCTGACCCCCTTTATCAGCCGGCAGGATACCTGCATGAGACAAGCCATTACTCCGGAGCAGAGGCTTGTTGCCACGTTGAGGTACTTGGCGACAGGGAGAAGTCTTCAGGATTTGAAGTTCTCTTCAGGTATCTCTCCCCAGGCCCTGGGAATCATTATTCCAGAGACCTGTTCTGCCATCATTCAGGTCCTGCAGGAGGACTATATTAAGGTAACATTTCTACTTTACTATTCCCTTCTATGTATGCTCTGTTTGCTAATGACTTGTATTTTTGACCTCCTTCCCTAATTACCATGATTGCAATATGTTCTAATATGCTGTGCCCCTTTTCTCCTTCATGCATTTTTCCCTTCACTTACCTCACCAGCATGCTCTTCTGCCCCAATAGACACCTATGGCCTAGTCACTTAAGCAATGTCTTTTGTCTGCTGCATAGTATTGTTTGCCCCAAAACACCCCCTAAAATATGCACAAATGTTTGCTGTGTGGTTTACTTCATGTAGAGCCCCCTTTTTTTGTTCTTTTGGGGGGGGGGGGGCAAACTCATTAGGAACCCCCTCCCCCAACTGCTCTGTCAGATGGTACCAATCCTTTATCTGCTGGCTTTCCCAAGGTCCATACACACTATATACCTACCTCTTTATAGTGCGCATCTTTAGGGATGAATTCAGCAAAGCATGTAGTGCAAGGGACTGCCTCCATACATTCCATTTCCTATTTTTTTGTCTTCTTTCCCTCCTATTAGCTTGCTTGGTAATTTAATAATGTCACACTGTGCCTGCCTTTTTTTGGGGGGGGGGGGGGGTTGAAATGTTATTTGATCTTTCCTGTGGCCTGCCAATAGTGTTAAGTACAGAGGGTCTGGCCAAACTAGCCCACATTATTGAGCCATTTGCCAATCAATGAAGTGCAGAGGGTTAGCTGTCCACCACACCCCCCCCCCAAAACCCCTAGTTATTGCCAATGGCCCATCAGAAGTGGGGGGATTGATGGGGGGGTGAGTAATCTGTGAAGGGGAGCCTCTACTTTTCTGTGCAAATACTTTCCAGCCTCCAATTTTAGACAATGCTCTTGTTCCAAGATGTTGATTGTCTAATCTGCTTGCAATGTTTAGGTGCAAAGTGACTAATTTTTTTTTCTGGTTTCACTCCACAGTTCCCTTCCACGCCACAGGAATGGCAGACTGTGGCCTCCCACTTTGCCAGCCGTTGGGACTTTCCTAACTGCGGAGGGGCAATTGATGGGAAACACGTCCGCATCGTCCCACCGCCCAACTCGGGGTCCTACTATTATAATTATAAAGGGTTTAATAGTGTAGTGATGTTGGCGGTGGTGTCGGCAACATACGAGTTTATGTATGTGGACGTGGGGATGAACGGCCGGATATCGGATGGTGGGGCCATTACGCACACGGAGTTCTACTGGCGTCTCCAAAGTGGCAGTCTGTGCTTGCCACCTCCAGAGGAGAATGCCGAAGGACTCCCCTTCGTCTTTGTCGCAGATGAAGCGTTTGCGTTGACTCCCCATGTGATGAGGCCGTTCCCGATGAGGACCCTCACCCCGGACCAGAGGGTCTTCAACTACAGGCTGTCCAGAGCCAGAAGAGTTGTGGAGAACGCTTTTGGCATCCTGGCCAGCCGCTTCCGCCTGTTCCTGACGGCATTTAACTTGGCGGAATACAAACTGAACCACATAGTTCTTGCCTGTTGCATATTGCACAACTTCCTCAAAAGACATAACAGGAACTATGTGGTGCCCGTTGGCCCAGATGTGGAGGGCCCTCCAAATGCCGAACTCACAGCCCTTCGAGTGGCACGTCCAGGCTTGCCCCCTCTAAATGCCCGTGTGGTCCGGGACCAATATATGCAGTACTTTGTGGGTAGGGGGGCCATTGCTCTGCCTGACGATGTGTGAGAGGCATTTTTTAATAAATCTGATATTTTCACCAACCTATGATTTCATGTCATTTCAGTCTTCTTTTTAGCTTATTTTACTTTGACATTTTTTCCCTTTGCCTTCGACAGTGGGAATGCACTTTCTGGGCAAAAGGAGGTAACAGTCTCTTCTTCCCAAAAAGATTATTCTCATGTTGTGTGTTTGCTACCTAATCTTTGGTCTAGAGAAGGTTTGTACTGCATAACTGACACCCAAAATACTCCTTTTCATCACCAGGTCTGACATGTGTGTATTCTCCAAAATGCTGTGCTCCGTGTTTTCGTACAAAGCACTGTGGGTGTCATTTACATAAGTCAAATCCGCTATGCTCTACAAGTGCATTGAAAAAGTTCCCCGGGAAAGAAAATTGGAGTGCAAAGTGGATTTGCCTTTAGTAAATAACACCCATTGCCCCCCATATCCTTTTCATTTTACATACATAATGCATTGTGTTTTTTAAATAAGGAAGCCACACATTTAGAAAAATAAAAGTTTACTAGGAAAACATTCCCAAGTGCGTTTACAATCTTCACGCCAAAACTGACAACATCTTGGTTATTTACAACATTGTTTACAAACATTCCGCAATTGGTAAAACCAGGCATGGAGCAAAACAGAACCTAGGAACTTGGAAAGTTCAACTTTGTAAAGTGAAGACAAGATCAGACATGACTATATGTTCAAAGTGTGTTTGATCTTGCCTTCATCACATGGGGGGGTCACCCCCGAAAAGTGGAAATTTGGAACATGCACACAATTTGGGACTGAAAATGGTCATTAGATGGTAAAACACATGCCTAGAGGCTTCAAAAGTGCCATTTTCCATCATGGGGATGAATGGACGTTTTTTGGGGGTGCAACCCCTTCACCACAACCACTTTCGTAGTTCGTAAAGTGTTTGCACCCCCAAAAAAACGTTGCCATTCATCCACCATGGTGGGAGCTAGCACATGTGGACACAATGTGTGCATGTTCCAAATTTCAGACAGTTTTTAAGTTGCAAATGTGTTCTGAAGCTGGCACAAATGTGTGTTAATTACTTGGTGCGTTTTCATATTTTTCCTAAAATATCAATGATGTTCTTCAATTTTTGTTGAACATCATTGATGTTTTGCTTTATGTCATCTAGATCTCTATTGCAGACCATTATCTCTCCGATGAGTACGTGGGCACTCTCTGTGGTAAAGTGCGATTTTTCTTCCACAACATCCACGTCACCTAAAAACCACAAACAAACAAAAATGGGGTGTTGGAAATGAGGCAGCCATACATGGATTAGCTTACCAGTAGCTGTGTTCTCCCACACTCACCTGTTGTGGTGACAATTTCTCCAAGTTCGATGATCTCTCCTTCCTCCTCCTCCTCCTCCTCTGCTTCTGCTCTTTCCCATTTTTTGGTAGGTGTTGGTTTGGGGGTTTCCTCAGACGGCCCAAGTTTTCGCTCCCCTATGAGAATGTCCAAAAGGAAGATTTAGCAACACAAGCTATTGAGGGCAGAAATAGGAAATGACAAACATTGCTTGAAAGTGACGGACACTATTTTAGTTTGGCCAGTTACAAATGTCAACTACATGAATTAAGTCACTTTGTAAAGGTGCTAAACTGACTAGCTTTTTGGTAGAAGTTTGTGTGATGGAGACCCCCTCTAGTATCCACTGGAGCACATGTGTGGAAAAGCATAATAAAAAGGGGGTTTGAGTGTCCCAGCACTAGTGCTCTAGAGTCCAGATGGGTAAACAGCTACTGAGTGACCTCTCCTTTACATTGAATAAATTGGCTTTACATTCTTGATGACATTTCTAGTGAGAACAAACTTCTTTCCCCAAAAAAACACCAAACATCGTATTATAAGTGGCCGCACGATCGAGGTTGCGTACGATCGAATGGACACACACACGACCATGACAGTGGCAGAAAGATCGAGGCTGAGTACGATCGAATGCACAGACGAACATGAAAGTGGCCATTTTGGAATGTACAACTTTGTAAAAATCAAACCACATGGAGCAGTATGCAAGCAAGAAATCAAACACAAAACACAACTACTTACTTTTTAGAAGAATTCTCTTGATCTTTCTGTACTGATCGGCCTCCCTCAGTTTCAGGTCTGACCAGCGTTTCCTCAGTTGCTCCTTGGATCGTTGTACCCCAAAATGATTGTACAGCCTTCTCACAACTTTAGACATGATCTTGGCCTTGCGGACATTGGGGTTGAGGTAAGGCCCATACTTCCCATCATAGTCGCTCCTCTTTAATATGTCCACCATCTCCAACATTTCTCCAAATGACATATTGGAGGCCTTGAATTTCAGGCTCCGGGATCGGGACGTTTTTGCCTCCGGACTTTCCTCGTCCACCTCCTCGTTGGGGGGATATTTGGGGCGCACCTGCTGTGTCCCCGCCATGTGCTCTCCCCACTGCGCCGTAAAGAGAAGGGGTGGGGAATAGACGAGAAAGATCGTCAGGGGCGGGCGGAGTTTGACGCATGCGCACTGTATATAAAACGTCACACGCCTGTGTCGTAGCCACGATCTGGGAGACGAGGGGAGAGAAAGCTCACGCACGAGACGATCGCTACAAACGAAGGTACAATTTGACGTTGGTACATAACTAGCCTAGACTGATTAGAACTTGAGGCTTCTTTAGGGAGAAGATTAGGAGAGTTTAGGCTGACATTATTTATATTGTTTTGTGTGGCGTTGTGTCTTGCAGAGGTGATGGATGCCTTCTACAACGTGAGCTTTCTCCACACTTCATTGATAAATACCGGCAATTCCCCTCTTATGGCAGGCAAAACACAGGGATTATAGCAACAGACCAAAGAGGTACGCAGCCCTGCTGAAACTGGTGGCATTTGTAAAGCCTACCCTGCCCATGGCAACCGTCGCAAACTTAAAAGTGAAGATCAACAACATGAAGACTACCTATTTCCGGGAGCGCAATAAGGTCCTGAAGTCACAAGCATCTGGAGCTGCAGCAGCTGATGTCCATGTCCCCACGCTCTGGTACTATGACAGGCTCCACTTTCTCAAAGACCAGGCTACTGTCAGGAAGTCACTCTCGACTCTTCCTTGCACGCGTCCTTCCACGCACGCCACCCCTGATGAGGCTTCCGAGGACCAACCTGGGCCTTCCAGTCAGGAATATGTGCAGGTGCCCAGCTTGTTCCAGGTATAGTAGTTTTGGAACCAGTTTGTTGAATAATGAATGATGTTCAGTTAATTCAGGATCCCCAATTGCTTATTTCCTAACGTGATTGACATATCAACAGACAGTGGTGTGGGAGACATTTTTGGGAAGAATCTAAACTGCAGGGCTGAGAATTGTATGGTTTTGTATTTGAAAACATTTTGCAACAGTCACTAGATGAGAATTGTGTGTGTTTGATGAACAAATAACTGAAACTATGTCCCTTTTTCATACACAGGAAGACCTCAGCCAGGAGGTGGCTGTGGAAGGTGGCAGTCAGGAGGAGGCAGGGGGTAGTGGCAGCCAAGAGGGGGGTAGGCGTAGGAGCCTGACTGTCTCCCAAGTCTCTCCCCTCCGCCTTCCCTACAGAAGGGCGAAAAACATGGGGGAGGTGGGAGAGTCAGCGCTCCAGCTGATAAAAGATGCCTCAGCCTCCCTCTATGCCACACCCACCTACGAGGAGGCCTTTGCCTCCTTGGTTACAAGTAAATTTACGGGTATGGAGGCGGGGCAACGCAGCATGTGTGAGGAGGTCATCCTCAAAATACTAAATGAGGGGATGGCTGGGGAGATGACTCCCCTCACACATGTTTGCGAGAGTGACCTTGCTCCGCCTCCTCCTCCTCCTTCTGCCACCCCACCAGCACCAGCACCACGGCGTGGAAGGAAGCGTACAAGGAAGACAAGAGAGTGACAACCTGGACTCAGTCTGGTCTGAGAGAAGATGGAGCCTCTCGTAGTACCAGAGCCTGGGGACCTAGATGGCATCTGCTGCAGTTCCGGATGTTTTGGACTTCAGGACCAGATTGCGCTCCCTTATTATTTAGATAGGTAGTCTTCATGCCCCCAATTGTTTAAGTCTGTAAAATGATGGTTGCCATGGGTGTCCAAGGCTTTGCAAATTCCCCAAGTTTCACCATGGCTGCGTTCCTCTTTGGTCTGTTGCTGAGACCTAAATAAAGGTTTTTTTGATTTGAAATAATCATTGACTATTGTGTTTTACTTTGCTACAATGACAGTTTTTCTTTGAGTAGGCTGGTACATTTCACTAATCCTAAAGTAGAATTAACAAGGGGCAACAACAACAAACAACCTCCTAGTAAATTTAAGCAAGAAATACAAATGTAAATAATGTGTTTTTGGTAATTTGAGACACACAACCCCCCTCCAAAAAAAAAAAAAAAAAAAAAACATTCAAATATGTATTCCCCAAAAAAAAAAAAAAAAAGACAAATCATGGTAAAAAAATAACAAAGATTCTTTTCCGTTCAGAGTAAAAATAAACATGTAGTGTATAAATGCTGCAAAGTAATAAAGAAGTAAGTTTGTGAGAAGTGCGGGTGAATAGGAGCAGCTAAAACATGTCATTCTTGTTGCATTGTAAAGAAAAAGAGAATGCGCTGCATTAAAGACATTTTAACATTGCAGCGTGACGAATGTGCTGTGTCGATTAGGAAAGGTAGTTTTACCTGACCGAGCGCTTCCGTCACAGAATTTCTTCTGAGCATGCGTAGCACTTTGTCCGTCGGACAAGCGTACACACGCTCGGATTTGGTGTGATCGGACCGGGTTGACGGCAAATCATTCCAGCAGGAGATAAGACTTTGTCCGACGGACAAACCGACGAACACTGTCCGATGGTGCATACACACGGTCTGATTTTTCAACAACCTTGTCCGATCGGACCAAATTGATGAAAAAGTCCGACCGTGTGTATGGGGCTTTAGAATTTAGTCGAACCCGACTGCACCTTATTGCTAAAAAAAAATGATTTTCCCCATTTAATTAGCCCCTCCTCCACCTGTATGGGGGCAATTAAAAAAAAAAAAACTCTTCCTTTCCTGGGATTTATTCTTGTTGGTACATACCTTAGGTGTGGAGGACGTCCCTCTGAATTCAGACCTACCCAAATCAGTTACCCTGTTATGTTCTCTATCTGAAAATTAAGCCCACGGCTCCTGGCAGCTGACAGATAATAGTGTCATTTCACCTTCTGCATCTCACAATTCCCCTGTAATCCACATTTTACTGGGGTATCAAAATTGTGTTGTGGCTCTCCCTTTTTGTCCACCACTGAAAGGTGACAGTTCATGTCAGCCCCTGAGCACTCTTGTTGGGGGTTGTGATGGTTTCCGCTTGTCCCTACTTTCAAGTATTGTTTGGCATGATTTCTCCTTAAATCCCATAGTATTAACATTCATTTCCTCCGTTTTATTCACTGACTCTAGCTTCCATATAAATAAAGTATCTTTTTCATATGGCCGTGTCATCTTTGTGTGATGAGCACGTTACAGATTTTCCCCTATTTTAAGTTTAACCCTTCTTAGAAAACCTCTGCCCATCCACCAATCCCAATCTCGCCTAGGGCCCATATTTTACCCATCCTTACGGACGCTTGAACCCTGAAATCCTGATTTCCCAACCTTTTATAAGTTGATCCTCCTGAGGTAGCGACCCTCTGGACCGTGATTGGGTTGACAGGGACCGCCCCTGTCACCGTTGCTGCTTTTTTTTCACTACTTGTCAGAACAAATTTTTTTTGTTTTTAGCGGACTCTGCGTACAGAGAACCCTGCGCTTTACTTTCGGATCGGTTATTGTTTGCGCCTTTATCACTATAACCGGCCCCACATCCCGGTTATTGTTCAGGGCCTGTGCGGGCTGCTAGCGTACTACTCCTCACGACCCCTGTTCTGACTATAGTCCTTCAAAAAAATTAGCCCAGAGATTTTCCAAACTATAATAGTTCAATCTCCCCCATGGACTTTTCAGAAGTATTCTAAAAAAAAAAATGGCTTAAAGTTTTGTCATCTGCTGATAGATGACAATTCATATGAGCTTCTGAGTATCTTGCCACCTAATTGCAATAGGATTTGCAGCAGTTACAATATAGCCATTTTTGTCTAATTACAAAGCTCACGTCCACAGTTAGTAGTTTACAAAGAGACAGATTCATACTAGGGCTGAAACAACTAATCGACTAATCTACACCCAATCGACCACGAAAATCAATCGACTACTACCTTCACAATTGATCAATCGGCCAGTAACACAATGGGTTTAAAAAAAATTAAAAATTAGCCCTCTATTGTACAAAAAACAATAACAATCGCTAACGTAAATATAACTTTCACAGTTCTACAGGAAAAAATGAACCCCTTACAGTAGTGACTATCTGCTCCCCATCGAAAGGAGAAAGGTCGGTGAGTGTACCATAGTGGAGGACTGGATGTTCCAGGAAGTCTGTGAGGGAACTTCACTTCTACACGGCCATTAATGAAGTCCTCATCATTACACGGTCAATGATGAGGAGTCCTGGATCAGAGGAGAGACTGTGGGGATGTGTGTCAAATCGATGTGGCCAGAGGGCACAGGATTTGCAAGCTGGGACTAGCTGGGAACAGTAGTCCACCGTACAACATGTGCTTTTAAACTACTAGGCCTCCGGGGAGAGGTGCTGCAGGCCTATGACCGAGTAGCAGCAAGCAACCAGAGCCAGCTTAAGGAACTATTCAGAGTGGGTCCTTCTTGCTTACAAAAGAATTGTGACATTACTTTACTTCAGGATAAGTTTTGTGCAGGAGGAGAGGAGTTCTGGGAACATCACCCTTACATGGTCAAGAGTGATGTCCTCATCCTTACATGGTAATGGGTGAGGAAGTCCTGGAAGCAATAGTCTGTGAGAGTTAAGCAGAGGAGGAGCAACAGTCTGCATGGTGATGCAGGAGAAAGATCATAGCAATTAAATATGCACATCATCTCTTCTGGCTCTAATTATGTGCTAATTTGTGAAATCTTTAAAATATGATGGCGAAATGAACTATCCTATGGGCATCCCATATATCCCTTTCCCCCAACCAAGTTGTGCCCCCCCAATAAACAAAAACAAAACCAGCAAAAGACTGTTCATTGTCTCTGCAAGTGATATATGGGAGTCTGTCAGCGGGGTGAATTGGTGGATGTCTGTTACTAGTGGCAACTACACCGCTACACATGTATTTAATTCTAAGCACAATCTCATTGTCCTTTTTTGCCCACGTTCATGCCAACTAACAGGGCCAAGTTTGAGACACACATGGATCTCCAAGCAAAAAATGTTTTATGGTTCAATGGTATGTTGGCATTAAACCTACATCTTCTTGAAAACCATATACAGTTGTGCTCATAAGTTTACATACCCTGGCAGAATTTATGATTTCTTGGCCATTTTTCAGAGAATATGAATGATAACACGAAAACATTTCTTACACTCATGGTTAGTGTTTGGCTGAAGCCATTTATTATCAATCACCTGTGTTTACTCTTTTTAAATCATAATCACAACAGAAAATACCCAAATGACCCTGATCAAGAGTTTACATACCCTGGTGATTTTGGCCTGATAACATGCACACAAGTTGACACAAAGGGGGTTTGAATGGCTATTAAAGGTAACCATCCTCACCTATGATCTATTTGCTTGTGATTAGTGTGTGTATAAAAGGTCAATGAGTTTCTGTACCCCTGACAGACCCTTCCATCTTCCATCCAGTGCTGCACTGACGTTTCTGGATTCTTAGTCATGGGGAAAGCAAAAGCATTGTCAAAGGATCTGCGGGAGAAGGTAGTTGAACTGTTTAAAACAGGAAAGGGATATAAAAAGATATCCAAGGAATTGAGAATGCCAATCAGCAGTGTTCAAACTCTAATCAAGAAGTGGAAAATGAGGGGTTCTGTTGAAACCAAGCCACGGTCAGGTAGACCAACTAAAATTTCAGTCACAACTGCCAGGAAAATTGTTGGGGATGCAAAGAAAACCCCACAAATAACTTCAGGTGAAATAGAGGATTCTCTGCAAACATGTGGTGTGGCTGTTTTAAGATGCACAATAAAGAGGCACTTGAAGAAAGATGGGCTGCATGGTCGAGTCGCCAGAAGAAAGCCATTACTACGCAAATGCCACAAAGTAGCCCGCTTACAATAAGTAAGCGCATGGGACGTACTTGGACATTTCAACATGACAATGATCCAAAACCAAGTCGACCTGCCATTGGCTACAGCAGAATAAAGTGAAGGTTCTGGAGTGGCCATCTCAGTCTCCTGACCTCAATATCATTGAGCCACTCTGGGGAGATCTCAAAACGTGGACTTCATGCAATACAGCCCAAGAATTTACAGGAACTGGAGGTTTTTTGCCAAGAGGAATGGGCAGCTTTACCATCTGAGAAGATAAAGAGCCTCATCCACAAATACCACAAAAGACTACAAGCTGTCATTGATGTTAAAGGGGACAATACACAGTATTAAGTACTGGGGTATGTAAACTTTTGATCAGGATAAAGGGTTTCTGTTGCCATTATGATTTAAAAAGAGTAAACACAGTTGATTGATTATAAATGGCTTCAGCCAAACGCTAACCATGAGTGAAAGAAACGTTATCATTCATATTCTCTGAAAAATGGCCAAGAAATCATAAATTCTGCCAGGGTATGTAAAATTATGAGCACAACTGTGTGTTCTGGTGCAAATATTATCCACTTAACAACTGCCCGTGCCGCATTGTACTGAGGACGGGGGCACTGTAGGCAAAGCGATGTGCTGGTACGTCGCTGCCTACTCCCAGGTTTAGGGCGCACGCATGTTTGGCCCTACCCCCGGCCAATGATTCAAGCCTGGGACCAACTGATCGGCTGTGTCCAATCACAGCCCAGAGCTGTACTGTGAAGCACACTGTGAAGCACACTGTGCACACATTACACCTAGTTAAGGAACATATTTAACCCCTTCATCACCCTAGATGTTAACCCCTTCCCAGCCAGTGTCATATTTTTAGCACTGATCACTGTATTAGTGTCACTGGTGATGTCAGTTCCCCCCAGCGGCAGTTAGTGTCAGATCGCACTATCACAGTCCCACTATAAGTCGATTATCTCCACCATTTGTAGTATAAAACAAACAAATAAAAAAATTCCAGTACATATCCCATAGTTTGTAGACACTATAACTTTCAAGCAAACCAATCAATATACACTTATTGGGTTTTTTTTTTTTTTTTTAATCAAAAACATGTAGTAGAATACATTTAGGAAAAAATTTATGAATCTAATTTTTTTTTCTTTTTGGTTATGTTTTTGTAGCAGAAAGTTATTTTTTTATTACAGCGGATAGGTAGATTTTAAAGTAGGGTGACCAGACATCCCCGGTTTCCGGGGACAGTCCCCGGATTGAGGACACTGTCCCCGGACCAAGTCTGTCCCCGGTTTTGTCCCCGGATTGGAATTTGAACAGGGGCTGGGGCAATTTCAAAGAAAGCCCGTGCAGAATAAAAAAAAATCTGAATTGCACCACCCCTTCCTCTGCCGCTCCTCCTAGCTTATGGGGGTTTATTTTTTTACATTATTTGTGCCCCTTTCTGATGATCATGTTCTGGTCGGAGCGGAGGGAATATTTCTTCAGTTTCGGGCACATGCTCATTCAGCTCTGCTCGCATGTTCTTCTGCCTTGGCTCAAGTCCCGGCCAGCTGCCTGCCTGTTTATCTCCTTGCCTTCCCTGGTGGAGTGATCTTCCTCTGCTCCCCACCCAGTAGTACCTGGGGCCCGGAGAGTAAAGCTGGATACACACTATCCAATTTTCTGTAGATTTTTTCCTTCAGATTTACCAAAACCATAAAATATGAGGTCAAACCTTAGGAGTTTCAATTTGTATGCAATCAGGCAGGCCCTTGCACTACATGGTTTTGGTAAATCTAAAGGAAATCTGACAACAAAAATTGGATAGTGTGTATGGGGTCTAAAACTTGACAGGCTGTGAGGCAGGCAAAGGCAGCGGAGATGGGCAAAAAGTCGCTGATTGCTGCCATTACTAGTAAAAAAATGTCCCCGTATTTCATTTTAAAAATCTGGTCACCTTATTTTAAAGTGTAAGTTCACCTTTACAGAAAATGTGTAAGGTGAACTTACAATGGACCCCCTCCCCATCCCACCCGGTCCTGCTAACCTGGAGTCCAGCGATCATCTGCACTGACAGCTCGTATTGCAGCTATAGCAGTCCAGGGATTTGAAATCCCTGCGGCTTTCTCTTCTCTTCAACTGCAGTGACAGGACGGGCTACATGGGTTCCGATTGGTCGGCGACGCCCAAGCGATGGCGCCGACCAATTAGAATGATCCTAAACATACTCCTAATGAGGTACACTTTGGAGAAGCGGCGACCAGATGTGTCAGTGTGGGTGATCGTCGTGCTCCAGGTCAGCAGGACTGGGGGGGCGGGGGGGTGAGGAGGGCGTCCTGTGTAAGTTCACATTACAGATTTTTCTGTAAAGGTGAACTTACCCTTTAAGTCTAAAAATGTGCACATTGAGAAAGTTGTATGAATTGCTTATATTTTATTTGCAGTTTACTACTATGTTATTTCTATTACAGACAAAATCTTATGCCGGTGCAGCCTTCCATGCTGGCCCGTGGGACATTATCACTGCTACCTTTGTAAAAGAACAATTATACGCAGGGTAGATATGGAAAGACATTTATTGTTGTGTGAAGTTTCTGCAGTGCTGAAATCCCTGCACCCTCTCCAGTGCCGATCCCATCATTTACTGCACCCTCTCCAGTGCCAATCCCATCATCCACTGCACTCCCTCCAGTGCCGATCGCATCATCCACTGCACCCTCTCCAGTGCCGATTTCATCATGCACTGCACCCTCTTTAGTGCTGATCCCATCATCCGCTGTAGCCTCTCCAGTGCTGATACCACTACCTGCAGGACCCTCTCCAGTGCTGATACCACCATCTGCAGCACCCTCTCCAGTGCTGATACCACCACCTGCTGCATCCTGTCCAGTATCAAGTCCACTGTCCCCCATATCTTTGCTAGAACACACATATGCACTGCCATCTGTACCGGCCACAAATTATATATCAAATTATTTTTTTTAAACATTAAAGTTTATTGAAAATTCAACAAAGTACAATAATCAACATGAGTACAGTGACGTATATTTGTTCAGAATTAACATAGTGTTGTCAACCGAGTGTATCGACTGATATTAACAGGTTGTAAATCAGGATGAAATTTCAGTAACTTGACTAAAACCAACAGAGCAGGAACCGTAAAGTGTAGCACATGCGTTTTAGCCGCTTACCACCAGTTGGTGGGGATTGTACTCAAAAGGCAGGTGGTGGATAGTTAGAGGATAGGGAATGGGGGTGAGAAGTAAGAGCAGAGAAAAGAAAAGGGTTAAGAGAAAGTGGTTGTCCCAAATCTATGTTTATGAACGTTGGTGGGTCTCAGTGACCGGAACCTGAGGTAGGTTCTTATTATAGCTGTTTGTGACCTGGTGGTCAGCATAGGCCCGGGACCAGGGAATACCCTACGGGTCTTGCGGAGTCAGAACCTAATAATACTGTTGTGCGATTTTACGCGGCTAGTGTGGAGTAGTCTGGAGAGAATCTGAAACTAAACCAGGGAGACCAGGTCTTGAGAAAACGCTCAGCTGATTCCTCAGCTTGTGCTCTGGTGTCCTCCATTTCGCATATCGAAGAAATTTTGTGTAGCCAGTCCCGGATCGTGGGAACTGATGTGGACTTCCAGTGAGTCGGGATGATTGAATTGGCGGCTATCAGTAGATGTTTAGAGAGGCAATTCTTATATTTTTTCATGGAAAATTTCGAGATGTGTAAAAGGCAGTTTGCAGCATTCAGGTCAAGTCTGGTCTCCGTGATCTTGTAGATCGTTTCTATCACTGCTTCCCAAAAAGGTGTCAATTTCTCACATTGCCACCAAATATGAAAAAGGGTGCCTCTTCCTGTACCACACCTCCAGCATTTGTCGCTGGTCTGCGGGTGCCAACTATGAATCTTCACTGGTGTTGCGTACCAGTGGGTAAGGAGTTTATAGGCTGTCTCTTGTGCTTTTGTGCTAATGGAACATTTATGGGCCATTATGCAAACTCTCTCCCACTGTTCATCTGCTATGTCTATGTCTAGGGCCTCTGACCATTTCTCCCTGAACCTGTCCCGCGGGGCGCCGCCCGCCTGTTGCAGCCACTCGTAAGCCGTGGAGGTGGCTCTAGGTACTTGTTCCCCCTTTAGGCACACCGACTCCATTACCGTGAGGTCTCTAGTGAATTGTTCCTTCCGTGTGGTCCTGTGAGTGTATGAGCGTATTTGAAAGTAAGTCCAGAGGGGTAGGGAGGGTATCTGGTTGTCCGACTTAAAATCTGTAAAATCTTTCATGACTCCATCATTAAAGCAATGTAGGGCAAGGATTGGTGGGTGATTGTCGCTAGGTTGAAGCTGTCTGTTTCCCATGCCTGGTGGGAATTCGGGGTTATTTGTCAATGGGGTCAGTGGGCCATTTGAGAAAAAGAAGGTTTTCTTTTGTTTGGCCAGAAGGTGAAAAATGTTCAGGGAGGTCCCTATTAGTGGGTGTTTTTTCATATCCTTTGGGTACCCATTAGGGGCGATCCACGGGGAGAATTTCAAGGGAATCGGGCCAGAGTCGTTTTCGAGCGACACCCAATCCTTTGTGCCTGTATGACAGTGCCAGTCCAGTATTCTCGCTATGTGTGTGGCGTGGTAGTATTTTTTGTAATCCGGCACCCCCAGACCTCCTTGTGCCTTAACCCTTGTGAGTAGTGAGAATTTAATGCGGGGTGTTTTGTGACCCCATATAAATCTCATTTGGGTTGCCTGAAGTGATCTAAAGAAGCTTTGTGGAATTTTTATGGGTAAGTTGCGTAATAAGTATAATACTTTCGGCAAGATAGTCATTTTGCATATAGCTGCTCTGCCAAACCAGGAAAAGGGTTTGGTATGCCAACGTCTGAGGTCCTCCTCAATTGATCCTAGCAAAGGGACAAAATTGGATGTAAATATGTCTTCTATCCTAGGTGTCAGCCATATACCCAGATATTTGATTGCCTTGGGGACCCATTTAAAGGAGCTATTTTCTTTGGCGGCCCTAAGTGTGGAGTCTGGGAGTGTGATGTTTAAAGCTTCTGACTTGGTATAATTTATTTTGAGATTGGACACATAGCTGTAGGTGTTGAATTCTTTCATAAGGGAGGGGATTGATATGTGGGGGTCCGTTAGGAAGAACGCAAGGTCATCAGCATATGCTGCTATTTTGTATTCCTTTCCCCCTACGCTGAAGCCATGAATTGAGTGGTTAGCTAGAATTTTCCTGATGAAGGGTTCTAGCGTGATAATAAATAGAATTGGGGAGAGCGGGCATCCTTGTCTAGTCCCATTATTTATGTCTACTTTGTTTGACAGCGAGCCATTAATTTTCAGCCTAGCTGAAGGATTTTGGTATAGGGAGGAAATCCAGTTAAGCATCCTGGGGCCTAATCTGACATGTTTACAGACCTCAAACATGTAATCCCATGCTACTCGATCGAAGGCCTTCTCCGCGTCAGTGGACAGGAGAAGACCTTCGATCTTTCGCTCCCGGGCCATGTGGATCAGGTTGAGGGCCTTAGTGACATTGTCTCTGGCTTCTCTTCCCGGCATGAAGCCCGCTTGTGCTGGGCCGATCAGTTTATGTAGTAGGGGTTTCATTCTTGTGGAGATTATTTTTGCCATGAGTTTAACGTCAATGTTCAATAGTGAAATTGGTCTGTAGCTGGAGCACTGTGTCGGGTCTTTGTCGGGTTTTGGGATCACCGCAATATTGGCTGAGAGAAAGTCAGGGGTTACTGGTCGTCCGTCTGCGAGTGAGTTTAAGGCCTTCTGTAGGTGGGGAGTCAGCGTGTCGGTAAAAGTCTTATAGTAAATGGCTGTGTAGCCATCTGGGCCTGGGCTTTTATTGGTTTTTAATTCTTTGATAGCCAGTTTGATTTCTGACTGTTCAATTGGTCTGTCTATGTCAGAGGAATCCTCTTCTTGTAATGAGGGTAGGTCTGAGTCTTTAAGGAAGTCCTGAATTATCTGTTGTCTTGGACCTCTAAGATCTGGGGGCCTGTGGGAGGGGGGTAGGTTGTAGAGTTTATTGTAGTAGTCCTGAAAGTGTTGGGCTATCTTGTCTGTCGTCCTGTCTAAGTTGCCTGTTGAGTTTCTAATGCCTGGAATTGTGTTTCTGGCTGAAGCTTCTTTTAAAGCTCTCGCTAACATGTGGCCTGCCTTGTCGCCTTGCTCGTAGTAAACCTTCTTCCGGAAAAAAAGGATGCGTTTGGTTTTGGTTTCCAATATTTGTCTGAGCGCTTTCCTCGACTCAAGGAGCTCAGTGGCCGAGTGAACAGACAAAGATTGCTTGTGTAGTGTCTCTAAAGTTTGGATTTTCCGGGATAGTGTCTGGGTTTCCTCGTCCCTAGCTCTTTTCTTTTGGGCTCCCATACTCATCAATAGGCCTCTGATGTTGCATTTGTGAGCCTCCCAGATACTTAATGGAGATACATCTGGGGTAACGTTCATGGCGAAAAAGTCTTTCACGGCGGTGTGTAATTGGGGTAGTAGAGCTGGGTCTGTCAGAAGCGAGGAATTTAACCTCCATTGTGGGGAACCTTTGTTGCCTATGCTCAAGTTAATGTCCAGTGAAGTAGGGGAGTGGTCAGAGATTGATTGAATCCCTATGCGTGCCTCCGTGACTGAGTGGAGATCTTTTTGTGTGATGAAAATGTAGTCAATCCTTGAATGGCGGTTGTGTGGGATTGAGAAAAAGGAGAAGTCCCTTTCATCTGGGTGTAAGTATCGCCAGGTGTCTACGAGGTCTAGTGAGTGTATAAGTTTTTTGATCTGTTTTAGTATTTTGTATGTTATGGAAGTTTTCCCTGAGGACGTGTCCATTAGCGGGTCCAAGGGGATGTTAAAATCCCCCCCCAGAATTAAGCGCCCAATGCTAAAACCTAGTAGTTCCCTCACCAATTTCCTGCAGAAGGCGACATGTCCTGTGTTGGGGAAGTATACGTTAGCCAATGTGGTAGGTACTCCTGCAAGGGAGCCTCTGAGGAAGATATATCTCCCGTCCGTGTCCGTCAGTTTGTCTGTGATTTCGAAGGAGGCATCTTTACTGAGTAGAATAGATACCCCCTTGGACTTAGAAGTGTCGTTAGTAGAATGGTGCGCCTCTGTAAAGTAAGAGTCGGTGAGCCTAGGGATGTTGTGTGTCTTAAAATGTGTTTCCTGTAGGAAAATAATCTTGGGCTTACCCTTTTTGAGTTCGCGGAGCAGAGTGGTGCGTTTCTCAGGCACGTTCAGGCCACGTACATTATGGGACACCAGTTTCGGAGATCTGCCTAGGGCTGAGTACGCCATTGGACAGGTCCAGGGAGAGATGCCGGCCCAAACCTGTAGGAAAAACTAGTTGCAAATATGAGAGGCCCACAAGGGGCAGGCTTGTTTATCAGATATGTCACTAAGTATGTCGAAAAAGGGACAGACCACTTAGAAGCAGTAGAGAAAGGAGAGAGATTAGGGAATAGTAGAGAGGGGAGAGTCAAGGTAAACTGCTCACTTAAACAAACGAACCGTTCAAGTGAGCTTTGCAATTACGTTTCAGTGAGGATGGTACTCCTCAGATGAGAACGATCAAATATGTGGGGGAACCTGGGAGGCTCGCAACCGAAGGGTAGCTTCCAGGTGTTAAACAGAAGTGTACTAAGGGTTCACAGTGAGAGTGGAGGGGCCAGACCCAGGCCCTCCATCAGCTCATGGATAGTGCCTAAAAATTTGACTTTTCTGCTAAAATACATAGATTAGCCATTGTGATGAACTATACATGACCCATATCTAATGAAAAAACAAAAAGTGCACAGGAAGGAACAAAAACACAGCCCTGAGGGTCGAGCTACTGGGCATATCATTTTTAGCATTTATACCACGGGTGCCTACATCACCCAGGCAGGCAGGTGCGATGTGGGCAGATAAAATTATTATCTTAGTCAAAGGCGATGGGCCTTATAAAACAAAAGAGAAAAAAAAAAAAAAAAAAAAAAAAAAAACCAACCAAAACACACTGGTGTTAGTGTACCAGGGCAGGCGTGGACATATACCTGGGCTGGGGGTGCTCGCTTCAACCAGCGGTCTCCCCCATCAGGTCTGCCAGGTATAGTAGATCAGTGAGCCATGTCCCTTGAATTTGTGTCTTTCGGACTCTCGGTGTGGCCATTGTTGTCAAACGAGGTGAATGAGTCCCTGATCATCTGCAGTGATCATGCCAGAATGTTGGTTCCTGAGAGGTAACACCGTGTGATCGGGTAGGGAGAAAAAACAAAACAAACTGGTGTTAGCGTACCAGGACAGGCATGAACAAATACCTGTGCCAGGGGTGCTTGTTCTGACTAGCGGTCTCCCCCAACAGGTCTGTCAGGTACGGTGAATCAGTGAGCCATGTCCCCTGGGTTTGTGTCTTTCGGACTCTCATTGCGGCCATTGTTGACAAACATGGTGGATGGGTCCCTGATCAACTGTAGTGATCGTGCCAGGATGTTAGGGCTTGTAAGGTAACACAGTGTGTTCGGGTAGGGGCGGACCAGTAATAGGCGAGTGGGTGCAGGGCCCGGGGAAGCTGGTGGGTAAAGTTTAAGTCGTACCTGTTGGTAAGCTTCTCATCGGGATGACCCAGCCAGGGTAGGGTGCCGTAAGTGCCTGCACGGAGCAAAGTTGAAAATTTTGGGGCCGGTCGCGCCTGGGTGATGACGAGCGCCCGCGGTGAAGGACAGGATGCGTTGAGATTACTCGTCGTAGGATGCCCTCGAAGAGTGAGGTCTGCTGCGGGGTGTTCCGGGACCCACGGAGTCGTGTCTGGATTGTCGCGACTTCTTTGCTTGGTGCTTGTCGGGTGAAGCCAGAGGTGAGTGTGGCGGACTTCTTTCTTTCGGGGGTATCACGAATTCCTGGTACCATTCCGGCAGTTCAATGCGGCCAAGGTGCAAGGAGTCGCAGAATTCCGGCAGGTCGTTCGGCGTGCGTAAGAGATGTTGTTTGCCGTTGTGCGTCACCAGGAGGGCAAAGGGGAAGCGCCAAGTGTAGCGTAGCTCCTTCTCTCGCAAGGTGTCCAGTAGGGGGCGCAACGCCCTGCGGTTTCTGAGCGTGATCTGTGATAGATCCTGAAAGAGTTTAATGTTTTCGCCATTGAAGACAATATGTTCGTTCCTACGTGCTTTAAACATTATCTCTTCTTTCAGGGCGAACTTATGTAAGCAGCAGATAATGTCACGTGGGGGTAAAGTGTCCGGGCCCCTCGCTCTGAGGGCTCTGTGTGCCCTGACAAATTCAATTTCTGTGTCTTCGGGCCTTTCCAAAAGGCTGTTGAAAACTCTTTGGAGTACTGGGGAGATTTGTTCCGCCGCCACAGACTCGGGGATGCCTCGTACCCTAATGTTGTTCCTTCTTCCCCTGTTATCCAAATCTTCGAGGTGTCTGTTCAGTTCAATAAAGTGTGTAGCATGTGAGCCGACCACCTCGTCCAGCCTGCGTATGTCCTTGTCTCTACCTTTCCCTGCCGCCTCCACCGACGCCATTTTTTCAGTTAGGACTAGGAGGTTGGTCTTGAGGTCGGTAATGGCCGCCGAAAACGAGGCTTTTATGTCGGCTGCGAAGCCCGACATGTCAGCATAGGTCAGGGGATGATCTGTGCGCGCATTTCTCCTACCAGTATCTTCCAACGCTGATTGAGAGTCCTCGGACGTGTCTATATATCAAATTATATGGGAAATTTGTGAATTCCCCTTAGTGTAGCCTTCGTCTTCTCAGTAAAAACTTGAAAGTACACACGTTGAGAAAGCATGCAGATGTCGCACAAGATATTACACAGGCCTGTCATTTACAGAGTGTAAATGTTGATGAGACAAATTTGCTGTGCAGAGAAGTAAGCATGGATTTTCCATGCCAGTACATGTGCAGAGGAAGAACTGGGGGAAGACTCATGTAGTCCAATGTGAGTTGGAGGAATGTCTGCAATAGGGATGAGCTTCGAGGTCGAGTTGAACTCATGTTCGACTCGAACATTGCCTGTTCGCTTGTTCACAATTTGGGGTGTTCGCGGCAAATTCGAAAAGCCGCGAGCACCCTGTAAAAGTCTAGTGCTAATTTTAAAAGGCTATATGCAAGTTATTGTCATAAAAAGTGTTTGGGGACCCGGGTCCTGCCCCAGGGGACATGTATTAATGCAAAAAAAAGTTTTAAAAACGGCCGTTTTTTCAGGAGCAGTGATTTTAATAATGCTTAAAGTGAAACCATAAAAGTGTAATATTCCTTTAAATTTTGTACCTGGGGGGTGTGTATAGTATGCATGTAAAGGGGCGCATGTTTCCCATGCTTAGAACTGTCCCTGCACAAAGTGTAATTTTTGCAGGAAAAAAAGCTATTTAAAATCACTCGCGGCTATAATGAATTGTCGGCTCCCGTAATACAGAGAACAGTCATTGAAAGTCATTGATTAAAAAAAAAAAAAAAAAGGCCCTTCAGGTCTGGTATGGATATTAAGGGGAACCCCAGGTCAAATTTTAAAAAAAAATGACGTGGGGTTCCCCCTAAATATTCATACCAGACCCTTCAGGTCTGGCATGGATTTTAAGGGGAACTCCACGCCAAATTTAAAAAAAATGGCGTGGGGGTCCCCCTTAAAATCCATACCAGACCCTTTATCCGAGCACGCAACCTGGCAGGCCATAGGAAAAGAGGGGGGATGAGAGAGAGCCCCCCCTCCTGAACCGTACCAGGCCACATGCCCTCAACATTGGGAGGATGCTTTGGGGGTCTGTGACCCCTCAAAGCACCATGTCCCCATGTTGATGAGGAGAAGGGTCTCTTCCCCACAACCCTGGCCGGTGGTTGTGGGGGTCTGCGGGTGGGGGGCTTATCAGAATCTGGAAGCCCCCTTTAACAAGGGGACCCCCAGATCCCGCCCCCCCCTGTTTGAAATGGTAATGGGGTACAAAAGTACTCCTACCATTTCACAAAGAAAGTGTAAAAAATAGTTAAAAAACACACTGACACCGTTGGGAAAAGTCCTTTATTAAAAAAAAAAAAAAAAAAAAAAAAAAAGATTCCAGTGGTGGTAATCCACTCTATCTATCCAGCGATGCTTCGACGTCCAGCGATGGCTGATCTCTTCCGATGTCCAGCTCTGCGCGTCCTGTCTCCACTGAGACACTGAGGGAATCCTCTTAGCAGAGGAAGACCGGGCCACTCTGTCACCTGACCCCGCCCCCCCCTCTGATGTAACGGAAACCTGCGTTACATCAGAGGGGGGTGGGGTCACCCGTACGTCACTGGGGAAACCCAGGCTTCCCCAGTGATGTACGGGTGACCCCGCCCCCCTCTGATGTATGGTATGGATTTTGAGGGGGACCCCCACGCCATTTTTTTTTTTAATTTGGCGTGGAGTTCCCCTTAAAATCCATGCCAGACCTGAAGGGCCTGGTAATTAAATTTCGAGGGAACCCCACGCTTTCTTTTTATCAATGACTTTCAATGACTGTTCTCTGTATTACGGGAGCTGACAATTCATTATAGCCGCGAGTGATTTTAAATAGCTTTTTTTTCCTGCAAAAATTACACTTTGTGCAGGGACAGTTCTAAGCACGGGAAACATGCGCCCCTTTACATGCATACTATACACACACCCCCCAGGTACGAAATGTAAAGGAATATTACACTTTTATTGTTTCACTTTCAGCATTATTAAAATCACTGCTCCTGAAAAAACAGCTGTTTTTAAAACTTTTTTTTGCATTGATACATGTCCCCTGGGGCAGGACCCAGGTCCCCAAACACTTTTTATGGCAATAACTTGCATATTAGCCTCTAAAATTAGCACTTTTGATTTTGAACGTTCGAGTCCCATAGACTTTAATAGGGTTCTGAAGTTCACACGAGCTTTAGGTCTGTTCGCAGGTTCTGGTGCGAACCGAACAGGGGGGTGTTCGGCTCATCCCTAGTCTGCAATATCAGTTGTTGTCTCAGCGTAGTGGACTGAGCTACAGTTTATGTGAGCACCTTCGCTTACTAGATTACTGTACAGGAACTGTTTCAGAGGTATTCCTTCAAGAAGACTTCCTGAGGGAAATGGTGCTTTTCAAATTCTTTGGAGAGGCAAAGGCTGTTACATGTGTAAAGAGGCAATAGGCGGCTCAGGTGGCTCATGTTCCATTTTGTGTGATTGTGGATTTTGGTGACTCACCATCACAGATATGTCTCTCCATTCATAAAACCCGAAATACACAGTTTTTGCCGTCTTCGCAAAATAGTTGTGACCTACAATAGACAAAAGAACACCTGGCATTATACCTGTGCAAAGCCAAGAACATCATGTCCTCACAAAAACATTTCAAAATGGCATATATTTCAAACAAAGAGTGATGTCTTCAAGGGTATCTGGCTACTGACTGGAGCTCCACTGTCGACAGGAAACGTGACCTCCACTCACACAACTCAGGGACGTGGAGGTCAAATGTTTCCTGTCTAGAGTGGAGCTCCAGTAGTTCCAATCTGTGACCTGGGCATAACTGGCACATTCTTTCAAGAGGAATGAACTGTCTTGGGTATTCCATTTCACTTTTTTGGGCTATGGCATTTTTTGGTAGTGTATGCAGGATTTTTTTTCTTTAAATATGCAGCGCACACTTCGCTCTGAATTGGTATTGTCCATAAGGCCTGAACCCTCCTTAGACATCAACGATGGTAAGCCTGGTGATGGTCGCACCTTTGTTCTGAAGACATCTCTCTTTATTTGAAATATATTTCTCAATATGTGTACTTTCAAGTTTTTCCTGAGAAGACGAAGGCTACACTGAGGGCATTTCACAAATTTTCCATATACTTCGACTGTGGCCGGTACAGATGGTAGTGCATATGTGTGTTCTAGCAAAGATGTGGAGAACAGTGGACTTAAAACTGGAACGGATGTAGCAGGTGGTGGCATCAGCATGGATGATGGGATTAGTACAGGAGAGGGTGCAGTGGATGATGGGATTAGTACAGGAGAGGGTGCAGTGGATGATGGGATCAGCACAGGAGAGGGTGCAGTGGATGATGGGATCAGCACAGGAGAGGGTGCATGGGATGATGGGATCAGCACAGGAGAGGGTGCAGTAGGTGACGGGATCAGTACAGGAGAGGGTGCATGGGATGATGCGATCAGCACAGGAGAGGGTGCATGGGATGATGCGATCAGCACAGGAGAGGGTGCAGTGGATGAAGGGATCAGCACAGGAGAGGGTGCAGTGGATGATGGGATCAGCACAGGAGAGGGTGCAGTGGATGACTGGATCAGTACAGGAGAGGGTGCAGTGGATGATGGGATCGGCACAGGAGAAGGTGCAGTGGATGATGGGATAAACACAGGAGAGGGTGCAGTGGATGATGCGATCAGCACAGGAGAGGGTGCAGTGGATGATGGGATTGGCACAGGAGAGGGTGCAGTGGATGACGGGATCAGCACAGGAGAGGGTGCAGTGGATGATGGGATCAGCACAGGAAAGGGTGCAGTGGATAATGGGATCAGCACAGGAGAGGGTGCAGTGGATGATGGGATCAGCACAAGAGAGGGTGCAGTGGATGACGGGATCAGCAGAGGAGAGGGTGCAGTGGATGAAGGGGGGACGGCACAGGAGAGGGTGCAGTGGATGATGGGATAAGCACAGGAGAGGGTGCAGTGGATGATGCGATCAGCACAGGAGAGGGTGCAGTGGATGATGCGATCAGCACAGGAGAGGGTGCAGTGGATGATGGGATTAGCACAGGAGAGGGTGCAGTGGATGATGGGATCGGCACTGGAAAGGGTGCAGGGGGTGGTGATTTTGGCACTGCAGAAACTTCACACAACAATAAATGTCTTTCCATATCCACCCTCTGTATAATTGTTCTTTTACAAAGGTGGCAGTGATAATGTCCCACTGGCCAGCACAGAAGCCTGCGCAGGCATAAGATTTTGTCTGTAATAGAAATAACATACTAATAAACTGCAAATAAAATATAAGCAATTCATACAACTTTCTCGTGGACGTGGAGGTCAAATGTTTCCTGTCTAGAGTGGAGCTCCAGTAGTTCCAATCTGTGACCTGGGCATAACTGGCACATTCTTTCAAGAGGAATGAACTGTCTTGGGTATTCCATTTCACTTTTTTGTGCTATGGCATTTTTTGGTAGTGTATGCAGGATTTTTTTTCTTTAAATATGCAGCGCACACTTCGCTCTGAATTGGTATTGTCCATAAGGCCTGAACCCTCCTTAGACATCAACGATGGTAAGCCTGGTGATGGTCGCACCTTTGTTCTGAAGACATCTCTCTTTATTTGAAATATATTTCTCAATATGTGTACTTTCAAGTTTTTCCTGAGAAGACGAAGGCTACACTGAGGGCATTTCACAAATTTTCCATATACTTCGACTGTGGCCGGTACAGATGGTAGTGCATATGTGTGTTCTAGCAAAGATGTGGAGAACAGTGGACTTAAAACTGGAACGGATGTAGCAGGTGGTGGCATCAGCATGGATGATGGGATTAGTACAGGAGAGGGTGCAGTGGATGATGGGATTAGTACAGGAGAGGGTGCAGTGGATGATGGGATCAGCACAGGAGAGGGTGCAGTGGATGATGGGATCAGCACAGGAGAGGGTGCAGTGGATGATGGGATCAGCACAGGAGAGGGTGCATGGGATGATGGGATCAGCACAGGAGAGGGTGCAGTAGATGACGGGATCAGTACAGGAGAGGGTGCATGGGATGATGCGATCAGCACAGGAGAGGGTGCATGGGATGATGCGATCAGCACAGGAGAGGGTGCAGTGGATGAAGGGATCAGCACAGGAGAGGGTGCAGTGGATGACTGGATCAGTACAGGAGAGGGTGCAGTGGATGATGGGATCGGCACAGGAGAGGGTGCAGTGGATGATGGGATAAACACAGGAGAGGGTGCAGTGGATGATGCGATCAGCACAGGAGAGGGTGCAGTGGATGATGGGATCGGCACAGGAGAGGGTGCAGTGGATGATGGGATCAGCACAGGAGAGGGTGCAGTAGGTGACGGGATCAGTACAGGAGAGGGTGCAGTGGATGATGGGATCGGCACAGGAGAAGGTGCAGTGGATGATGGGATAAACACAGGAGAGGGTGCAGTGGATGATGCGATCAGCACAGGAGAGGGTGCAGTGGATGATGGGATCGGCACAGGAGAGGGTGCAGTGGATGACGGGATCAGCACAGGAGAGGGTGCAGTGGATAATGGGATCAGCACAGGAGAGGGTGCAGTGGATGATGGGATCAGCACAAGAGAGGGTGCAGTGGATGACGGGATCAGCAGAGGAGAGGGTGCAGTGGATGAAGGGGGGACGGCACAGGAGAGGGTGCAGTGGATGATGGGATAAGCACAGGAGAGGGTGCAGTGGATGATGCGATCAGCACAGGAGAGGGTGCAGTGGATGATGCGATCAGCACAGGAGAGGGTGCAGTGGATGATGCGATCAGCACAGGAGAGGGTGCAGTGGATGATGCGATCAGCACAGGAGAGGGTGCAGTGGATGATGCGATCAGCACAGGAGAGGGTGCAGTGGATGATGGGATTAGCACAGGAGAGGGTGCAGTGGATGATGGGATCGGCACTGGAAAGGGTGCAGGGGGTGGTGATTTTGGCACTGCAGAAACTTCACACAGCAATAAATGTCTTTCCATATCCACCCTCTGTATAATTGTTCTTTTACAAAGGTGGCAGTGATAATGTCCCACTGGCCAGCACAGAAGCCTGCGCAGGCATAAGATTTTGTCTGTAATAGAAATAACATACTAATAAACTGCAAATAAAATATAAGCAATTCATACAACTTTCTCAGTGTGCACATTTGTAGACTTAAAGTGGAGGGCCACCCTAAAAAAAAAAAAAAAAATATATATATATATATATATATATATATATATATATATATATATATATATTTTTTAAACTTACCAGAAATGGCTGTTGCTAGGCAGATCGTCCTAATCTGCCTATTCCTATTCAGCGGTGTTCTTCAGTCTTCTGCTCCTCACGTTGTCTGCTAGTGAATGGGGCGCGGTGTGTTATGGGAACTGTGTGTCCCACAACACAGCGCGCCTCATTCACAAAGCGCTGCGCGACTCGCGCATGCGCAGTAGGAAACGGGCAGTGAAGCCGCAAGGCTCCACTGCCTGTTTCCCTTAGTTGGAATGGCGGTGCCGGGAACCGAGAGCTGAGGCACGGTCGGTCTCGGGGGGGGGGGGGGGGGCGAAATCGCGGGGCATGAGTAAAAAAAAAAAACAATAAAAAACTTTCTGCTAAAAACATAAAAAAAAAAAAAATGTTATTCATAAATATTGTCCTAAGTATATTCTGCTACGTGTTTTTGATACAAAAAGAAAAAAAATCCCAATAAGTGTATATTGATTGGTTTGCTTGAAAGTTATAGCGCCTACAAACTATGGGATATGTACTGGAATTTTTATTTGTTTTATACTACAAATGGCAGAGAAAAACGACTTATAGTGCGACTGTGATAGTGCGATCTGACACTAACTGACGCTGGGGGGAACTGACTAATTCCCACTGACATCACCAGAGACACTAATACAGTGATCAATGCTAAAAATATGACACTGGCTGGGAAGGGGTTAACATCTAGGGCGATGAAGGGGTTAAATATGTTCCTTAACTAGGTGTAATGTGTGCACAGCAGCGTCGGTCATCTTACTTTGAAAAAGTAATTAGTTAAGTTACAAATTACTTCTCCCAAAAAGTAATTGCGTTAGTAACTCAGTTACTACATTGGAAAAGTAATTAGTTACGCAGCAAAGTAACTGTGACTTTTTTTTAATATTCTATACGTGCAACTAAGGGGCTGGTCTAGTATTACTGTAAGCAAGGGGCGCATTTTATTATTATATATCGTGTAATAGGGATGAGCCGAACACCCCCGGGTTCGGTTCGCACCAGAACCTTCGAACCGACCGAAAGTTCGCGCGAATTTTCGAACCCTATACGTTATAATGGACGCGAACGTTCGAAATCAAAAGTGCTAATTACAACGGCCAATATGCATGTTAATGTCATAAAACAGGTTTGGGGACCCGGGTCCTGCCCCAGGGGACATATATCAATGCAAAAAGAACTTTTAAAAACTAACGTTTTTTCGGGAGCAGTCATTTTAATGATGCATAAAGTGAAAAAAAAAAAGTGAAATTTTCCTTTAAATATGGTACCTGGGGGGTGTCTAAAGTATGCCTGTGAAGTGGCATGTGTTTCCCGTGTTTAGAACTGTCCTTGCACAAAATGACATTTGTAAAGGAAAAAAAGAAGCCATTTAAAACCACTTGCGGCTTTAGGTTTGTTCTTAAGTAGAATCTGAACAGGTACATTATGAAGTGTAGCTCCATCCCAAAAAAATCTATTTTTAAGCTTTTTGGAGAACATAGGGAGGGGTTATCACCCCTGTAACATTTGCTGTCTTTGCACATCTGTTCAGAACATGTCACCTCACTTTCCGTCCCAATGACAAATGTTTTTGGAAAAAGTGGGGTTTTAATTGAAACAAGGATTGGTGATAAAGTATCAGTAGAGAGGAGATACCTTTTTCCCAAATTAAATCTAACAGGATAGAATTTCCCTTCCTAGGGGTAGATTTCCTCTCACTTCCTGTTTTCTCTTTCCATTTGCAAGTAGGAGTCGTTTGTAAGTTGGATGTTTGAAAGTAGGGGCCTGGCGTATATACTCTGCAGAAATTTGCCCTATTAGATGTTGGTGTAGCCACAAGACTGGTGGGCACAGGAATGGGCCCTGCTGTGAGTTAATAGATCAAGATTTGTAATTGCATGCACCTGTTGAACAGGGCAGAAAAATTGGGGGTGGTGGTGGTGGTGGACGGTGTTGCCACAAGACTGTAGGCCCTCATAGTTACTCTTGGTGGGCGCAGGAATGGGCCCTGCTGTGAGTTATTAGATCAAGATTTGTAATTGCAAGCACCTGATGAACAGGGCAGAAAAATTGGGCCTTTGGCGGTGGTGGTGGACGGTGTTGCCACAAGACTGCAGGCCCTCATAGTTACTCTTGGTGGGCGCAGGAATGGGCCCTGCTGTGAACTATTAGATCAAGATTTGTAATTACCCGCCCCTGTTAAACAGGGGCTGAAAAATTGTGCCTTAGGCACTGGTGCCACAACACTGCAACCCCTCACAGAGACTGTACTTGGAGCACAGCAGTCACACGTGTTGCAAAGCATTTTTTTAAAAAATTGTAATTACCCGCCCCTGTTAAACAGGGGCTGAAAAATTGTGCCTTAGGCACTGGTGCCACAACACTGCAACCCCTCACAGAAACTGTACTTGGAGCACAGCAGTCACACGTGTTGCGAAGCATTTTTAAAAAAAATTTTAAGTACCCGCCCCTGTTAAACAGGGGCTGAAAAATTGTGCCTTAGGCACTGGTGCTGGTGCCACAACACTGCAACCCCTCACAGATACTGTACTTGGAGCACAGCAGTCACACGTGTTGCGAAGCATTTTTTTTTAAAATTGTAAGTACACGCCCCTGTTAAACAGGGGCTGAAAAATTGTGCCTTAGGCACTGGTGCTGGTGCCACAACACTGCAACCCGGCCCTCACAGATACTGTACTTGGAGCACAGCAGTCACACGTGTTGCGAAGCATTTTTTTAAAAAATTGTAAGTACACGCCCCTGTTAAACAGGGGCTGAAAAATTGTGCCTTAGGCACTGGTGCTGGTGCCACAACACTGCAACCCGGCCCTCACAGATACTGTACTTGGAGCACAGCAGTCACATGTGTTGCGAAGCATTTTTTTAAAAAATTGTAAGTACCCGCCCCTGTTAAACAGGGGCTGAAAAATTGTGCCTTAGGCACTGGTGCTGGTGCCACAACACTGCAACCCGGCCCTCACAGATACTGTACTTGGAGCACAGCAGTCACACGTGTTGCGAAGCATTTTTTTAAAAAATTGTAAGTACACGCCCCTGTTAAACAGGGGCTGAAAAATTGTGCCTTAGGCACTGGTGCTGGTGCCACAACACTGCAACCCGGCCCTCACAGATACTGTACTTGGAGCACAGCAGTCACACGTGTTGCGAAGCATTTTTTAAAAAAATTGTAAGTACCCGCCCCTGTTAAACAGGGGCTGAAAAATTGTGCCTTAGGCACTGGTGCTGGTGCGACAACACTGCAACCCCTCACAGATACTGTACTTGGAGCACAGCAGTCACACGTGTTGCGAAGCATTTTTTTAAAAAATTGTAAGTACACGCCCCTGTTAAACAGGGGCTGAAAAATTGTGCCTTAGGCACTGGTGCTGGTGCCACAACACTGCAACCCCTCACAGATACTGTACTTGGAGCACAGCAGTCACATGTGTTGCGAAGCATTTTTTTAAAAAATTGTAAGTACCCGCCCCTGTTAAACAGGGGCTGAAAAATTGTGCCTTAGGCACTGGTGCTGGTGCCACAACACTGCAACCCCTCACAGATACTGTACTTGGAGCACAGCAGTCACACGTGTTGCGAAGCATTTTTTTATAAAAATTGTATGTACACGCCCCTGTTAAACAGGGGCTGAAAAATTGTGCCTTAGGCACTGGTGTGGTGGCATGGATCATTGAGGAGGAGAAAGAGGATAGTCAGTGAACATAAGAGGACAGTCACTCAGCATCAGCATAGGCAGTCTTGAAGGGATGTGACATTAAAAATTATTCGGTTATATCCGCCTCAGGTGCCTGGTAGCTGGTGGTGATCCAAGACTGATTCATTTTGATGAAGGTCAGTCGATCAACCGAGGCGGTGGACAGGCGCACCCTATGATCAGTCACAAATCCTCCAGCAGCACTGAATGTGCGTTCGGAAAGAACGCTGGAGGCAGGACAGGCCAGTAGCTCAATTGCATACTGTGCAAGCTCTGGCCAGTGATCCATCCTCAGGACCCAGTAAGCCAGAGGATTTTCGGTGGGAAAGGTGTCCAAGTCTGACCTTGCCCCAAGGTATTCCTGCACCATGTATATCAGACGCTGGCGATGGTTGCTGGAACCGATCATACCTTGGGGCTGCGGACTAAAAAATTGTCTGAACGCATCGGTCAGACGTCCACCTTCCCCACCGCTCCTTCTGCTACTGACCGAAGCCTCAGCAACTCGTCGCCCAGGACCAGGAGTTTGTAGCCTCCCAGTTTCTGGGAACGCGTTGCACAGACCTTTCTGCAAGGCCTCCCTGAGATGTCTCATCCTCTGCTCCCTCTGCGACGGCAAGATAAGGTCCGCAACCTTACCCTTGTACCGCGGATCAAGGAGAGTGGCCAGCCAGTAATGGTCCCTCTCCTTGATCCGAAGAACACGAGGATCCTTCCGCAGGCTTTGCAGGATCAGGGAGGCCATGCAGCGTAGGTTAGCTGAGGCATTCGGTCCGGAGTCTTCTGGGTCACTGAGGATGACATGATCGCCAGCCACCTCCTCCCAGCCACGTACAAGTCCACTGGTTTGTTGGGACTGTACATCATCCCTAAAAGACTGCTGCTGCTGATGCTGAGTGCCAGGCTCCACCTCCATGCTCACACAATCCTCCTCCTCCTCCTCCTCCTCCTCCTCATCCTCTTCCTGTGTGATGGGTGGGACAGAAGGAACACTGTCCGGATAAAGGGGGCCTTGAGAGGCAAGGAAGTCCTCCTCTTCCTGCCTCTGTTCTGCCTCAAGTGCCCTGTCCATTATCCCACGCAGCGTATGCTCCAACAGGTGGACAAGAGGGACAGTGTCACTGATGCATGCACTGTCACTGCTCACCATCCTCGTGGCCTCCTCAAATGGTGAGAGGACAGTGCATGCATCCCTGATCATGCTCCACTGACGTGGGGAAAAAAAAAAAACAAGCTCCCCTGACCCTGTCCTGGTGCCGTAGTCGCAAAGGTACTCATTGATGGCCCTCTGCTGCGTGTGCAGTCGCTGCAGCATGGCCAACGTTGAGTTCCACCTGGTGGGCATGTCACATATTAGGCGGTTCTTGGGCAGGTTCAGCTCCTTTTGCAGCTCAGTCAGCCGAGCACTGGCATTATAAGATCGGCGGAAATGCACACAGACTTTCCTGGCCTGCCTCAGGACATCCTGTAAGCCTGGGAACCTGCCCAAGAACCGCTGCACCACCAGGTTGAGGACGTGAGCCATGCAGGGCACATGGGTGAGCTGCCCCTGTCGCAGGGCGGAGAGGAGGTTGGTGCCATTGTCAGAAACGACCATTCCTGGCTTAAGCTGACGTGGCGTCAACCACCTCTCGGCCTGCCCCTGCAGAGCTGCCAGAACCTCTGGCCCAGTGTGGCTCCTGTCCCCCAAACACACCAGCGCAAGCACGGCATGGCATCTTTTTGCCTGCGTACTTGCGTAGCCCCTTGTACGCCTACGGAGCACCGCTGGTTCCAAGGACAGAGCACTGGAGGAAGAAGAAGAGGAGGGGGTGGAGGAGAGAGGTGTGTCACAACCAGTAGCAGTAGTAGCGTTTTGGAGGCGTGGTGGCGGAACAACCTCCAACACTACTGCACCTTGTCCTGCATCCCTCCCAGCTGCCAATAGAGTGACCCAATGGGCCGTGAAAGAAAGGTACCGTCCCTGTCCATGCCTGCTGGACCATGAGTCAGCGGTAATATGCACCTTACCGCTGACCGCCCTGTCCAGCGAGGCATGGACATTGCCCTCCACATGCCGGTAGAGAGACGGAATCGCCTTCCGTGAGAAAAAGTGGCGTTTGGGAACCTGCCACTGAGGAACCGCACATTGAACAAACTCACGGAAGGGGGCCGAGTCTACCAACTGAAAAGGCAGCAGTTGAAGTGCTAGCAATTTAGCCAGGCTAGCATTCAACCGCTGGGCATGTGGATGGCTGGGAGTGTACTTCTTTCTACGGTCCAGCAGCTGGGGCAGGGAAATTTGCCTGCTGCAATCGGACGTCGGTGTACTGCAAGTACTTGGTTGTGACACACCTAATTCTACACCTTCAGTCCTCTCAGAGCAGCTTTCAGAGAGGACTGAAGGTGTAGTGGGGATGGAGATCCCAGCTGAGGAGGAGCAAGGAGAGGTCCGCTTAGTTCTTTGGTGTGGGTCTTTTATGTGTGCCTGCCAACGAGCTGCATGGCAGGTCGCCATATGTCTGGTCATGCTTGTGGTGCCCAAGCGGCTGATGTTTTGGCCACGTGAGATACGCTTGAGACAAATATTGCAAATAGCAGTGGTGCGATCTGATGCACTCGTCTCAAAAAAGGCCCACACCAAAGAACTTTTCTGATAACGTGCAGAGGCAGCGCCCTGCACAGGCGGAGCTCTGCGGTGTTGTACAGTTGCTGTGCTGGCCTCTACCTGGCCTCCAGGGGGCATCCTGCCTCGTTGGACATGTGACGCCGCATCCTCCTCCTCCTCGTCCTCCTCCTCATCCTCTCTCCCTTCAGGCACCCACGTGGAGTCAGTGACCTCATCATCCCCTCCCTCTTCACCACTAGAGCAAACCTGGCAGTAAGCTGCAGCTGGTGGAACAGTACTGCCAGATTCCTCAACCTGGGTATCATCATCCGAGCCTTCGAATCGTTGGACATCCTCCTGGAGCATGTACCCAACACTGTGCTCAAAGAGTTCGGGGGACTCCTCAGGAGGACATGGTGGGTCTAGGGAAGGGGTGGCTGATGATGCTCTGTCAGTACCCTGAGCCTGGGTGAGAGAGGATGAGGAGGATGAGGAGGTCTTGGTCATCCATTCTACCAAGCCTTCAGCATGATGCGGCTCCACATGTCCAGCTGCCGAAAACAAAGACGCGCGTGTCCCATGGCCACGTGCTGATGACGATGCACGACCACGTCCACGTCCACGGCCACGTCCACTAGAAACAGAGCCTGCCTGCCCTGTGTTCTTGGCTCTGCACGCTCTGCCTCCCCTTGGCGGTCTTCCAGCCATTGTAGTCGGTAGTCCTGTGGGTGCTGCTGAGAAGAATATATAGGAGCTCTGTGTGATGCCACTAACACACTAGAAGTCCTATGGGTGCTTCTGCAAAGAAAATAGAGGAGCTCTGTGTGATGCCACTAACACACTAGAAGTCCTGTGGGTGCTGCTGAGAAGAAAATATAGGAGCTCTGTGTGATGCCACTAACACACTAGAAGTCCTATGGGTGCTTCTGCAAAGAAAATAGAGGAGCTCTGTGTGATGCCACTAACACACTAGAAGTCCTGTGGGTGCTTATGCAAAGAAAATAGAGGAGCTCTGTGTGATGCCACTAACACACTAGAAGTCCTGTGGGTGCTTCTGCAAAGAAAATAGAGGAGCTCTGTGTGATGCCACTAACACACTAGAAGTCCTGTGGGTGCTGCTGAGAAGAAAATAGAGGAGCTCTGTGTGATGCCACTAACACACTAGAAGTCCTGTGGGTGCTTCTGCAAAGAAAATAGAGGAGCTCTGTGTGATGCCACTAACACACTAGAAGTCCTGTGGGTGCTTCTGCAAAGAAAATAGAGGAGCTCTGTGTGATGCCACTAACACACTAGAAGTCCTGTGGGTGCTGCTGAGAAGAAAATAGAGGAGCTCTGTGTGATGCCACTAACACACTAGAAGTCCTGTGGGTGCTGCTGAGAAGAAAATATAGGAGCTCTGTGTGATGCCACTAACACACTAGAAGTCCTATGGGTGCTTCTGCAAAGAAAATAGAGGAGCTCTGTGTGATGCCACTAACACACTAGAAGTCCTGTGGGTGCTTCTGCAAAGAAAATAGAGGAGCTCTGTGTGATGCCACTAACACACTAGAAGTCCTGTGGGTGCTGCTGAGAAGAAAATATAGGAGCTCTGTGTGATGCCACTAACACACTAGAAGTCCTATGGGTGCTTCTGCAAAGAAAATAGAGGAGCTCTGTGTGATGCCACTAACACACTAGAAGTCCTGTGGGTGCTTCTGCAAAGAAAATAGAGGAGCTCTGTGTGATGCCACTAACACACTAGAAGTCCTGTGGGTGCTTCTGCAAAGAAAATAGAGGAGCTCTGTGTGATGCCACTAACACACTAGAAGTCCTGTGGGTGCTGCTGAGAAGAAAATAGAGGAGCTCTGTGTGATGCCACTAACACACTAGAAGTCCTGTGGGTGCTGCTGAGAAGAAAATATAGGAGCTCTGTGTGATGCCACTAACACACTAGAAGTCCTATGGGTGCTTCTGCAAAGAAAATAGAGGAGCTCTGTGTGATGCCACTAACACACTAGAAGTCCTGTGGGTGCTTCTGCAAAGAAAATAGAGGAGCTCTGTGTAATGCCACTAACACACTAGAAGTCCTGTGGGTGCTGCTGAGAAGAAAATATAGGAGCTCTGTGTGATGCCACTAACACACTAGAAGTCCTATGGGTGCTTCTGCAAAGAAAATAGAGGAGCTCTGTGTGATGCCACTAACACACTAGAAGTCCTGTGGGTGCTTCTGCAAAGAAAATAGAGGAGCTCTGTGTGATGGGACTAACACACTTCAAGTCCTATGGGTGCTTCTGGGAAGAAAATATAGGTCTGTGTGATGGGACTAACACACTTCAAGTCCTATAGGTGCTTCTGGGAACAAAATATAGGATCTCTGTGTGATGGGACTAACACACTTCAAGTCCTATGGGTGCTTCTGGGAAGAAAATGTAGGTCTGTGTGATGGGACTAACACACTTCAAGTCCTATAGGTGCTTCTGGGAACAAAATATATGATCTCTGTGTGATGGGACTAACACACTTCAAGTCCTATAGGTGCTTCTGGGAACAAAATATAGGTCTGTGTGATGGGACTAACACACTTCAAGTCCTATGGGTGCTTCTGGGAAGAAAATGTAGGTCTGTGTGATGGGACTAACACACTTCAAGTCCTATAGGAGCCTCTGGGAACAAAATATATGATCTCTGTGTGATGGGACTAACACACTTCAAGTCCTATAGGTGCTTCTGGGAAGAAAATATAGGTCTGTGTGATGGGACTAACACACTTCAAGTCCTATGGGTGCTTCTGGGAAGAAAATATAGGTCTGTGTGATGGGACTAACACACTTCAAGTCCTATGGGTGCTTCTGGGAAGAAAATATAGGTCTGTGTGATGGGACTAACACACTTCAAGTCCTATAGGTGCTTCTGGGAACAAAATATAGGATCTCTGTGTGATGGGACTAACACACTTCAAGTCCTATGGGTGCTTCTGGGAAGAAAATGTAGGTCTGTGTGATGGGACTAACACACTTCAAGTCCTATAGGTGCTTCTGGGAACAAAATATATGATCTCTGTGTGATGGGACTAACACACTTCAAGTCCTATAGGTGCTTCTGGGAACAAAATATAGGTCTGTGTGATGGGACTAACACACTTCAAGTCCTATGGGTGCTTCTGGGAAGAAAATGTAGGTCTGTGTGATGGGACTAACACACTTCAAGTCCTATAGGTGCCTCTGGGAACAAAATATATGATCTCTGTGTGATGGGACTAACACACTTCAAGTCCTATAGGTGCTTCTGGGAAGAAAATATAGGTCTGTGTGATGGGACTAACACACTTCAAGTCCTATGGGTGCTTCTGGAAGAAAATGTAGGTCTGTGTGATGGGACTAACACACTTCAAGTCCTATAGGTGCTTCTGGGAACAAAATATATGATCTCTGTGTGATGGGACTAACACACTTCAAGTCCTATAGGTGCTTCTGGGAACAAAATATAGGTCTGTGTGATGGGACTAACACACTTCAAGTCCTATGGGTGCTTCTGGGAAGAAAATGTAGGTCTGTGTGATGGGACTAACACACTTCAAGTCCTATAGGTGCCTCTGGGAACAAAATATATGATCTCTGTGTGATGGGACTAACACACTTCAAGTCCTATAGGTGCTTCTGGGAAGAAAATATAGGTCTGTGTGATGGGACTAACACACTTCAAGTCCTATGGGTGCTTCTGGGAAGAAAATGTAGGTCTGTGTGATGGGACTAACACACTTCAAGTCCTATAGGTGCTTCTGGGAACAAAATATATGATCTCTGTGTGATGGGACTAACACACTTCAAGTCCTATAGGTGCTTCTGGGAAGAAAATATAGGTCTGTGTGATGGGACTAACACACTTCAAGTCCTATAGGTGCTTCTGGGAACAAAATATATGATCTCTGTGTGATGGGACTAACACACTTCAAGTCCTATAGGTGCTTCTGGGAAGAAAATATAGGTCTGTGTGATGGGACTAACACACTTCAAGTCCTATAGGTGCTTCTGGGAACAAAATATATGATCTCTGTGTGATGGGACTAACACACTTCAAGTCCTATGGGTGCTTCTGGGAAGAAAATATAGGTCTGTGTGATGGGACTAACACACTTCAAGTCCTATAGGTGCTTCTGGGAACAAAATATAGGATCTCTGTGTGATGGGACTAACACACTTCAAGTCCTATGGGTGCTTCTGGGAAGAAAATGTAGGTCTGTGTGATGGGACTAACACACTTCAAGTCCTATAGGTGCCTCTGGGAACAAAATATATGATCTCTGTGTGATGGGACTAACACACTTCAAGTCCTATAGGTGCTTCTGGGAAGAAAATATATGATCTCTGTGTGATGGGACTAACACACTTCAAGTCCTATAGGTGCTTCTGGGAAGAAAATATAGGTCTGTGTGATGGGACTAACACACTTCAAGTCCTATAGGTGCTTCTGGGAAGAAAATATAGGTCTGTGTGATGGGACTAACACACTTCAAGTCCTATAGGTGCTTCTGGGAACAAAATATATGATCTCTGTGTGATGGGACTAACACACTTCAAGTCCTATGGGTGCTTCTGGGAAGAAAATATAGGTCTGTGTGATGGGACTAACACACTTCAAGTCCTATGGGTGCTTCTGGGAAGAAAATGTAGGTCTGTGTGATGGGACTAACACACTTCAAGTCCTATAGGTGCCTCTGGGAACAAAATATATGATCTCTGTGTGATGGGACTAACACACTTCAAGTCCTATAGGTGCTTCTGGGAAGAAAATATAGGTCTGTGTGATGGGACTAACACACTTCAAGTCCTATGGGTGCTTCTGGGAAGAAAATGTAGGTCTGTGTGATGGGACTAACACACTTCAAGTCCTATAGGTGCTTCTGGGAACAAAATATATGATCTCTGTGTGATGGGACTAACACACTTCAAGTCCTATAGGTGCTTCTGGGAAGAAAATATAGGTCTGTGTGATGGGACTAACACACTTCAAGTCCTATAGGTGCTTCTGGGAACAAAATATATGATCTCTGTGTGATGGGACTAACACACTTCAAGTCCTATAGGTGCTTCTGGGAAGAAAATATAGGTCTGTGTGATGGGACTAACACACTTCAAGTCCTATAGGTGCTTCTGGAAACAAAATATATGATCTCTGTGTGATGGGACTAACACACTTCAAGTCCTATGGGTGCTTCTGGGAAGAAAATATAGGTCTGTGTGATGGGACTAACACACTTCAAGTCCTATAGGTGCTTCTGGGAACAAAATATAGGATCTCTGTGTGATGGGACTAACACACTTCAAGTCCTATGGGTGCTTCTGGGAAGAAAATGTAGGTCTGTGTGATGGGACTAACACACTTCAAGTCCAATAGGTGCTTCTGGGAACAAAATATATGATCTCTGTGTGATGGGACTAACACACTTCAAGTCCTATAGGTGCTTCTGGGAAGAAAATATAGGTCTGTGTGATGGGACTAACACACTTCAAGTCCTATGGGTGCTTCTGGGAAGAAAATGTAGGTCTGTGTGATGGGACTAACACACTTCAAGTCCTATAGGTGCCTCTGGGAACAAAATATATGATCTCTGTGTGATGGGACTAACACACTTCAAGTCCTATAGGTGCTTCTGGGAAGAAAATATAGGTCTGTGTGATGGGACTAACACACTTCAAGTCCTATGGGTGCTTCTGGGAAGAAAATGTAGGTCTGTGTGATGGGACTAACACACTTCAAGTCCTATAGGTGCTTCTGGGAACAAAATATATGATCTCTGTGTGATGGGACTAACACACTTCAAGTCCTATAGGTGCTTCTGGGAAGAAAATATAGGTCTGTGTGATGGGACTAACACACTTCAAGTCCTATAGGTGCTTCTGGGAAAAAAATATATGATCTCTGTGTGATGGGACTAACACACTTCAAGTCCTATAGGTGCTTCTGGGAAGAAAATATAGGTCTGTGTGATGGGACTAACACACTTCAAGTCCTATAGGTGCTTCTGGGAACAAAATATATGATCTCTGTGTGATGGGACTAACACACTTCAAGTCCTATGGGTGCTTCTGGGAAGAAAATATAGGTCTGTGTGATGGGACTAACACACTTCAAGTCCTATAGGTGCTTCTGGGAACAAAATATAGGATCTCTGTGTGATGGGACTAACACACTTCAAGTCCTATGGGTGCTTCTGGGAAGAAAATGTAGGTCTGTGTGATGGGACTAACACACTTCAAGTCCTATAGGTGCTTCTGGGAACAAAATATATGATCTCTGTGTGATGGGACTAACACACTTCAAGTCCTATAGGTGCTTCTGGGAAGAAAATATAGGTCTGTGTGATGGGACTAACACACTTCAAGTCCTATAGGTGCTTCTGGGAACAAAATATATGATGTCTGTGTGATGGGACTAACACACTTCAAGTCCTATAGGTGCTTCTGGGAAGAAAATGTAGGTCTGTGTGATGGGACTAACACACTTCAAGTCCTATAGGTGCTTCTGGGAACAAAATATATGATCTCTGTGTGATGGGACTAACACACTTCAAGTCCTATAGGTGCTTCTGGGAAGAAAATGTAGGTCTGTGTGATGGGACTAACACACTTCAAGTCCTATAGGTGCTTCTGGGAACAAAATATATGATCTCTGTGTGATGGGACTAACACACTTCAAGTCCTATAGGTGCTTCTGGGAACAAAATATATGATCTCTGTGTGATGGGACTAACACACTTCAAGTCCTATAGGTGCTTCTGGGAACAAAATATATGATCTCTGTGTGATGGGACTAACACACTTCAAGTCCTATAGGTGCTTCTGGGAACAAAATATATGATCTCTGTGTGATGGGACTAACACACTTCAAGTCCTATAGGTGTTTCTGGGAAGAAAATATAGGAGCCCTGCCTGCCACGAACACACTACAAGTCCTATAGGTGCTTCTGGGAAGAAAATATAGGAGCTCTGCCTGCCTGCCACGAACACACTACAAGTCCTATAGGTGCTTCTGGGAACAAAATATAGGAGCTCTGCCTGCCTGCCACGAACACACTACAAGTCCTATAGGTGCTTCTGGGAACAAAATATAGGAGCTCTGCCTGCCTGCCACGAACACACTACAAGTCCTATAGGTGCTTCTGGGAACAAAATATAGGAGCTCTGCCTGCCTGCCACGAACACACTACAAGTCCTATAGGTGCTTCTGGGAACAAAATATAGGAGCTCTGCCTGCCTGCCACGAACACACTACAAGCCCCTCTTTCTAAATCAATCTTTGTAAATGAATCTATCTAACTCAATCTCTCTAAGTAAATCTCTCTAACTAACTAAATCCAGCAGAGTGTCACAGATCTATCCTGCTCTATCTGCGCCGGAACAGCATGTGACCGGCGCAGACGGCGTGGCGGCCTTTTATAGGGGGGGGGCGTGTACTAAAGCCCCTGAGCTGTAATTGGCTACAGGCGTCCTGCCTGTAGCCAATTATGGCTCTTCGAGTTTCCGGGGCTGTGATTGGCCAAGCATGCGGGGTCACAGTGCATGCTTGGCCAATCATCAGCCAGCAATGCACTGCGCCGGCCGCGCCGGCCGCAATGCATTGCGGGGCCGCTCGCATCACACGAACGTGATGCGAGCGGCCAAAATAGTTCTGGGCTCGCCGAGCGAGCGAACGCCCGGTGCTCGATGCGAACGTGGGTTCGCATCGAGCACCGGGCCCATCCCTATCGTGTAACCAAGGGGCTGCTCTATTATTACTCTAACCAAGGGGCAGATCTGTTATAGTGTGTAAGTCTATTATTATTATATTGTGTAAGGGGCGGATGGCTAGCTCGATCTATAACAATAATAATTAATGGCCCCTTGGTTGCAGTAATACTAGACCCGCCCCTTAGTTACACGTTAGACGCCCCTTGCAGAGTACACGAGCATCGGGAGCGTGCGGCATTGCCTCTTAATTGGCAATTTTCGTAAGCTACGTAGTCCTTCGTACTGCGCAAGCGCAGTACAGGGGGAACTTTTTCGGCAGGAGACCGGAATTACACTACTGCCATCTAGTGAAGTAACGCCACCCAAGTAATGGGAACTGCGTTACCATGAGGGGAAAAGTAATCAGTTAGATTACTCGTTACCCTCTAAAGTAACTGAGTAAGTAACTCTGTTTATTTTACTTACATCACTGGTGCACAGTGTGCTGCTTTATACTAATGATCTCTGACAGATCACTCCCTCTGTACAGAGCTCTGTGTTGAATTTCAACACAGAGCTCTGAGCTGTGATTGGACATAGCCGATCTGCTGGTCCCGGGTGTGAATCATTGGCCGGGATGCTGTGTACAATCGCAGAAGGAGCTGGGTGGGGCCAAACATGCGTGCGCCCTAAACCTGGGAGTAGGCAGCGACGTACCAGCACATCGCTTTGCCTACAGCACCCCTCGTCCTCAGTACAATGCGGCCCGGGTGGTCGGAAAAGTGGATAATATTTTCACCAGAACATAAATGATTTTCAAGAAGATGGAGGTTTAATGCCGACATACCATTGAACCATAAAACATTTTTTGCTTGGAGATCCATGTGTGTCTCAAACTAGGCCCTGTTAGTTGGCATGAAGGTGCGGCAATCAAGGACAATGAGATTGTGCTTAGATACATGGATTGTATTCTTCTTACAACATAAACATGAACTTCCATCATCACCAAAAATATAAATTGGTAAATAACAAAAAAAAAAAAATGCTTTTACAAGGAGAGCACTTTAACAGAAAGTACAAAACCTACCAAAAATATTTTGTATTTCTGCAAATCCTAGGATTAATTAATAGTAACAACAGAATGGCTCAGTAGCTGCAGACTGCAGTCACTGGAGCTCCACTCTACACAGAAATCATGTACAGGAATCATGTGGCCTCCACTTCCTGTAGTGGAGATCCAGCTGCAGAGATTCACAATAAAGTTCAGTAAAAAAAAAAAAAAAAGAAGTGGAGTGGAGGAGGCCACGTGTCATCGGTGGAGCTCCACTCTGCAGCCAGACTCCTCTCGATAGTGTGCACTAGTTTGTGTCGAGGTAATTGTACGTCACATGAGGCGCTGATATTGTAGGTAGCTGTCAGCTGGTAGTAGAGGAGTTTAGGTTGGAGCTGTGAAGAGGGGAGCAGCTTGGAAATGTCCTGGGTGAGGGCGGCCGCCATGGAGAGGGAAGAGGAGGTGTTCGATGAGGAGGGAGATGAGATGAATCTTCTACACAGAGAGTGGCAGAAGTCCATGGAGAATAGACTAAAGGTGAGGAGAAGGGACTCCTGGCAGTGCTGGGACTATGAGGGGAATTAACACATTACTGAACCCTTATCTTATTATGTTCATAACTAGGGGCTCCTTCACACAGGCAGATAGATGCTGCGTTTAGATGCAGTATTATAGTAATCAATGAGCCCATGCACACAGCGCCCCCTACCTATGGAAATGTGCAGTGTGTACAAAAAAAAGTACAGCACATCTGTGTCCAGGGTGCACAGAACTGCACATTTTACATGCTTAAGTGTGTTGTCATTTATTTGATTGAAAGAAGAATTGTACACACCTGAATGTCCTGAATTATCCTGTCCACGATTTTATATACTGTATACCCCCTGTGAATTAGGGGTGCGCATCTCCCACTGGTCTCACGATTCGATTACGGTTGTCCTGTCCACGATTTGATTCCGTGATACAGCACGATTACTGCGCATGGTTTTTATCCAAAAATTCAAGCAGAAAGAACAACTCCATTGTTTGTTTTTTTTTTTTTTCTTTTCCTCCTGGTGCATTATCCTATTTGGGGAGGGTAATTCTCATAACCATCCCAAAAGAGGACTACGGGTTCACTTTCAGTTCATTACAGAGAACAAAGGGGCAATCTTTACATCTGGGGGGGAAATAGAAAGTATTTTTTGCCGTAAGAACTGTGAAAATGTGGAATAGACTAACTCTCTCACAAACTAGTTCTGGGCTGTTCAGTGGATTGTTTTAACAAAGCCCTAAAATGCATTCCTGTCCTAAATGCACAAAATATAAGTGATCATGATAGAGGGATGGTGGTGGGGGATGGGATCAGGCAGAGGGAGAGATGGATGGGATCAGTGGTGTAGAGGGGTGGATCGGATCAGGGACAGAGGGATGATGGGATCAGTGGTGTAGAGGGATGATGGGATCAGTGGGCAGAGGGGTAGTGGTGGGGGGATGGGATCAGTGACACTGGCATTTACCAGCTCTCAGTGTCAGTTGATTCACCCTCCTCCATGCTCAGTGTGTCTCTACCTCTCTTCTCCCTTCCGGTACCTCCAGTGATGCCTCTCCTGATGTCAGGTTTCCTCGAGCTCCTCCCCCTGCACTCTACTGGCTGCCAGCTCATCAGCTGACATTCTGCTTCTGGGGAAGGGGAAGGGGGCTTTATCCACCAGGCAGGCTCTGCCTCTGTGTTTCTCCAGGAGAGGCAGAGCACTGCACAGAGCGCCGGATGACGCCATCGGAGATAGATTCAGCCGAATCAGAATCAATGCAGAATTGCGAATGTCTGAATTGCAATGCATTGATGCTGCGATTATATTCAACACCCCTACTGTGAATGCACCCTTAGGCACCTTTCAGATGGACTTCTCCATCGGATCTGCCTGCTCAGCGGGGAATCTGTGCACTGATCCCTGCTGAGCAGGCTGATGACAGGTCTGCATAAACGAAATGAACACAGCCTCTACCAGACAGGTTTGGATGTTTTAAAGAGCAAGGGGTAATAGGGTCAGGGGTACAGTTGCTGCTACAATCTGCCAGACGGATGGGGAACAGCTCCCCAACCTTCTGTTTCTACCAGACAGATTTGGTGTGTGTCAACATCCGTTGCTCCATAGAGGGCAATGGATGGTCGGATCGGGCCCACCTGTCAGTTTTTCAAGTCAGTCCACCCATGCAAAAGGGGCCTGAGAACACTGGCAGGGTGGAGGAGTAATGACTGGCAGAAGCCCCCCCTTTCCATACAAAATTAGAGCGTTTACATTTTATTTTACTACAGTTTATCTTGGGAAGCAGTATTTTGCTTGCAATTATCTGTCAGCCCCCCGTTCACACCTATGCGAATTAGATGCGGCTTACACCGCATCCAATTCGCAGGACATTTCAAAATACATTAATATTAATGAGGCTGGTTCACATATCTGCGGTGCATTCGCACTCCGCATTGCACAAAAAACGTGTGCGTTTTCTAGGCAGTGCGGTCCGGCACAGGTGCGAATTCAGGCCCATTATCTTCTATGGGCAAGCATCTGATTCGCAGATGTGTTAACAGGATAAAATACTGATGCAATCCTGAGCTGATACTGTGGCAATCCTGAGCTGATACTGAGCAAAAACTGACATGACACGCTGAACAACTGAGTTTTCTCTTCGCAGGGAAACCTGAGGTTCAATTCGCACCGCACATGTGTGAACCCAGGCTAAAAGTTTGTACTCTGGACTGGCATATTGTATCTTTTTTTTAGCTTGCCATAGAAAAAAAAGACTCCCTCATCCAAACATTAGAGGTGGATGGAGGAATCCCTCCCATTGTGCTATTGTATTCTGACAGCGGGGACTTTTCCAATGTCAGAATTTGCTGCTCAGCATGGCAACCAATTGGCTGCAGTGTTGAACGAATGAAAAATTTCCAATGCTCCCATTCAAACTAAGCTGATCGTTAGATTGACTTCTCTCTTAAAGTGCCATAGATGGATCGAAATTCAGCCCATCGCTGTGGAACTGACCTGATTTTGATCCCTATGTGGCCCGCTTGTAGGCTGCCCATATACTATTTATTCTCCTTTTATGATGGCCATCTATGCTTCAATTTTTTTTTTATCCGATTTATGTGTGATCTGATCAAATTGATTGAAGTGTCCAACAATCAAGTACCCATAATATCCCCTCCAATTGATTAAAGCTGACCATACACTTGTAGATTATTGAACAAACGTTTGTAAGAACTGTTTTATGACATGAGGAATGTTGATCAGTACTTTATCCTGTTGCCGCACACATAACATATATGGGTTTACCTCCCACATGCCGCCATATATGCATTGCTGGGTGACAGCTGTTTCTGTGCTGAGAACGCGCTCCCAGCACTGAGAGTCAAGCTGACAAAGACCGCTCTCGGTCTGGACTAAAGAGCAATAACTGGTGGGACTGGCTTCCGATCATGTGACCGTTGTGACAGCCTATCACAATGGTCACATTATCACCAATCCTTCCCACCCCCTCTGCGCTCAGAGCTTTTTAGAGGGATGTCAGGGAAGGAAAACCATATTCACTGTTTGAGTGTTTGGACATTTTTTCTCAAACAAATGAATTTTCTTTCTGCTCCGTCCAAGTTTTCTCATTGCTGAGAGTGAAAAAGAGTGTTGAATGAAATTCTATCAGTATATGGCCAGCTTTAGATTCCATTTCGACAAACTGGGTCGATCGGACTCAGCGGTACATTATCGATTTAAATACTTCTCTGAGGAAAATGCTGCTCCAAGTTCCCTTGTGTGGTGATTAAATGCCTAGGTATATCGGTCATGTGATATCTGCTATAGGAGGGATCTGATTTCAGATTAGCTGATTTTTTCCCCTACAACAAAAATTAAACTGTACACTCTCCCCACCCCCCTGGTCTCTGCTGCTCTTACCTTTTGTGGGTCATGAGCTGTACATGCCCATCCTGCGATTGGGGGTTTTGAAATCCCTGCTCTTCTTCCTCCTCTCTCTACGGCACTTCTGGGATGGATCAGTGCAATGCTCTGTGCCGGCGCTTACCAATCAGAATCATTCTGATCTGTCCTAGAAGTGCTGCAGAAAGACAGGGAGAAAAGTGGGAATTTCAAATACCTGGACTGGTTGCATGGGCACTTATAGCTCATCTCCCATGGAAGTAAGTACAGCAGGGACCAGGGGGAGGGTGTACGGTGTCAGTTCATATTAATTTTTTCTGAAAAGTTGAACATGCACTTGAAGTATAACAGTCCTACAAGAATGAAGAACATATGTTTAGGTGGAAGGTTTGTTCCATCCAGTAACACCCACTCACAGTGACTGACATTGATGGCTGACCCCACACATTATTTGTATTTTATAACTTGTATCTTTCGCTGGTGAATAATGGTCTCTGACCACACAATAAAGGCCTTATAGGTATTTTGTTGACACAGAGATACTATTATACAGTAAATCGCTGATCACAGTGCTTTACGTTGCAAAAGTCCAGTTTTGCTTCACCCATGCAATAAGCTAATATGAAGCTGATATGGAAGACTAGCCCAGCAAGTCACATACAATGGACAAAATATGAAATGTTCCTTTAACAGGATGCAGAGGACCATAGGACTCCCTTTTTATTGTATGGTTCCAATTATAATATCGTTTTCTACATTTCTTTTATTTCAGGAAGGGTATCGAGATGGGGTTGACGCTGGAAAGGAAAATTCATTGCAGACAGGATTCGACCTGGGATATAAGTTGGGAGTAAACATCCTAATGCCATGTGGAGAACTTCGGGGAACTATTAGGTATATGGATATTTTTCAAGATTTTATGTGTGTTTTTTTTTTTTTTTTTTTATTATATATATATATATATATATATATATATATATATATATATATATATATATAATTACATATATATAATTACATACATAGTGCCTAGAAAAAATATTCTTTTTAGGTCTGGATTTTTGCCATTTTAACACATGAATATGCTTGATCTAAACCATTCCATTGTAGCTCTGGTTGCATGTTTAGGGTCGTAGTCCTGCTGGAAGGTGAACCTCCGCCCCAGTCTCAAGTCTTTTGCAGACTAACAGGTTTTCTTCTAATATTGCTCTGTATTTGGCTCCATCCATCTTCCCATCAACTCTAACCAACTTCCCTGTTGAAGAAAATCATCCCCACAACATGATGCTGCCACCACCATGTTTCACGGTGGGGATGGTGTGTTCAGGGTAATGTGCAGTGTTTGTTTTTTGCCACACATAGTTTTGCTTTTAGGCCAAAAAGTTAAATTTTGGTCTCATCTGACCAGAGCGCCTTCTTCCACATTTGCTGTGTCTCCCACATGGCTTTTTGCAAACTGCAAACGGGACTTCTTATGGCTTTCTTTCAACAATAGCTTTCTTCTTGCCACTCTTCAATAAGGCCGATTTCACACTGGGGCGGTGCGGGCGGCGTCGGTAAAGCAGCGCTATATTTAGCGCTGCTTTACCGTCGTTTTAGCCGCAGTAGTCGGGCGCTAGTGGGGTGGATTTAACCCCTGCTAGCGGCCGAAAAAGAGTTAAAACCCGCGGTGGCCCATTGATTTCAATGGGTAGGACTGGTGAATACACCGCTCCTTCACCGCTCCAAATATGCTGCTAGCAGGACTTTTTTTTTTACCATCCTGCTAGCGCACCGCGCCAGTGTGAAAGCCCTCCGGCTTTCACACTGGAGTTAAAGGACCCGCTTTTTTTCAGGAGCTATACAGGCGCTATTTTTAGCGCTGTAGCTCCTGAAAAACGCTTCAGTATGAAAGAGGCCTAAAGGCCAGATTTGTGGAGTGCATGACTAATAGTTGTCCTGTGGACAGATCCTTCCACCTGAGCTGTGGATCTCTGCAGCTCCTCCAGAGTTACCATCTCTTATTAATGCTCTCCTTGCCCGGCCTGTCAGTTTAGGTGGATGGCCATGTCTTGGTGGGTTTGCAGTTGTGCCATACTCTTTCCATTTTCGGATGATGGATTGAATAGTGCTCCATGAGATGTTCAAAGCTTGGGATATTTTTTTATAACCTAACCCTGCTTTAAACTTCTCCACAACTTTATCTCTGACCTGTCTGGTGTGTTCCTTGGCCTTCATGATGCTATTTGTTCACTAAGGTTCTCTAACAACCTCTGAGGTCTTCACAGAACAGCTGTATTTATACTGAGATTAAATTACACACAGGTGGACTCTATTTACTAATTAGGTGACTTCTGAAGGCAATTGGTTCCACTGGATTATAGTTAGGGGTATAAGAGTAAAGGGGGCTGAATACAAATGCACACTTTTCAGGTATTATCATTTTCCTTTCACTTCACAATTATGTGCCACTTTGTGTTGACCTATCACAAAATACATTTACTGTTTTGGTTGTAACATGACAAAATGTGGTAAATTTCAAGGGGTATGAATACTTTTTCAAGGCACTGTAACTGGTTTGCTTGAGAACATTTTATAAAGGGATAATCTTAAGCCTCGTACACACGATTGGATTTTCCGCAGACACAGCGTCAAACTTTTGTCCGAAGGGCATGCGCCGTAAACTTGTTTGTAAACTTGTACAAACGGTACACAATTGTCGGCCAACAAACACAGACGTAGTGACGTACTATGTGGAATTTCAGCTCTTGAGCGCAACCCTTTGGGCACCTTCTGCTAATGTCGTGTTTTGTTGAGCATTGATTCCGAGCATGCGTGTTTTGTACTTTGGACTTTTGTGTGAAGGACTTGTGTACACACGATACGAAAATCTGACAACAGACCTTAAGCCCCATACACACTATTAGATTTTCTGCAGATTTGTCTTCAGATTTACCAAAACCATATAATATGAGGCCAAACTTTAAGTGTTTCAATTTGTATACGATCAGGCAGGCCCTTGCACTACATGGTTTTGGTAAATCTGAAAATTCTTTGTATAAATGTAATTCAGATTATGCAGTCACTGGCTGTTTCACATAGACGTGTCCCTTTATGCAATGAATACTTTGAAAAGTAATTGGATTTTAATCCAATTTGAAATGCATAGGAATATTCCGCCCCTTTTTAATATGTGAATTCTGCAAAATAAACTACACCACAGTAAAAAGTGTCTGAGGGTGAATTGTCTGACTGTAATTTTTGAGCTATGCCTGCCTTTCTTTGTCAGGCTGGCAGAGTATTTGTGTGGTTGCTATGGCACAGCACAGAGACCATTCTGCCCACAGACACTTTTTTCAATGACACCCTATATAGTGATCACTGTATAAACTGTAGTAATATTGATTTCTGCTTTTCAGTGCTCTTGTCACGTGGTGTCAAGTTCAAAAATCGGATCCCATGATGAATACACAGCTTGGTGAACTCCTAGCTGCCATCTGCCAATGTGAGGACCAAATTGTCAAAGGCCTGTCTTGTGTTCATCAGGTTGTTCATCCCTCTGAGTTATCAAGCTGTATGGATGACATGGGACTCAGCAGCCATACACATGAGCCCAGTAATGACTCTTGTGCTGCAGGCCAGGACTGTTGCCGCAAGCAGGAGTGTCTTCCTTCTTTTCAAAACTGTAGGACTATACAGGAGCTGAATAATGTTGTGAAACATGAACTTTGTCGTATTTTAAAAGACACTCGCTCTATAGCACAACAGCTCAACTTGTCCTCAGATCTGCTTTGTTATTTGCAAACTCTTGAAATGAAGTGTTCGTTGATTTGAAGACGCAGAAGATTTTATTAAAGAATTTTTATTTTTTTAATATCAAACATAGTAAAAAAATGCATCACTTACATCAGGTGCTTTAGGGGGTTAGATGCTCTTGTATGCTTCCTATCAACTGTTCTACTGTTTCTAGAACAGTTATAATTTGTTATTTTATAGAAACCATTCCTGATGATCGGTTATGATTAAAAACTTTACATCCTGGAATCCTGCAATATTATACAGTATATACATCTTCTTTGATGAATAAGAATTCCACCCCTCCCCAAATCCCTATCATGATGTCCCTGAGGGTATGAAGTAAAGATGCACTAAAAGTTTGGTGGCCAAAACCTATTGGCCGAAAATGGTGTTATTTGCATTTTCAGATACGATGAAAAAGGTGCTGATAATGGCACCGAAAACTCACACGATGTTGCCACTATTTTACTGCTTATGATATGTTTTTTAATAGGTCGTTCAACTGTTTTTTTTTTTTTTTTTTTTTGTTTTGTTTTTTAAACCACTTTAGGACCAAGCCTATTTTTGACACTAGAAAAGTTACTTAGAATCCCCAAACATTTTTTTTTATATACACACACATTTATTTTTATTTTTTTAAGCAGACACCCTAGAGAGACCTCCCCTGCCGCCCATAAAAGTGTTCTTGTATTGGGACTGCTGCTGAGACCACTTTTTTATGTGAAAAAGGATCGCCGGCCATGGATAAATATACCGGGGTTATGGCAGCCATCTGATGCCATAACAACGATATTTCGCGTCAAAGTAGCAATGTATAGCCAGGGTGGGTGGTCCGTAAGTGGTTAACCAACCAAAAATGCCGCACGCAGGATTTTTAACAGCACAACGAACCAGTGTGAAGACATACATAGAATTTAAAGGGATGCATTTTTCTTGAACTTTTCTTGCACTAAAGGTGCCTATAATGGCTGACAAATTCATATTAATTAAAAAGTCAATAAAAACTGTCAGTTTCGTGCATCCTGTATTTTCGGTATCAAATGTTCCATTTCCATTCGGTATGAAGGTTCTTGATTATGACTGGATGCAATAAATAAAAAAAAAAGGGCTAACATTAAAAATACGTTGTTCTAAAACAAATCCAATAAAATTAAACTTTTTCAAAAGTTTAGGCCAAAATGTATTCTGTTATGTGTCTTTGGTTACAAAAAAAAAATCCCACATCTAACACTGCATTTTTGGGGACACTGGTATAGTTCGGATTGTGATCAAGATACTAATCCGTACAGACACTAGACTAGTAATGCAAGTGATCCGTGACCTATAGTGTGGTCGGCAATCTGGTGCTCACTGACGTTGCTAGTGCCACTAATACAGTGATAATTTGGTAAGCTTTCACTGTACTAGTGACACTGGCTAGGTGACAGACCAATCAAAGGGTTAACCGTGGAGGGCAATCAAGGGGTTAAATTTGCCTAACACCTGTATGCAAGTTTAGATGTGCTGCTTGTACTCAGAATCTGTCTGGCTTCTCTCCCTGAACAAAAAATCTCAGGGAGGAAGAAATCGGACAGCTACTGTTAGTTCTGTTTACAAACACACAGGTATATGCTGTGGTTGTAAAGTGATTTTAAATGAATAAAACAGCAGTGCTAATAATCAGTGTCTGAATAAACTAAATATTTAACCTGTGTAGACAGTGCTTTAAAGTAATCAACCTGTATAAACAGTGCTAAAAAAAAAAAACACAACACAATTAATCACCTATGATACTTGAAGTAAAAAATTAGATGAAGTGTGATAAACAATATTTCTTGCAAGTGTCCAAATAAGGAAAACAAATCCAAACAAAGTCCATAAATTGTTACTTAAAGGGATAGTGTTTCAAAAAAGTGAAAATGAAAAAAGAGTGAATAAAAAAATCTTGAAACAAGTAAAATTTTGAAGTGTCTTAAACAAATATGCTGTGGTTGGCTATAGATGATCAGTAGGTATACAGCCAAAATCGTTGGCTGTAACCTGCTGACAAACTCATGTTGTGGCCAATCACATCGCTCCCGAAGACCAGGAAGTAAGTGGCAATGAACGTCACGTAGCCTGGACCTGCCCGCTGTAAATGTAATGTGGGCAGATGCCAAATGGTTAAAGCAACATGGACACAGACGTAACAAATTAAATGGCAACATAACAAGTTAGAACAGATAAGGCACTTGAGTTGATGCATTTTTAAGTGTCCTTACATTTTAAAGAGCACCTGTCATTTCAGATTCATCATGGCAGCGCCAGTTAGATGGGAACCACTTATGGATTACTACTCCTCCCCGTGATGGGACACGATTCCTCCCACTGGCGTAATTTATTTGATTTTTTTTTTTTTTACTCCCACTGACCACCAAGCCCATGGCATTTGCAGTGTGAATATCCTTTATTCCTAAATCAACCCCTATTTGGCCCAGTTACAATGTGATTGATTGCATAGGAACTATACATTTTCAAGCCAATAAACCAATTGCAAATTCAGAGAGGTCCACTTTATTTGTTAAATCTAAGTTGTGTTGAGGAAAAATTGATCATATCCAGGGGGGATATTACTTCGACTTATAACTGTCGAGACTACATTTTATGATGCACTCATAATGGCACTTTTAACGTCTCAGGCGTGGTTCGCTCCCTTTGGGTTGGTTCATTTTTGTAGTGTAAGTGCTCCAAACCACTCCCAGGATTGGTTAAGCATACTACACCTGGGATCACTTTGAAAAGGTGACCCCGGACACACAGTTAACTTGGGGCATGGTTTGTTCAATGTGAGTGCAAATCATGCCAAAGCACAGAACTCTCCATAAACAGCGATGTACTGAAGCACAGATCACTGGTCTGGTTAGCAGAGAAATGTGCCCAGGAGCACTTTCTTATAGTCCCAGTGTAAATGCAAACCTGAGAAGGTGGGGTGTTATAGAACAGGTGTGGTACAGTTTAACTAGTCCTAGTGTGAGTGCACTTTCATGACAAGAGACGCAGAGAAAAGTAAAGAATCCCAAGACGTGTTTTAAATATATTCACAGCAAAAAAGTGAGGTCAGAACACATTAGCCCCATAAAGGATGATTAGGGGAAGTTGGTTACAAATGAAAATGAGAAGGAATTAAGACTGTACCATTAAGCACACATCACAGAATGTACTCTTGTGGCTAACAGAAAAGCTCAACACAAATAACGCCCAAGAGTCCTCAAAGAACTCAGTCAGGTTATAGCCAGACCATTATTCCAGCATACTGAATCAAATGGTAGCAGTTGATTGGTGAAAGAGCAACGTGGTACCAATATTCAAAAAAGGGCAGAGACTGTATTTTCCTGGAAACTACAGGCCTGCCATTTGAACATCAATAGTATGTAAAATATTGGAGGGTATAAGGGACTATACACAAGAACTTGCTGATGAAAATTATTAGTAATAAGCAGCATGGCTTTACAAAAGGTTTGGTAAGAACGATCTACTGTATCTGTTAACATTCTACGAGGAAATGCGCTGCCATGTAAATAAAGGAAGGCCTGTTGCTGGGGTGTATCTTGATTTTGCAAAAACATTCAATACAGTCCTCCCATAAAGGCTTAATTTACAAACCGAGGTTGGTTGACATGGACCATAGGGTTTAATCATGGATAGAAAATTGGTTGCAGGGGCACGTCTAAAGGGTGGCGATAAATAGCATGTACTTAGACTGGTCTGGAATAGTATGGTGTCCATTTATGAAGCAGTGAAATCTATTTATAGCTTCTTTCTCCTCTGTGTGCCTGTTTATGAAGCAAAGTGGATAGCTTCACTCCTCCAAAAGGTGAAACGATCTACAAATGCTTCCAACATTGGAGAACGGCCCCCGATACTGGACTCTCGTGATTACAGTACCAGAAATTCACAGAAACACGAGATGTCAGTTTATTAAGCAGTGATAAATTATCACTGCTCAGTACACTGACAGATGGCGTGGTTAATGTTATTTTAGTAATAAGTCCCGCTCTAGCATTAAAATATACAGGCATACCCCACTTTTAAGTACACAAAAGGGGTTTACATACTAAAGCTGGAAAGTGCGAAATCAGGCTCACTTCTGCATAGAAACCAATGAGCTTTCAGGTTTTATAACCAAAGCTTAATTGAACAAGCTGGGGTTAGATGCTCATTGGTTTCTATGCAGACGTGAGCCTGATTTTGCACTTTCCAGCTTTATTAAATAAACCCCATTGTGTACTTAAAAGTGGGGTATGCCTGTACACACACACACACACACACACACATGGTTAAAGTGTTGGAGGTCTGAACAAGGTAGAAGGAAGATAAAAATCTTCCTCCTTCCCCCCCCTCAGATCCCCTGGGATTCCCTCTTCACTCCCCGATTCTCCACCTCTGAGCTGGTGAATCGGGGAGGGTGACTTCTGACACAGATCGCCAGTGAAGCAATGAACTGGCCGTTTCTGTGTCAGTCAATGAGGATTCTCAGTGTGCCGAGATCATCAGCTGGAGAACGTGTTCAAACACTTCTCCCCAAGATTATGTCCGTTTCATAAACTGTTTATGGACTGTGATAAAGCGGTGATCCTGGGGATCACCACTGTTCACTGCTTCATAAACGGACACCTAAGTGAGGTAACCCAAGGATCTATCCTGGGGCCAATTCTGTTTACCATATATACTCGAGTATAGGCCGACCTGAATATAAGCCGAGGCACCTAATTTTACCACGAAAAAAAAAAAAAAAAATTGAAAAAACGTATTGACTCCAGTATAAGCCTAGGGTGAGAAATGCACAGCTACTGTAAGTGGAATAGAGGGTCAACAATGCCCATTTGCATACATCACTGTGCCCATTTGCAGCCATAGGTCCCCCAAACTTGGTAGTTAAGGGTTCCTAGATGCCCCCTATCTGCAGCCAATTTGGGGTCTCTGGACCCAAAGGGTCCTGAAATAACATTGCTGCAGATGGACACAGTTGACCGACTTTGGGGCCCTGTATCTTGGGGCTACTTGGTGCTAGAAACCCCAAATTTGATATGTTGCAGTGCTAGTTCGACTGAGTTTGCATATCTAAAAGATGGGGTTCCTACTACCAAGTGGCTTCAAGATACGGGGCCCCAAAGTCGGTTCGGAAAATGTCAAGCACTTTTCTGCAGCAGAGAATGACATTTTCCGAACCGACTTTGGGGCCCCGTATCTCCGGGCCACTTAGTGCTATGAACGCCATCTTTGGATATGTTGTAGTGTTGTCGACTGAGTTTGTATACCAAATTTGGGGCACCAAGCGGCCCCGAAATACGGGGCCCCAAAGTCGGGTCAGAAAATTTAATTTTCTGCTGCAGAAAAGTGCTTGAGTATAAAGCCCCATACACACTATCAGATTATCTGCAGACTTGTCTTCAGATTTACCAAAACCATATAATATGAAGTCAAACCTTAAGATTTTCAATTTGTATGCAATCAGGCAGGCCCTTGCACTACATGGATTTGGTAAATCTGAAGACAAAAGTCTGCAGATAATCTGATGGTGTGTATGGGGCTTAAGCCGAGGGGGGCACTTTCAGCACAATAAAATGTGCTGAAAAACTCGGCTTATACTCGAGTATATACGGTAACTTATTCATAAATGATACAGAGGTTGGTATAAATAGCTCAATCTCAGTGTTTGTTGATACTGATCGATTATCAGTGCAGGCCCCCCAGGATCCCCACACTGGACCACCAGGGACGCCAATCAGTGCCTACAATGGGCATCACTAATTGGCAGGCATTATTGTTTGGCACCGATTGGCATCCATCAGTAACATTTATTAGTGTACAGTGCCACCTATCAGTGCCTATCCATGCTGCCTTTCAGTGCTGCATATTAGTACCCATCATCAGTGCAGCCCATCAGTGAAGGAGAAAAATTACTTATTTACAAACAGAAACAAAGAAAAAAAAAACGTTTTTTTTTTTTCTAAATTTTCAGTCTTTTTAAAATTTGTTTAGCAGAAAATAAAAATCCCAGAGGTGATCAAACACCACCAAACAAACGCTCTATTTGTGGGAACAAAATGATAAAAATTTTGTTTGGGTACAGTGTAGCATGACCGCGCAATTGTCGTCATTCAAAGTGCGACAGCGCTGAAAGCTGAAAATTGGTCTAGGCAGGAAGGTGTATAAGTGCCTAGTATTGAAGTGGTTAATGGTGAAAAAATGTAAAAGTAATGCACTTGGGGGCTACAAAGATGAATGCAAGTTACTCGATGGGGGGAGAAGCTCTGGGGGAATCCAGGATGGAGAAAGATCTGGGGGTTCTAGTACATCAGTCTCAGCAATAGCATGCAATGCCAAGCTGCAACAAACAAAGCTAGCAGAATATTAGCATGCATTACAAAGAAAATTTGCTCCAGAGATAAAACTATAAACCTGTCACTTTATAAAACTCTGGTGCAGCCACATCTGGAGTATGCTGTCCAGTTTTGGTCACCAATTATCAGAAAGGATGTGCTACTGAAAGTCCAGAGAAGGGCAACAAAATTAAGGGGACTGGAGGTCCTTAGTTACAAGGAACAACTTTTACAAGCATTAAACTTCTCCCTGGAGAAGAGATTCTTGAGAGGAGATATGATAGCAATATACAGATACCTCAATGGTGATTCTAGCATAAGACAAAAACTATCGAGTTCCAGGTAGTGTGAGAAGACAAGGGGCCATTCAATGAAATTGGAGTAGAATCAGTGTAACCTTAAGCTGCGTAGGGTTTTTTTTAATGTCAGGACGGTAAGGATGTGGAACTCCCTTTCACAATCGTAGTTAGCAGAAGTATTGATAGTTTTAAAAAAAACTCTTGGATGTGCAATCTTAGGGAACACGGTATACAGGGAAATGATTGTTGACATGAACACATACACAAACTGAACGGACTAGTGTCTTTATCCAATCTTATTAGCTATGTAACTCAATTGAACCCAGTCAATGTTTGTTTTTTCATATTTTGTGCTGCAGAGAGCCTTAAAATGAGAATTTAATTACCTTTCTTAGAGTGGATACAGTGCAGCACACAAGTCCCTTTAAGTATTGACAGTGGGTTATATGCTGCCACCTTTAGGTAAGGACACTAGCAAACAAAGTTGTTGGACAGCCCATATAACTTCTCCCACTAGCAACAATCCTCAGTTTTTTTTTAGCAAGCAGTCAGAGAAATATAACAGGGGGGAGGATACTCTGATCCAGGAAAAAGATGATACAAGCAAGTCAAAAATCCTTATTTCTTTAATATTGTACAGTGCAGGACACAGGCTCCTTTTAAGTCCTGACCATGGGACATCCCTAAGCAAAACTGAAGGGTGAGCAACACAGAAAAAAATGCCAACAGGCCCAAACAAGTGAATCAGGTTTTCCAACTTAACCACTTGCTTACTGGGCACTTAAACCCCCCTCCATTCCAGACCAATTTTCAGCTTTCAGCGCTGTCGCACTTTGAATGACAATTGCACGGCCATACAACACTGTACCCAAATAGAGCTTTCTTTTGGTGGTATTTGATCACCTCTGCGATTTTTATTTTTTGTTAAAAAAAAAAAATGTAAAAAGACTGAATTAAAAAAAAAAAAAAAAAAAAATGTTATAAAAATATAAAATCAGTAATTTTTGTCCGTCATTGATGTACACTGATGAGTGACGGGCACCGATAGGTGGCAGTGATGGGGATTGAGAGATTTTGCAAAATCAAACAGGAAGCTTTTGAGGGTGAAGGGACCAGACATGAGCTTGGAGAATCAGCACTCCTTCACTGGGCGAGGAACACTCAGTCTTGGGCTGCGTCCAAGATTAGGCCCAGATACTTATTCTCTGACTCTGGGGTTTAACATTCAACATTCTCCTCTTCCTCTCATCAGGAAGCAATGCTGCCATGATTGACAAGTCACACAGTTACGCATTCGGGACACAGATTGCTGGCACTTACAGCTTGCCCGTTCTACGGTTTCTATGAGATTTGAGCCTTTCCCCATCAGGGATGCCATAGAGGCTGAAAAATCTTCTTTAGTTAAAAAGGAGGAATAAGGAGTACCCAATGATAAGGGGAGCCTCCAAGGCTTTGAGACAGGTCCAAGGTGCACAGTTAAGAGAGGACGCTTTTTAAAAGATAAAAATTGCATCTTATATACAACTTTAGGGATCAGACCAAAATGAGGGACAAATGAGGAGGAAAGAGAGACAGAGGGTTTTCGTTCCAAATCAGGGACAGTTGGGCGCTATGCCAGAACAGCCTCATCATGGCCCTGTGCAGTGTGTGATGGCCAGCCCCCGTGTCCCATTTCTCTTCTGCCTGACATCCACCATGAGGATGAAGGAATTCCATTTCAGTTGGGTACTTTTTTGTTTTCTTTTTTTCAAAACCAAAGTTTATTGAACAAGGATAAAGGGAATAGTAGGGTACTAATCTAAATCAGTGCATAGATTGTTGCCATGGAGCAGAAGGGTGCACCTAGGCTATCCTGTGTCTCACGAATGAGGCTGCTAGATAACCCAGCGAAGGCTGATGCAGAGACCTGAGCCATGAACTGGAGCAGAGTAGCAGGTTGAGGTGTAGTGTGCCTGCCCACACCCTTGCTCCAGATGGCACCCAGAGCTAGGGTGTGGACTATGTACCTCTTACATTAGGTATGATTATGCATACAGAAAGGGCCATTGCATGCTCAATTTGTACCCGTCAAGAATCAAGTGAAGTCTACAATCTTCCAGTAAATTCAGAAATATTGGCCAGAAACCTGCTTTCAGTAGAGAGAGGTTGTCCATCACCCAACGGCATTAGCACAAAAATAAATGCTTTGCTGGAAGCAGGAGAGGTATATGGACTGTCCATTGTCCTCACCTAAAGATGGCAGCATATAACCCATGGTCAAGACTTAACAGAGCCTTTGTCCTGTACGATTAAGACATACCCTTTTCTGCAGCTCTCTGGAGAGGTGGTCAGCTGACACACACAATGAAGGGCTCTGGGTCTACATTGATCCAAGTAATAGCACTTGCACTCTCTAATCAGCACTGTTAGCTGGAATAAGCATGTCAGACCTCTGGAGATTTGGGCCTGTGCATTGTGTGGCAGAAGAGCAGTACAAACCCAGTTTCCCTTCCCACAAAACCACAAGCATATTATTACTTTATATTAAAGCAGACTGCATTACAGTAATAAATGGAGAGGGTTTCATTGGGTTTTAACCTCTTGCCAACCTAGTCATGCATATTTGCTGCAGCAAGAAAGATGGGTTTTAATGCCCAACTGCTGCATGTGTCCACAGTGGTAGGAGGTTGTGTTCAGAGAGCACGCTTCCTGAAGTCTAATGGGGCTGTCGCCAACAGCTCACGGTCAAGGCTTCTGATCAGGTGCCAATGGGATGGGCTTGCACTAATGTGACCCCTTTGAGAGCCAATCACACCAGTTACATAATATAGAAGCCACATCGCCTCCTAAACATTAAAGGGCCATCAGGAGGTGGGTTTAACGGGTTAAACTACAAATGCATAGGATTTTTAGCAATAGGTTGGAAATGTTCCTGTTGAACAGTAAACATAGGCTGCCAATTGTAATATTGTGCAACAATCATTTTCCAGAGCATACAGCACAATCACCTAGAAAGGTCTGCAATGAACTGTTTGTTACCACAAAATAAGTGAACCTGTGCTCTTTTTTTTTTAAATGAAACAGAAGTGCTGATGCTGTATGGTTTGTTTTTTGTTTTACCAAACTAAATCCCTGCACCCATAACTGAAATGTGACTTTCATATTGATCCCTGTAACAATGCAGCACAGACCAGTTTCTTTTTCTAAATTTAATCAGGAAATATAACAATGGTAGGGGTATTTTTACGAAGCAGTGAATCTGATTTTTAGCAAACAAACATTCTCTGCAGGTGAACCTTTCAGGTTCATGCATATTACAGTGGTTGATTCCACACCAGAAATTGCTTGGTGAAAATTACCTTCACTGCTTTATAAATATACTCCTAAGAGCTGGTTCACACTTGGATTGCACATTCCCATGCAGTGCGATTTTAGAGCCAATTCAGTGCATTTGAACATGGTCCAGGAAAAACATGCAAGAATGTGCCTGTCCTGCACCACATTTTGGTGTAAACTGGCCCCTAGTGTAATCCTTAATATAGGAATATAAAGACTGCTACAAGCCCTGAACATGCCCAGAAAATATCCATTGAGGATAGCTCTGCTGTATCTAGCAAAAGACTCCACCCTGTGCAGTTGATACAAAAATGTGGAATATTTACTACATTAGATATGGTGGCTGCATTTGTTTTTTTTCTGGCCAAGTACATTGCTTCCAGTGTAGAAAGATACCAGTTGATCTGTCAGATATTGAGTTTCTGAAACTTACTGTGTATTGAACTGAAACAAGGTTATCAGCCTTTCCAGATACACTTTGAACTACAACCCCTCGTCCCCCATGTGATGGAGAAGCCATTACCACTAGGGTTGAGCGAACCCGAACTGTAAAGTTCAGGTCCGTACCGGACTTTTGGGTTTTTGGGTCCCGGACCTTAACAATTGACTGCATGTTCGGGTCCGGTGGTCGGCGATGTAATGGCGCATTTTTAAAAGCCGCAGGGCAACCAATCAACATTCGTTTAACTGGTGTGCCCTTAGAAGCCATCACAGCCATGCCTACTAATGGCAAGGCTGTGATTGGCCAGTGCAGCATGTGACCCAGCCTCTATATAAGCTAGAGGCACACAGCACAGCATGTCACTCTGCTTTAGACAGTGTAGGGAAAGGTTCCTGGCTGCTGTTGCTGTGAGGGAGAGAATTACACGATAGGAGTCAGTCCAGATTCATGAAATCTATTCTAATTAGTCAGCAATCTACATAGATTTAGTTGTTTGGGTGCAGTGCACAAGATATTTACACTGCACTGAGAGAAAAGATAGACAGTGTAGGGCAAGGTTCCTGTGGCTGCTTTGCGGGAGAGAGAATTATCTAGGAGTCCAGATTCCCAAAGCTATTCTAATAAGTCAGCGATCTACATAGATTTACCTGGTTGGGTTGCAGTGCACAGTCTTTTTACACTGCCATGAGCCCAGTGCCAGAGAAAATATAACTTTTATCTGCAAGCTCAGTGCACCAGCATTGCATATGTTACTGCGAGATACACCCTGTACATACTGTGGGTGTATTCTGCTCTACCAAAAACACCCATTAAGGGGGAAAAAATAAATATTTAGCAGTGTTTTCTGCACATCTGCAGGTGTGAGATATTCAATTTATATATTTTACTTCTATTGTGCTATTCAAATAAAATTTTTTTAGGGCAAAAACATTTTTTTTTGAATAGCATTTTCTGCATTTTTGTAGGTTTTGAGATACACCGTTTACATACTCTGGGTGTATTCTGCTATTGCAAAAACACATAAACACATGCTGCAGCCTGGCACACATGAGCGATTACATGCTGCAGTGTCTCCGCAATGACCGCCGAGTTGCCCACATTTTAACTGGTGCTGATTACTGGGTGGCCACCCTGCTGGATCCCCGTTACAAGGACAAGGCAACGTCCTTAAATTACCTCACTGGAGCGTGATCGGGATCGTAAGATGCGCGAGTACAAGCGCACGCTGGTAGACGCGCTGCTGGTGGCATTCCCACCTGACAGCGGGGGTACGGTGGAAGCACAAGGTGAAGGCAGAGGAAGAGGTCGCCAACGCAGCCGGGGCACCGCCAGCACCTCAGAAGGCAGGGTTAACATGGCCGAAATGTGGAAAAGCTTTGTCAGCACGCCACAACAACCAGCACCACCAGCTGAGATGGAACATCTTAGCAGGAAGCAGCATTTCACCAACATGGTGGGGCAGTATATGTGCACACGCCTACACGTACTGAATGACGGGTCTGCCCCCTTCAACTTCTGGGTCTCCAAATTGGGCACATGGCCTGAGCTTGCCCTATACGCCTTGGAGGTGCTGGCCTGCCCTGCAGCCAGTGTATTATCTGAACGTGTATTTAGCATGGCGGGGGGCGTTATCACAGACAAGCGCAGCCGCCTGTCCAGAGCCAATATGGACAAGCTCACGTTCATTAAAATGAACCAGGCATGGATCCCACAGGACTTGTCTGTACCTTGTGCAGAATAGACATGTATACCGGTGATCTGACAAAAACTGTCCGGCCATCGGATAGTGGCCACTGTCAGGAGCAGCGCTTGCACAGTACGGAGGACAAGGAGATTCACAAAATCTCCGAAGATGAACGGCGCCTGCGCCATGAGTGCAGGTTCAAGCCCCACCATCCAAGTGGACATACGGTAGCACATAGTAACAGGGCTTTGCTCGCCACGCTTCAGGCATGGCCACGCTTGGCTCGGCTTCAACCTTGGATGGTGTGGCTTGAACCTGGACCCACCATGCAGGCGCCGTTCGTCTTCGGAGATTTTCGAAATCCCCTTGTCCTACGTACTGAGCAAGCGCAGTACAGGGCGGACACTATCCGACGGGGGACAGATAGACACATCACCGGCCTTACCCAGCCATTGTTGTATTTTTAATCCAGTGTTGGCTACCTCGTCCTCCTCCACCGCCGCTTCCACCTACCCAGCCACATCCACCGCCACCTTAACCTCCTACTCCATATGGACCTCGTCCTCCTAGGTCAAGATTATAATTTTTTTTTTTATTTCAAAGTATTTTATTTTTCCACTAGCTTATCCATTAAATTGAATAATTTTTTCCAGAAAGGGCGTATTCTGGGGCATTCCCACCTTATGTGTGGCATTGTGCCGTTGAGTTTCTGAGGTTCTTAATGACTTCCTGTACCTCTTCTGCTAAGAAGGGGGCCTCCAGCATATTTTTTTTTTTATGTTATTTTAAGTTATTTCCCTATCGCCATGTGTTTGAAGAGCACTTGCCATGCTCTTAACATTTTGTTGCCATTTGCAGCCCTCTAGCCCTTTCCATTACTTATTTAGAGCCATTTTAGTCCTCAAAAGTTCGGGTCCCCATTGACTTCAATGGGGTTCCGGGTCAAGTTTGGTCCTGAACTCTAACTTTTTTCTGAAGTTCGGCCGAACCCGTCGAACCCAAACATCCAGGTGTCCGCTCAACTCGAATTACCACCCCAACCTAGAACTGACCTTTGCAGGAATGAGCACATGGAAAGGTTGACGCATGTCAAAAAAAATAAAAAATAAATTGCCAGCTTACCAGCCAGCCTTCCGTGTGCTCCTTGCTGCATAGGCCAGTTATAAGTTGGGGTGGTTGCCATTTGTTTGTACTGTTGGTAATTGGCGAGGGGAGCACTGGATATCGTCGCTGCCATTGTGCTTATACTGGGTGTCTAGTGTGTCCCTGTGCTTTTGAGGAGAAGTGGGCTCCCTCCACGCATAGCTGCCCTTAATCTATCAATTATCATTTATGTGCTCAAACTCAGGACACTCAAATTTATATGTGGGTGCTGCAGCTTACACATTTATTTACAAATGTGTGCAAACAAAACCCCTTGCTTTTAACAAACTGTTAGACAGGACAATTCGGTTTGTTGTAGGCTGGCAAGTGAGCTGGGAATTTTTATTTGATTGACATGCGTCACCATTCCATGTGCTTCTTGCTTCATAGGCCAGTTATAGGTTGCCATCTGTTTGTATTTGTAAAATTCTAAGGCTTGGTTACCCTTATGTACCAATAAAACCACAAAACATGGATTTTTCTTTTATGCATTATTGTATTGAGAACATCCACAGGAAACAAGACAGACTTTTCTCAGTAGCTTTCATCAATTTCCTGATCAGGAACAGATCGAGGTATAGCATAACCCGATACACTCATGCTGAGTTCTTCTGCTATGCTCGAGCTTAGCTCTCCTGTGATACTAGAGCTTGAAACCTCAGCCATATTAGGACTGGGGACTTCTGCCATGATAGGACTGAGCTCCTGTACAGTAATAGAGTTCCGATCCTCTGTAAGACTTGAGCAGGACTCTTCAGCAAGGCTAGAATTTGGCTCTTCTACACCAGTAGAACTGACTTCTGTAATGTTATAGGCTTCTTCAGTAAAGCTAGAATTTGTTTCTTGAGCAGGACATGGGCTAGACTCCTGTGAATCAACAGAATTAATGGCCCCATTGGTTTCAGGGAACAGCTCCTCATGGAGGTCATAGTCTGAGCAAAGAACAACATTTTTGCCATGAGTGGATCGCTTTTCTAGTTCTTTGTTGCCCACAGGATCACTTAAAGCTTCAGAATGGATTTCACCTAAATTTGGGAAATATACACCTTCATCACCTTTTGAGCATGAAGATTCCATTGTTTCAGCAACTTCCTCTTTGTACGCCTTCTTGAAGATGGTTCTCATAGTGATGGGAATTGACATACAACTGAAGAATAGAAGATGAAATAATTTTAGGATTAAAGTGATTGTAAAAGCTATTTTATTTTTTTATTTTATTAAAATAACAAACCTGTTATACTTGTGTGTTATTGTAATAGTATTGCACAGAGCGGCCCTGAACATCTTCTTCTGGGGTCCCCTGCCTGAGCTCTAGGCTACTCCTCTTCTCCAAGGCTCAATCCGAGCTGGGCTGTGTGTGTCTAAAGACACAAAGTGTGGCTCAGCCCTGCCCCCACTCCCTCCTCACTAGATTTAACAGACAACCAACCCAGTGAATCCAGGAAAAGAGCAGAGCGAAGCTACCGATAGGGACAGCACTGGATCGAGAGCAGGATCAGATCAGTGTTTGTGCCTATTACCCACCCCTCCTCCCTCCTCAGACAATGTGCAAAGGTTTTAAAAAAAAAAAAAAAAACACATTCTGCCTTTGGAACCACTTTAACCACTTGTGGACGGGCGGCCCATACAGGCAAAGCGACATACCCATACGTCACTGCTGGCTTCCAGGTTTAAAGTGCGTGACCCCCCCCCCCCCCCCTGGCATCCACTGCGATTGTACAGAGTGGGAGCCCATCAGCAAGTTCCAGCCAATGATTCATGGCTGGGACCTGTTAATTGGCTGTCTACATTCATAGCCTAGAGCTCTGTGTTGACAATCAACGCAGGGCTCTGCACAGAGGGAACTCTGTTTGCAGGGATGAGAAACTTGGAGATCTACTAATAAAAGCGGCACTTTTTACACATATTACACATAGTTAGGCACACATTTAACCCCTTGAGCGCCCTAGATGTTAACTCCTTCCAAGCCAGTGTCATTAGTACAGTGAATAGTATCACTGATCACTGTAAAAATGGCCTGGTCATGAAAAGGGTAAAATCTTCCAGAGCTGAAGTGGTTAAAGCATAGCTTAATCTTTAAAAAAAAAAAAATTATTAACATATACAATTTAAAAAACATCCATGAAATTTTTCTCACAAAGTCTTGAATCCTGAACCGTCATTTTGGATTTAGTAGTCAGCTGTCACTTCCTGATCAGTCAGCCCCCCTGTGGAAGAGTCACTGCCCATGCACTAGATTAAGTCTCTTTTCACATCTGGCAATTCAGGGTCACAGGCTGAAAATCGCCTTGATTCTGCCGCAATTCCAAAAATCGCACTGCAATCATAGTAAAACATGGCATATACATGCACTCTTCGTTTTTAAATGGAACCTTAAACACGGTGCGGTTTTGCCGCGATTGTCACGCGACATAATTGTGCGGCAATCCGCATCACGCAAAGCTCACTACCCAAAAAGGAATAGGAGCTTCTTGTTGGCGACAAGCTTCATGCAATGTAGTTTGCCGCAATTACTGCACCACGTTTGAGGTGCCATTAAATTTCTCTCTCTCTTGTAATTGTATGCAATCAAAAATGGTTGTTGGGCGATTTCTTTGAAACATTAAAGTAAATTAAAACTTAAAATGTAATTTAAGTAATACAAAAGGATGCACTCCTATGGCCACATCCGTATAGGAAATTTGGTAATTAAAGAAAAAAAATGGGCAAAAAAATAGCCCAGGGTTGGACTTTAGAGGCACATTGAACAGAAGAAGATATAAAAAAATAAAATTCAAAAAAATGCATTTTTCTTCGTTTGTTATAAAATTTTGCAAATTAGTAATTTTTCTTCATAAATTTTGGCCACAATTTATACTGCTACAGTGCCTTGCGAAAGTATTCGGCCCCCTTGAACTTTTCAACCTTTTGCCACATTTCAGGCTTCAAACATAAAGATATAACATTTAAATTTTTTGTGAAGAATCACCAACAAGTGGGACACAATTGTGAAGTGGAACGAAATCTATTGGATTTTTTAAACTTTTTTAACTAATAAAAAAATGAAAAGTGGGGCGTGCAAAATTATTCGGCCCCCTTGCGTTAATACTTTGTAGAGCCACCTTTTGCTGCGATTACAGCTGCAAGCCGCTTGGGGTATGCCTCTATCAGTTTTGCACATTGAGAGACTGAAATTCTTGCCCATTCTTCCTTGCAAAACAGCTCAAGCTCAGTGAGGTTGGATGGAGAGCGTTTGTGAACAGCAGTTTTCAGCTCTTTCCACAGATTCTCGATTGGATTCAGGTCTGGACTTTGACTTGGCCATTCTAACACCTGGATACGTTTATTTGTGAACCATTCCTTTGTAGATTTTGCTGTATGTTTGGGATCATTGTCTTGTTGGAAGATAAATCTCCGTCCCAGTCTCAGGTCTTTTGCAGACTCTAACAGGTTTTCATCCAGAATGGTCCTGTATTTGGCTGCATCCATCTTCCCCTCAATTTTAACCATATTCCCTGTCCCTGCTGAAGAAAAGCAGGCCCAAACCATGATGCTGCCACCACCATGTTTGACAGTGGGGATGGTGTGTTGAGGGTGATGAGCGGTGTTGCTTTTACGCCAAACATATCGTTTTGCATTGTGGCCAAAAAGTTCAATTTTGGTTTCATCGGACCAGAGCAACTTCTTCCACATGTTTGGTGTGTCTCCCAGGTGGCTTGTGGCAAACTTTAGACGAGACTTTTTATGGATATCTTTGATAAATGGCTTTCTTCTTGCCACTCTTCCATAAAGGCCAGATTTGTGCAGTATACGACTGATTGTTGTCCTATGGACAGACTCTCCCACCTCAGCTGTAGTTCTCTGCAGTTCATCCAGAGTGATCATGGGCCTCTTGGCTGCATCTCTGATCAGTCTTCTCCTTGTCTGAGCTGAACGTTTAGAGGGACAGCCAGGTCTTGGTAGATTTGCAGTGGTCTGATACTCCTTCCATTTCAAAATGATCGCTTGCACAGTGCTCCTTGGGATGTTTAAAGCTTGGGAAATCTTTTTGTATCCAAATCCGGCTTTAAACTTCTCCACAACAGTATTACGGACCTGCCTGGTGTGTTCCTTGGTCTTCATGATGCTCTCTGCGCTTTCAACAGAACCCTGAGACTATCACAGAGCAGGTGCATTTATACAGAGACTTGATTACACACAGGTGGATTCTATTTATCACCATCAGTCATTTAGGACAACATTGGATCATTCAGAGATCCTCGCTGAACTTCTGGAGTGAGTTTGCTGCACTGAAAGTAAAGGGGCCGAATAATTTTGCACGCACCACTTTTCAGTTTTTTATTTGCTAAAAAAGTTTAAAATATCCAATAGATTTCGTTCCACTTCACAATTGTGTCCCACTTGTTGGTGATTCTTCACAAAAAATTCAAATTTTATATCTTTATGTTTGAAGCCTGAAATGTGGCAAAAGGTTGAAAAGTTCAAGGGGGCCGAATACTTTCGCAAGGCACTGTACATATCTTTGGTACAAAAAACAAAAACAAATCAGTGTATATTATTTGGTCTTTGTGAAAGTTAGAGTCTACAAACTATGGTGCAATCATTGAAAATTGATCACACCTGATGTACCGATGGCCTCTCATTTCTTGAGACAACAACAAGCCAGGAAAATACAAATACCCCCAAATTACCCATTTTTGGAAAGTAGACATTCCAAGGTATTTACAGTAGTTAGGCTGGGTTCACACATATGCGAATTGCATGCGGCTTATACTGCATCCAATTCACAGAACATTTGAAAATATGTTCTTTTCAATGAGGCTGGTTCACATATGTGCGTTGCATCCGCACTGCACAAAAAAAACGTGTGTTTTCTAGGCAGTACGGTGCAAATTGCAGGCACATAATCTTCAATGGGAACGCATCTGATTCGCAGATGTGTTCTGTTCTGAACACGAATGCCCCCCCTCACTACACCTTCCCCTCTATTAGGTCAGCTGATCTGCAGCTACAAAGGAAAGGAACCGCTGAATGAATCGTTTCTCTTCGCAGGGAAACCGGAGCTGCAATTCGCACTTGACTAGTGTAAACCCAGCCTAAGAGGCATGGTTGATTTTTTTCTCACAATTATTTGCAAAATGAAGATGTGCATTTTTAAAAAAATGGTCATATTAACGGGTTATTTCTCTCACATGGCATATGCATACTTGGAACTAGACCCCAAAACACATTCTGCTACTCCTCCGGAGTATGGCGATACCACGTGTGAGACTTTTACACAGCCTGGCAGCACAGAGAGGGCCAACATGCAGGGAGCATCATCAGGTGTTCTAGGGACATAAAGTACACATCTAATTTTTTTGACAACCTATCACACTTTTGAAGGCCCTGGAGCACCAGGACAATGGAAGCACTCACAAAATGACTCCATTTTGGAAAAAAATGAAATAAAAAATAACAACCCAACGTATATTCTAGGAGGCATAATGAGTCTTTTGAACATGTAATTTTTCTCCACATCTTTGTAAAATGTGGAAAGAAAATTAAAAAGCATTTTTTGAACATTTTTACAGCACTGACGGGCGCTGATGGGGATCCACTGATAGGGTGGCACTGATAAGCAGTTACCGATGGGCACTGTATCGGCACCAATGGGCACTTTAGTGGCACTGTCGAGCACTGCTCTGAACTTGGAAGAAAGTAAAAAACCTCAAGCAGCCTCATATGCTGCAGCTTCACCCTCCTCTCATCACACGATAGGTGTGAGGAGGGGAGAGAACTGGACATGAAGCAGGTTTGTTGACAGTGATTGCTCTGTTCAATTGGATGGAGGAGCGATTATGTGGTAAAGGGCCACTGAGATTGGCCCTTTACCCCGATCCGTGACGCGCTGGGTCCTGAGAACCCGGCGGTCACGGACATTCCTGGGTAATCGCGATTCTGGGAGGACGTCATTGTACGCTTTCCCAGAATTAACCAGCCTGCTGTAACCATCATTCGGCTATGGCCCGGTCGGCAAGTGGTTAATTGCATTGAAATGTTTACATCTGAGATTTGGGGCCTTGGGTTTACATATACTTTATTATTGGAGCACTGGTTTGCATACTTCATGTAAACAGGTTTTTTTTTTTTTTTACACTCGATTGTTGTTACAGTGATGATCATTGTAACAGCAATATTTTGAACTGTAATAAATGAGTTACATTCATAACAGCTGTGATTTACAATTGTGTGCTGTGATTGGCCCACAGCCATCACATTGCTCACGGTGCAGTGATTGGTCCAGGTACCATGTGATAGCTGTGGGCCAATCACAGCATTACTATAGGAATCACAGCTGTTATGAACAAAATTCATTCCCAACAGCTTTGTTGACATTGTGTTTGCATGATCCCGTGGCCAATTTTGTACTGAGAGCCGAAATCCACTGTGTCCAGTGAACACAGCGGTCATGGGAGCAGGGTGCCCCTCACCTGCAGGCAGGATTACGTACATGTCTGTGATCCTGCCTGCATGAATGGCAGCTGCCACCGCACCCCCATCCCCCTGGGGATATTTGTTTTCTTCCATGTTGTTCAGGTAGATCTCAACGGTTAGCTGCCCCCGGAGTTAGAGGGTTTAGACAAACCCTTTACTACTGACAGCTATGCCCATAAGGTCTGTGGATATCTCTTGCAGACCTGATGGGCAGCCCAACCCAACTGAAGGAGCTCACACAGCAAACCAATATTGCTTTGAGGTAGCAGATTATCATTATCGGCCTGCAACAGAAAGTGCAGATTCTGGCAGGCTCTTCATACAAGAACATTTTCCTAGGGCCCCCTTCACACTTGTGCAACCTGAAAATCACGTGATTTTTTTGACGCGACTTGAAGCAATGTCTGTGTAATGTTGAGGTCTAGGGCCCTCAAGTCGCATCAAAGTCGGACCAAAGTAGTGCAGGGACTACTTTGAAGTCGCATAGATATGAATGATACTCATTGAAAATCATGGAGTACGACTTGTCATGCGACTTTGCAGTCCCAAGTCACAGGACAAGTCGCACAAATGTGAAAGGAGCCTTAAGCTGAATTTTAGCCAATTATAAAATTTCAATATAAAATATTAATGCAGCTCTGTAATCATCGATACAGAATTAAACGTATTTGTAAATGTAAGTAGTGGAATACCCAAATTGAACCTGGTATTATCAACCACTCCCAGTCCCTGAACAGCAGGGCTGAAGACTGAGAGGAAGAAGCAGCACTTATAGGTGTCAATCAGTTCAAGTGCTGACAAGAAGCATACCAATAGGAAAAGAAAGCAGAGTATAAGAAAGATGAGCTTATCACAGTGCTGCTTCTCCATTCACTGTCCAGTAACAAGCTGGGACAGGTCCAGGACAAAGGAACAAAAGCGGGCTCAGAAGTAAGTCTATAGGCAGAAAAATAAACAAATAAATACAGCAGGAAAAAATCTTTGGATTAAAGCACAGGTATCAAGCACAAGGCCGCGGGGCCGAATGCGGCACGCTGGGCCTTAAGTGGCCCACAGTGCCGCCACCTACGGTTCTCACACGCTCTTCCTGCCGTCACTTGTAAACTGAGGAACTTCTGTGTTTACAGCAACGGCCCCGGAGACTCCCGGATCCCTGCAGGCACTGACGGTGTCACTCACAGTGGGGCACAGAGGGGTAGGGCAGGGCCAGATCCGACAGAAGGATCTCGATGCAAGGCGACAGAAGTGAATGGTTACTGGAGCTGAATGCCAAATACACAGGTCCGCCTACACAGGCACTGGAGCTCAATACACCAGGGAGGCGACTGTCTAGTAGAAATGCGAGGAAGCTATGGAAAGGATAGTTGGGGGGGGGGGGGGATGTGGGCGCAGATCTGTGCAGAGTTGGGGGGAGCGGTGGGTGCAGATTCAGAGGTCAAAAACCCAGGAGGTGTGGAAATGAGCTGTTGCAATACTGCGCCCCTGATCCCTGCGCAGTGCACCCCTGAACACAACACCCTCTACGTAGCGCACCCCTGAACATGACACCCTCTATGTAGCGCACCCCTGAACACGGCACCCTCTACATAGCGCACTCTTGAACTCTGCATTCTGTATGTAGCGGAGCGCCAAAGCCCTGCCCTCTGTACACAGCACACCCCTGAACTCTGCATTTAATTATTACTGTTTTTTTAATATAAGTAGTAACTAGCTGAGAGGCAATTATTTAATATGATAAAGAGTACATACATTGTTTATAGATATACAACTGGCCCCTTGAGGACAACCATATTGCTGATGCGGCTCCTGATAAATTTGAGTTGGACACCCCTGGATTAAGGAGTAATATTGCCGCAAAGGCGTATTTTAAGTTAAACTTGATGCCATTTATCCTGTTTCCCAAAACAGGATTTTGTAATGGTGCTCAATTTTGTATTCCCGATGGGATACAAATATCCGTTCCTATGACAAACTATCAGGGACGTGAGGTCAGGGGAGGCAGAACGATCAACTTTGAGGGTCGTAGCATGGCGACCTGGGGCCACAGAGACCCCAAATTTGGGGTGGTTCTGGAGATACGGGGCTCCTTGCGCAGTAGGTCAGAAGCTACATACAGAGCAGCCAGTTTAAGACCCCTTTCACACGAGCCGCCCAAAGCGTCGGCAGTAAAACCGTCAGATTTTACCGGTTTTACCGTCGTGTTTGCGGCGCATTTCGGCCGCTAGCGCGGCACTTTTACCCCCCGCTGGTGGCCGAGAAAGGGTTAAAACCCCCGGAAAAACGCAGCAATATCGGCGTTTTGCCGGCGGTATTACAGCGCTGCCCCATTGATTTTAATGGGGAGCAGCGCTGGAGGAGTGGTGAGTTCACCGCTCTTTCACCGCTCCAAAGAAGCTGCTGGCAGGACTTTTTGTGACGCCCTGCCAGCGCACCGCTGCAGTGTGAAAGCCCTCGGGCTTTCAGACAATGGTGCAGCAGTTTGAGGGCGGATTGCAGGCGCTATTTCTAACGCTATAGCGCCTGCAATACGCCCTCGGTGTGAAAGGGGTCTAAATACAAGCTGGCACATTCGGTTTGCAGCTGACTGAGAAGATGAGCTCACAGTGCCTCCTCACTTGCCAGGAGGTACTGAGCTCAATGGACAGCTTGGAGTCTTGGACCAATGGTAAAGTACCATTGGCCCAAGCTGTCCAATAAAAATGTTGCAGTGGAGGCATGCCTCTCACTGCAGTGTCATAGAAGGGGGCATGTGTCTAAAAAAAAGACACATTCTCCCTTCCAGCCCAGCCCTCTTGACTACAAGGAAAAAACTAGGGGTATAATTGAGTACTGTCCGTGATATTATTATTATTATACAGGATTTATATAGCGCCAACAGTTTGCGCAGCGCTTAACAAAATAAAATGTGATACTTTTTTTATTTGCACTAACATATCATTTTTCATGGCTGAGCTTTCGGGGTATGTCCCCTTCTTCAAGGTCCAAGCAGTAAAAACAATATATAATAATTATTTGTATATTACTTATGGTAATTAACCCCTTGCCACCCAGGCCAATTCCAACACTTCTCTCCTACATGTAAAAATTATGATTTTCTTTGCTAGAAAATTACTCAGAACCCCCAAACATTACACACACACACACACACACACACACACATATATCTCCTTGGGGGTAGGGACTGATGTGAGTGTGCAATGTACAGGGATAGGGACAGTTGTAGAAACTCACTCAGGTTGAACTGGATGGACTGGTGTCTTTATTCAACCTTACTAACTATGAAACTATATATATTTTGTTTTTAGCAGACACCATAGGGAATAAAATGGTGGTCATTGCAACTTTTTATGTCACACGGTATTGGCACAGCAATTTTTCAAAACGCATTTTTTTGGAAAGAAACAGTTTCATGAATGAAAAAAAAAAACCCCACTAAAGTTAGCCTGATTTTTTTTTTTGTATACCATGAAAGATGAGGTTATGATGTAAATAGATACCCAACATGTCATGCTTTAAAATTGCGCACACTTGTGGAATGGCGCCAAACTTCAGTACTTAATCTCCATAGGCGATGCTTTAAAAATTCTTACAGGTTACATGTTTAGCGTTACAGAGGAGATCTAATGCTAGAATTATTGTTCTTGCTCCAACGTTCGTGGCGTATGTAACATGTGTGTATCTGGCTCTGATACTAGCCAGTGCCTCACCAGCCACTGGCCTCACCGCACGTCCCTGTATCCTATATTTCATTTGTACAGCCAGCTGTATGCACATGTGGCTCCCAAAAGGTGAACTATGGGTGTATTTTAGGTTACATGCCCCAATACGCCCATGTATACGAGACCTTAAAGATCCATTTATGACTAATGTATATATAGTTTTGCATTTTTTGTCTCTACAAAAAACATTACACATTCAAAATTTACCATTCCAGAATCTTCACAATAATTTCACTGTTGCAAAGTAAGGGAGGATCAGAGGAGCTGGTATACAGGGTGCTCATTAATTTCCTTGAGCTCAAGACTTCGACCACAACTGCACAGAACAATTGAACAGGTTTACTTTACGACATGGCAGCAAGAACAGCAACAATTGCATGACATTTTTTACAGAAGGATGAACACAGGTTTTACTTTACAACATGGCAACATTTAAAGATAAGGAAGACATTTCATTTTTTGGTCTTCAATAGATATATAAACACATACCACATGAAAGACTTCCACCACTGGGATTCTGAAATGAAATACAAATGTTCAAGTCTTTTTGCAGGGAGACCTCGAAGTGAAGCATGCCTTTGTGATCTGCAGAAAAAAAAAAAAAAAAAAGTACCTTATAGCTGAGGGCCCCAAACCAGTGGCTCAGGTGAATCTTAATCGTCTGATGATGCTCATGGCGGACTCCCCACAGGTGATCAGTACCTGCCAGTTTGAGTCCATATTGCCCAATATGCTATCCTTAAAAGGTCCAGTTCACCTTTTCACGAAAAATGAAAAAGGAGGTGAACACCAAATAACCTGGCCAACCCTCCAGACCCCACTGCACATAGAGGTCATAATGCCTTGGTTTGTTGTGGTTCCAGCCTCCCAGATAGATGGAGGACAAGAGACCTCTGGGACCACAAGGGGCGGACCAGTGGGGATGCATATACTGTCTGTACCCAGTAAAAGTGATCAGGTGGCTCTGTAGTCATCTAGATTAGTGGTTCTCAACCCTGTCCTCAAGTACCCCCCAACAGGCCATGTTTTGGGAATTTCTCTTAGAAAAAATAGCTGTCCAAAATACCAAACCATTGACTGATTTAAAGCACCTGGGCAAGATGAATGAAAACCTGCAAACATGGCCTTTTGGGGGTACTTGAGGACAGGGTTGAGAACCACTCATCTAGATCACTTCTACCAGAAAAGCCCAGATCCTGCAGAAAAAAAAAGCTGTTAGCTTGTTTTTACCCTTTGATTGGCTTGGCATGACCTGTGGGTCATGCCACACCATTGACAGTCAAAGGGTTAAACAAAGCCAAGAAGATTTCCCTTACTTCAATTTCTTATATTCTTAAGCATTTATTGATTTTCAGTGCCATTAGGTAAAAAATGAACTACTGCATAGTATTTTTTTCATTTCCTCTAGAGCCAGCAGGTGGAGCTCTAGTCTCCATTTCACATCACAGACTTTCTAGAAACATGTTCTAAATCAATAACTCAGTTTTGAAACTGAAGACAGCCAGGCAAATAGCATTTGCATGAGATGGTGAGCAATAGCAGCCTACAATATTCCTCTCGTAATAAATTTTAATAAAACGTATACCTGTACATTTACAGTCCGATTAGGAAAGGTTTGTGTCTTTAGGCCCTTCTTGATGCCTTTCCTTCTTAAGAAGCTGAGAATCTGTCTTTTATGCAGATACTTTGGCTTCAATGCTTTTTGGGCTCCTTCACACTGGTGGCAATGTCTACTGCCCTCTGAAATGCAATCCACTGTGGATTAATTTTCAGAGGGTGGTATAACAGCAGCTGTCAGGCATTAAAATTGCCCTAGCCTCAAAGCTTAGCATCATGGCCATGGCATGTGTACTGCCCTGTCAAGCTATAATCTTAGTATTCAGGAGGGTAACCGGGAGGGCAGTAAATCCACAGGTCAGCCATCTGTTTTTGTTCTGGACTTGAAACAATCATATACAAGATAAGAGTTTAAAGTAGGGTTGCACCAATACCAGTGCCGATACCAAGTACTTGCACAAATGCTCCCGATACCGGAAACCAATACCTTTGCGGTGCGATTTGAGCCCATACAAAATTAATGGACTCAAATTGCACTGAAAAAAAATCATATGCGATTTGAACAGGAATGCGGTGTAGTTCGCATGCGGCCTCCCCCACTGCTTCTGTGTGATCCCAGTATAAAAAAAAAAAAAAAAAAAAAAACAGGGAAACGCCATCTAAGAAGTGCAGCAATGAGCAAACAGTTTATTAATGTTATTACAACTCACATGTTAAAAAGTACATAATATATACTTGCACGTCAAATCCAAAATCACAGCTCACAGGGCTGGGGGAGATGTAGGAAGTTTCGGAACCCCTGTGGGTATAGGGCGGAAGTGATGTCAACTTGGGGGCGGACCGCCTATACATCTTCTCCAGCCCTATGAGCACTGCAAGCAGCCGTGGTTTTGGATTTAACATGCAAGTTGTGATAAAATTTCTTAACCTCCTCCCACCCAGGCACTGCATATAAACGGCCAGGTGGGCGTTTTGTCCTGAGTGAACGTGTCCCCGGACACGCCGCATTTCCGATCAGTAGGAGAGCTCTGTGATTGGCCCTCCTGATCACATGATGGCCGTGTCCAATCACAGCCATTATGCAATGTAAACAGAGCCATTGCCAGGCAATCGGCTCTCCTCACATGAAGCCTGTCAGTGAGGAGAAGGAGAGTGGATCTGTGCTGCGAGCCAGGGATCAGTATGTATGATTTTTTTTTTTTTTTTTTTTTTTTACACACAGATCACCCAGCTAGTGTCCCCAAAATGGTGTCCTGTCACAGTGTCCCCACATAGTGAAAAACACCTGTCACACATCTGTCCCAGTAAAATTATCTGTCCCAGTGAACATCTGTGCAAATCTGTCCCAGTGATTATCTGGCGCACGTGTCCCAGTGAACATCTGTTCCAGTAAACATCTGCCCCAGTAAACATTGCGCACATCCGTCTGATCATCTGCCACATCTGTCTCAGTCATCAACATCTGTCAACATGGCTAAAAAAATTATTCAACAACGAGGAGGCTTTCCATATACTCCAGAGTATGTCAGAAAAGAGTAGTGGGGAACTCTATCCATCAGACTTGGTTAGCGAGTATGAGCCAGTAGAAAGCAGTGGCTCTGAAATGGAAACAGAGGAGAACAGAACCCTAACAATAAGACTCAGGAGCCTTCAAAAATGTGATAGGTAGTCAGGAAATGAAATGTGTAACTTATGCCTTTAGAATGCCTGACGGCGCTACTTGAATGTTGGGCCTCTGCATGTGGTTAGGCTGTGGAAAAGTCTCACACATGTGGTATCGCCATACTCGGGAGTAGCTGAATGTATTTTGGGGCATCATTTTTGCTATGTTTTAGAAATATCTTATAAAAATTGCCAACTTTGTGTAAAAAAAAAAGAAAATAAAAAATGATACGTTTTAATTTTCTTTCCACATTTTCTAAAACCTTGTGGAAACAAAAAAACAACATATTTTTCAAAAGACTCATTACGCCTCAGAATTTACATTGGGGTCTTGGTTTTCCAAAATGGGGTCATTTTAAAGGCAATTCCACTGTCCTGATGCTCCAGGGCCCTCAAAATTTGATAGGTAGTTTAGGAAACTAAATGTGTACTTTATGTCCCTAGAACACCTGATGGTTCTCCCTGCATGTTCGGCCTCTGTATGTGGCCAGGCTGTGGAAAGGTCTCACATATGTGGTATCACCATACTCAAGAGGAGTAGCAGAATATATTTTGGAGTGTAATTGCAAGTTTACTTATGCCATGTGTGAGAAATAACTTTTGTGGAGAAAAAAAAATAAATTTTCCAAACAATTGTGGGCAAAAAATTGCAACTTCAAAAAAAAAAAACTCACTATGCCTCTTACTAAATACCTTGGACTGTCATGTTTACAAAAAAGGGTCATTTAGGGGGGTATCTGTACTGTCCTGACATTTTAGGGCCTCAAGAAATGATAGGCAGTCAGTACATCAGGATTGATCAATTTTTTAATGATACATAGCATAGCTTGTAGACGCTATAGCTTACACCAAATCAAATATACACTTATCAGGATTTTTTTTTAACAAAAGACATTTAGCAGAATACATTGTAGCCTAAACTTATGATGAAATTTGAGTTTGTTGGATTTCTTTTAACCGCTTCCCGACCACCTCATGTAGATATACGTCTACAGAATGGCACGGGCAGGCAAAAGCACGTACCTGTACGTCCCCTTTAAATGCCTGCCCGTGGGTCGGGAGCTCCGTGACCCCAGCCGCGGGACCAGCGGACCCGATCGCCGCTGGTGTCCCGTGATCGGGTTACGGAGAGGTATGTGTAAACAAACCTCTCCCCGCGCTTCCTACTCTGCCTGTCATTGATTGGCTGTTCCTGGTCATTGGGAAAGCCGATCAATGACGTCAGACGTCAGCCCCGCCCCCTAATGTAAAAAAAACACACACACGTCAGAGCCCATAACCCCTCCCCTCCCCCTAGTGGTTAACTCTTTCACTACAACTGTCATTTATACAGGAATCAGTGCATTTAAATAGCATTGATTGCTGTATAAGTGACAATGGTCCCAAAAATGTGTCAAAAATGTCCGATGTGTCCGCCATAATGTCGCAGTCACAAAAAAAAAAAAAAATAAATAAAAATCGCTGATCGCCACCATTACTAGTAAAAAAAAAAAATAATAAAATAATAAAAATGCCCTATTTTGTAAACGCTATAACTTTTGCGCAAACCAATCAATAATCGCTAATTGCGATTTTTTTTTTACCAAACATATGTAGAAGAATACGTATCGGCCTAAACTGAGAAAAAAAATAGTTTTTTTATATATTTTTGGGGGATATTTCTTATAGCAAAAAGCAAAAAATGTTGCATTTTTTTCAAAACTGTCGCTCTATTTTTGTTTATAGCGCAAAAAATAAAAACCGCAGGGGTGATCAAATACCACCAAAAGAAAGCCCTATTTGTGGGAAAAAAAGGACGCCAATTTTGTTCGGGAGCCACGTCGCACGACCGCGCAATTGTCAGTTAAATCGACGCAGTGCCGAATCGCAAAAAAGGGGCCTGGTCCTTTGGCTGCCAATTGGTCCGGGGCTGAAGTGGTTAAAGTGGTTGTAAACCCTTACAAACCACTTGGACCTACAGGTAAGCCTAGATTAAGGCTTACCTGTAGGTCAAAGAAATATCTCCTAAACCTACACGGTTTAGGAGATATTTGCCAAAAGACAGGCACCTCTCTACGGTGCATGCGCCATAGACAGCGGCGCGCGCACTGAGAAAGCCACTCAACGCGATACTTCCTCTTTAAAGCAAAGTAGAAAAAAAAAATTCTTCTAAATTTTCGCTCTTTTTTCACTTGTATCACAAAAAATAAAAAACCCAGTGGTGAATAAATACCACCAAAAGAAAGCTCTATTTGTGTGAACAAAATTATACAAATTTCATTTGGGTATAGTGTAGCAAGACTGAATAATTGTTATTCGAATTGCAAGAGCGCAGAAAGCTGAAAAATTGTCTGGAAAGGAAGGGTGTGAAAGTGCCCAGTGCTGAGGTGGTTAAAAAAAAAACTGTTTGCCCATTGCTGCACCTCTTGTCTTTCTATACTGGGACCAACACAGGAGCGGTGGGGGAATCGGTTTGCAATTCGGACAGGAATTGCACTGCATTCCTGTTGAAATTGCGTGCGATTCTTTGCAGTAAGATTTGAGCTCATTCATTTTGTATGGGCTCAAATCACACCGCAAAAGTTATCAGTATGCGTACTTGACAGTAAACAAATGGTATCTGTGCAATCATAGTAGGGTTATCCAAGGTACTGACCTGTCAACAGTAAATGGCAAACATGCTTGGGACAAACAGAGCTATACTTGGGCATAAAAATAAAAAAAATAAAGAATGGCAGACTTTCTGCCATCACTTTTCTAGTGTGCCGTTACACTCATATAGATCATATAATGGCATACTGTACTTCTGTTAATGTTTATATAATTGGTTAATTTACTGCCATCTTGTGGTTGTTTTGGTTATTACACCACCCCTTTCTGTCTTATTATCGGTTTCCTCTCCCACTTTATGATGCATGTCTTGTTCCTGCTTCACTGTCTTGATGGGAGAAGAGATGGCCACTTCTGTATAGGTCTCATGCAATCTGCTCACATCTGGGAAAACATTACCATGTTTTGACCTTCAAATACCATCTTTTCATACATCTACTTTTTGTTGTTGTCTGCTATACCTCCATAAAGATATCGTGGATGGAAAAACATGTTCTGGCAAGTTCAGTCATCTGATAAAGACAGTCTGCGGTAATTGGATCTGCTTATACAGGCCAGGCATAAAGGTTTCAGCAAGGGATAAGTCACTATTATAACAGTTGGAGTCAGAATAATGTTTTTATATTTAAAGTGGTTGTAAAAAAGGTGAAAGCTCCCCACAGTCCCCCTAAATATTTTCCTGAGCCTGATCTCACTCCAGCTCTGTGCATGTCTGCAGCAGCTCTTCTCTAGCTCCCACAGACTTGGCTGAGAGCAGCGGAAGCCATTGACTCCTGGAACTGTCAGTCAAAACCTGTGAGCGGGGGCGGGCCCTGAGCTTGGGATCAAGGACAGACGAGTGCCCCAAAGGGAGGGGTCAGGAACACCGGCAGGGGACCCCAGAAGAGGAGGATCGGGACGACTGTTCAAAACTGCTTCGCAGAAGTTTTTATTTTAATAAAAATAAATTGTAAAGCTTTACAATCACTTTCAGGCTTTTCTTGAATACTCATTTCCTGTATGCTTATTTTATATTCAAGAATCAGGAGTGCTGAAGCCAGATAGACTGGCAACTAGCATTTTCAAAAGAAGCTCAGTAATGACAGCCCTCATATTTCTCTGACAGGTGTATGGAGTCTTTTTCTGGATAAAGGTTGTAATGAGAAGTGGACCATACTTACCTTTCGGGTTTATTGTATGAGATAAACAGCTGTTGAGCAAAGTACTGTACGCTGCTTGACATCGTAAAATATCCAGGACAGATGGAACATGACTCGGGTGTGTGAAAGGTATTTTGCTCACCAGTGCACCCATCACAGCACTTTTATTGTCACATCTACTGGTCAGTACATAGCAATGGTCCATACAACCTGGAAGAGACTGATGAGGAAAGAAGCTCATTCGCATAATACTTACATTCAAATAATGACCTAAATCACAGAAAAAGTCATCTAACCCACTCCAGTAGTGTGTGTGTGTGTGTGTGTGTGTGTGTGTGTGTGATTAAAGTTAGTACAGCAATGGCAGCTAATCCAATCCAACAGATCTACAGGAAGAATGTTCTTAGAAAGCTTAGAAATCTCTTGCAATTGCTAGTGTCCCATGGTCCCTTACCAGCCAATGTTTGGCCATTTTGATTGGCCAGGCTGCGATACAGTCATTCCCCGGCAAGCATGGAAATGTACTGATCTCATCACATACCAAAATTGTACACCAAGTCGTGCATGCACAGCTCCGGACAGGCTGGCAACAGTTGGTCTCTTCTGTGGAAGGAAAAATAAAAAACAAACACAAACACACACACACACACACACACACACACACACACAAATGTTTGGTTTTTAAATAAAATTTGCACATTAACAGGACTCTTGGGACACACATTTGGTGCCAAGCTTTGCCAAATAGATCAAAAGGCTGTTTGATTGCGTTTGTACATCCAGCTATTCTCTGTAGTTCATGACTAGTTGTCGGCAAAGGAGAACCTCGTCCGCTGAGGTATTAGGCCCAGTTCGCACTGGTGAGACATGCGCTCCGACTTTTAAGAGCACGTCACATGACAAGTTGCGTCCCCATTAAGTGCAATGGAACCGTTCTAATTGGAGCGACTTGGATCGCTCCAACATAGAAAAAGGTTCCTGCACTACTTTTGGTGCGACTTTGGCACGACTTGCGTTGACTTTGGTTAAATAAGTTGTATACAAGTCGTGCTGAAGTCATGCTGGGATGTTGGCACAGAAGTGGCAGTGTGAGCTGGGCCTTTAATAGTAAACCATTAATCGTTTGATTAATGCAGCCAGATGTTGCAAAGCGGAGTACTGGAAACCAAACTAAGCCCTCTCTGTGGCCATGTGAATAGTCAGAATCAATAAAATCAGACAAATGTAATATCTCCTCTCTACCAGCAGGGGTAATCCTGAGAAATTTTGGAGGACATGGTTATATTGGATAGAGTTCACCAATACCCCCGAGTAGAGAAAACAGCTACATAAACCCACCGCACTCTGCACAAATATAACTGATGTCGACGGCTGGTAGGTGGGAGAAATCCTTCATCTCCCTGCTCCCCCATTTCTTACAGCTCTATGCCTTCCAAACCTCCACTTTTTTTTTTTTTTTTATTAATGTTATCAGGCACACCCCCCCCATCCCTTCCCTCCCCCTTCCCTCCCCCACTATTACTCACTTAAACCTGAAGTGACCTCCCTGCCAATTGTTTCTCCTTCCTACCTCTTGGTATTAGGTGAAAAGCACGTACTGGAAAAAGACATAGACCTGTCTTTGGTAATAAGGACCTCCATTACCAAGAGGTAGTGTGCCTTTTCCAGTGTATGAACTCCTTTTTCATAAATAAGGAATTTATATACAGTGGGTATAGACAAAAAATAAAATAAAAAAATCACCCCCTTTAAAATTATCACATTAGGTTTGCTTTGCAGCCTGAAAAAAAAGACAGACAGTTTGTTTTATCCAGCTGTATTTATTTTGTGTATCTTATATCCAAGTGGAAGATAGAACACCAACATGTTAGAATTCTTATTAAATACAAAATCAGAATCACAGAGTTGGAAAAAGGATCACCCCCTCATAAAAATCGAAATTACACTACTGGTAACATCTTTTCCAAGAGTCTTTCAGGACAGCTACCTTTGATACCTCAGCTCCTCCCTTCTTAGGAAACACCACCTCCACTAGAGCTTTAAAGCTACGCGCCCCCCCCCCCCCCCACCGGGTCTAGGGAGACATAAGAACATATACCAACCTTCACTTTCCTGATGCTCTCACATCCCAGTGGCGAACTATTATTTGCTCAGCATGAAAAGAGCTTTCCTGGAGCATCCTGTAATGGGGTGTTTCTTTGCAGCAGGGAATGGAGCACTTGTCAGGATAGGAGGAAAAATGGATGGGGCAAAAAATGCCATCAAATACTTGAGGATATTCTGCTGCCCTCTGCCAGAAAGTTGGCAATGGGAAGAAGTTTTACCTTCCAACATGACAATGACCCAAATCACACAGCAAAAATTACTACACAGTGGTTGAAGGAGAAAAAAGGTGAATGTCCTTACATGGCCTAGTCCAAGCCAAGATTTAAACCCCATTGAAAATTTGTGGATAGACTTGAAGACTGCAGACCACAAACGGTCACCATCAAATTTAACTTAAAATTAGTAGTTCTGCAAAGAAGAGTGGGCAAAAATTGCAAAGTCTAGATCAGTGTTTCTCAACTCCAGTCCTCAAGGCGCCCCAACAGGTCATGTTTTCAGGATTTCCCTCAGATGAAATGGCTGTGGTAATTACTAAGGCAGTGAAACTGATCAAATCACCTGTGCAAAATAGTGGGAAGCTGGAAAACATGACCTGTTGGGGTGCCTTGAGGACTGGAGTTGAGAAACACTGGTCTAGATGCTCAAAAAAATTTTTTGGGGGGGGGGGGGGGGGGGGCGCAAACAAACTGATAAAATTCTGAAAAAAAAGGGAGGCGACGGCAGCAAGCGGTGTTCTCCATGGGTCTCTTCCTGTCCTCTCGATAGGCGTCCAATCACAGCACCTGTCATTTCAGCCTATCGGGTGACTGATAACAGACCCGAGCACCTGATTGGCGACGAGGCGGTTCAGTGCTAGTAAAGCGAAGCGAACATTCATTCCCTGTTCTAAACACACCTGGGTGAACTACAAGCATTGTGCTCGCAGTTCACATTTTTTGATGCCTATTAGAGCTTATGGCTCTAATTAGGTGCTTCAAAAACACCCCCCACCACTATAATTAAGGCACCCGAAAAGGGGCCAGGTGCTTGAATAGGGGATGGCAGTGGCGGCCATGGATAGATTCATGCAATGCATGAATCTATCCATTGGTCATAGAGGGGGTGGCACCCTTAATGCACACAGCTAGATGTGCAAATTTAGAGACATTCCAACAGACTAAAGGCTGTAATTAAAGCAAAAGGTGGTTCAACAAAATACTGTTAAAAGGATCACCCCCTCAGTGATTTTATTCTTGATTTTTTTCTTCTTTTTCTGACAAGTTGGTGTTATATCTTTCACTTGGATGTTATAAGTTGCAGAGTAAATACAGCTGGATAAAACAAAAAATGTGCGTCTTCATTTCAGGCTGCAAAGCAACGAAATGTGTGTAGATAGATAGATAGATAGATAGATAGATAGATAGATAGATAGATAGATAGATAGATAGATAGATAGATAGGATAAAAATAGTAAAACCATTAAAATACATGCAATGCAATGGAGTTACCTGCCAAAAAGAATCAGTAATCTGTTCAGCCAGTCTTGTGATACAGACACCTCTGCCAATCAGCATATCCAGGTCTTGGACTTCCCTGCAGCTACACAATACAGCCTGGTCCATGACACTTCCCAGCCTTTAACTGGTCAATGAAGGAAAAGCAAGACACAACTGTGCAGAACCCTGATTGGATCAAAGTGCTTACCAAAAGCAAGACAATTATATATATATATATATATATATATATATATATATATATATATATATATATATATATATAAATAAATAAATAAAATAGGTGTGTTGCATACACACACTTTTTTTTTTACACACACACACACACACACACTACTGTGCAAATGTCATTGGCAGTAAAATCTATGAAATAGAAAAATGTGTTTATTTTTATCACTTAACAAAATACTGTAAGTAAGTGAACAGAAAAGAAATACAAATCAAATCAATATTTAGTGTGGACACCCTTTGCCTTCAAAACAGCATCAATTATTCTAGGTACACTTGCAGTTTTTGAAAGCACTTGGCAGGTAGATTGTTCCCAACATCTTGGAGAATTAATCGCAGATCTTCTGTGAATGTAGGCTGCCTCAGATCCTTTCGTCTCTTCAAATAATCCCAGACAGACTCGATCAGGGCTCTGCAGGGGCCAAACCATCACTTTCAGAACACCTTCTTTACACTGAAGATGGTTCTTAATGACATTGGCTGTATGTTTGTTTGGGATCGTTGTCCTGCTGCAAATACAATTTGGGCCAATTACACTCTCTGATGGTATTGCACGATGGATAAGTATCTGCCTGTATTTCTCAACATTGAGGACACCATGGATCCTGACCAAATCTCCAACTCCATTTGCAGAAATGCTGCCCCAAGCTTGCAAGGAACCTTCACCATGCTTCACTGTTGCCTGCAGATACTCATTAGTGTACCCCTCTCCAGCCCTTCGGCAAACAAACTACCTCTGGCTACAGACTCATAAAATTTTGACTCATCCGTTCAGAGCACCTGCTGCCATTTTTTCCTACACCCCCAGTTCCTATATTTTTGTGCATTGTTGATTTGCTTAGCCTTGTTTCCATGTCAGAGGTATGGCTTTTTGTCCACAACGCTTCCATAAAAAACATTTCTGGCCAGACTTCTCTGGACAGTAGATGGGTGTAACTGGGTCCTACTGGTTTCGGCTAGTTGTGTGCTGATGGCACTGGTGGACATCTTCCGACATTAAAGGAAAGTAAGCATGTATTGTCTTTCACCTGTTGCATTAAGTTTCCTTGACCAACTACTGCGTCTATGGTCCTCAAAGTTGCCCATTTATTTGTGCTTCTTCAAAGGAGCTTGATGAATTGAATTGATGTTGGTTTGAAGCCAACATGGTAGTTACACCAAATGATGTTGATTTGATTAAAAATTTTCTTCTGTTCGCTCACTTTGAATTTTCTAAACTGATAGAAATAAAACAAGTAAAATATGTTTTTGAAAGTATTCTTACTTCACAGCATTTCTTCACACAAGAGATTTTGGAAAAGCTTGAGGGATTACATTGGTCCCTTTCAAATATTTCAGTCTGCTGAAGTGGAAACTTCTAAATATATACAGTAATTATACATGTTTGAAAGACCTTACTTGTATGATACATCTGTTTACAGTGGAATGATAGACTATTTTATTTGGATATGAACAGAATTCGGAAGAGCTAGAACATTATCCATTTTTTTTGTATTATCCCTGTTGAGATTTCTAGTCACTTCCTGTCAAGACCACACACACACCATTGCAGGGGCGAGTGAAAATACACACAATGGGACAATGGCAAAAAAAACATACCACAACAAACTGGATTTCTCTGTGGACTTCTGGCTGTTTAAGTTTTAGGTCAACAAGCAATTTGTGCAGTGGTGCCTGTTCTTCTGAAAAAACTGGAATGCCTAAAAGTAAAAGAAAAGCATAATTTATCACCATCCAAAACAAAAAACCTGTACCCACCGCTGCTCCAGTCCACTGCTCACGCTTCTGAAACTCATGTCACACAGGACTCAAGTACTCCACTGCCATCCCTTAAGGCTGCATTCACACCTGAGTGTTTTCAGCTCGTAAGACGCCCGAAAAACGCCCAACAAGCAAAATCCCATTCATGTCAATGGTACTTGTTCCCATCTGAGCCTTGTGTGACTTGAAGAAAGGGTAAAAAGGTTTATCTCCTGTTATCGCATTTGGATTGTACCCTTATAATGGCATGCTATGCGTTACCTAAATAAAGCCAATTTTAGGGATTTTACACTATTGGCGTTTATCTTTATATTGACATATCCCACTGGACATCTTGCTTCAGGACCGGAAGAGTACCGCTCAGAGGTGACTGCTGGACAATTCCTCTTGTTCTTTGATGTGGAACAGCAAGCGTGGATGGAACATACAAGATACACAAGCCTTATTTGACCCCCCGCAATAGGTGGTCAATACGCTCTGGTAAGAGTACATCCTTTATTATGGTGGTGGTTATCACAAGGTGGAGGAGTTGAATGAACAATCGTTTGTGCACTTTTTATCGAAGTGAAGGCATTAAACTGATGTCAGTTGGAAGACACATGGACTCATTGTTTTACATTTATATGTATATTTATATTTAGAATTTTGTTTAGTGCAACACTGCTATATTTTTATTATTTATGTGATACCTCACATCAGTGGTGCTGCTATACACAAGTTTAATACGTTTACACAATCGCAGTTTACTTTTGTTTTTACCTGAAGTTCAAAAAAGTACATGAGCTTCTTTTTGGGCAGATTACAGGATTTCTGCTTTTTCATTGGTGACCTTTTGACCTGTGCAAAATCGCGGTAAAAAAACGAATGACTTTCTGCATAAAAACCCTCAGATGCGAATGCAGCCTAGATCTTTGCAAGGCACCAGCCAGCTCCTTCTCTAATAATCTTACGGGGACCCTGGATGCTGTCAAGGTTAGCTTTCTATGCAGGGTGTTTTTCACAACATTATGCCTCTAAATTGAAGACCTCTTTACAAGGCACACTTTGGACACTCAGGTCAGGGAACATTCTAAAATTTAAGAACATGGGTCAAGCGCTCTCTTTACCTCCACACAAGTTCTCAGCATCTTCTTAAAGCGGAGTACCACCCAAAAATGGAACTTCTGCTTTTCCTGTATAATCCAGGTATTTTCTCCTGTACCCTAATGTGCTAATATGCTGTGCATACTAGTACATTATGGCATAACTTACCTCAGGGCCTCTAAAAAAGACTAATGTTGGCAAAGTTTACTACCGCTTTGATATCACAGGAGCCTCTCATGGGGCCCCTACTCTGACCCGGTGGCCCATGGGGAGTGCCCAAGTGCATAGTTGCCAACATTTCAAAAATATTTTAATAAACTCTTTTTTTTTTTTTTATCAGTGGTATGACATCCCCAATGCTCCTCTATACTTTACAGTAGTAATCTCAAAATTAAATGAGTACCAATAATGTGCAGAACAAATATAAGGACTGAGAAGATTTCCTTTAGTTGAACTAACAATTCTAGAGCTAGTAACATTGAGGATATTCAATATAAATTTTAAAGAACTTTTTTGTGAGTTAAGAGGCATAGGGGAGGAGTATGGATGGTATAAAAGTGGGAAGTATGTGCAGGTGGGGGAGAAGAATGTGGAGGGTTTAACAGTGGGAACTATGTACAGGAGAGAAGTGTGGAGGGAAAGAGTTTGCAGTATGTATAGAAGAGGAGTGTGGAGGATATGACAGTGGGCAATATGCACAGGAGAGGAATGTGGAGGGTATGACAGTGAGCGGTATGTAATGGAGAGGAATGTGGATAGTATGACAGTGGGCAGTATGTACAGGAGAGGAGTGTAGAGGGTATGACAGACAGTGAGCAGTATGTACAGGAGAGGAATGTGGAGGGTATGACAGCGGGTACTATGTACAGGAGAGAAGTGTATGACAGTGAGCAGTATGTACAGAAGAGGATTGTGGGGTGTATGACAGGGGGCACTATGTATAGGAGAGAAGTGTGGAGGGTATGACAATGGGCAATATTATACAGGTGAGGAGGATGAAGGGATCTGGGGAGAAAAATTGATTAAAAAAAAAGGTTTGTGGAAGGAGGTTTAGGGACAGGTTTTTCCCAGAACAATCAGTGCTGCCAGCTATAGATAGCAACATTGATCATTGTATTCTGTAGGTAGGGAAGGCACTCCACTGCAGAACACAACACTGCGGGAGTGATTCCCCCATCCACAGGTCAGCAGGTGAGAGGGTGTGTGGGGACAGGCTGGGGAGAGATGTCTGTCAGCAGGGGGGTGTGAGGTGGTCATGGAGGGATATCAATCAGCGGGTGGGGGGAGTAACATCTTTCAGAGTGGGGTCTGTCATCTGCAGGTTGGGAAATGGTCACCTGTGATACAAGATGAAGGGAGGGGCCTAACATGGGAGGTGGCTGGGGAGTGACCTGGTTGGTGGCGAGTGTAAAAGGATGATGTGTTTCAAGTTTTTCACATTTGCGGTAATGCTTACTGCCCTCTGAAAAAGTGATCTGTGGTAGATTGCTTTTCAACAAGTGGTATAGCAGCAGCTGACAGGCGTTCATTTTTTTTTTACGTTGCTGAATGGAAGTTTTACATTGTTGGACTATGCTGCTACTGTGAGCAAGTTTGGCTTGCAGTTGCAGAGTGGCCCCATTGAAATAAATAAGCAAGTTTGATAGGTGGTGCTACATGTCAAACTCTGCAGGCTCCAAAGCTGTCCAATGAGCTCAGTGCCTCTGACAAAAATGAGGAGAGGCACTGTGAGCTCATCCTCTTAGTCTGCTGCAAACAGAGTGTGCCAGCTTGTATTTAAACTGTCCGCTCTGTATGTAGCTGCTGAGAGGCTGAGCAAGGAGCCCCGTATCTCCGGAACTATAGATGATAGGAGCCCCAAATTTTGACCAGTGGTGGGGTAGGTCTTCAGCTGGGGGTCTCTGACCACTGGTCGCCAAGCCATGACCCTCAAAGTCAATTGTTGTTTTTTTTTTTTTTTTTTGGCAAATGGGCCCATCTTAAAAGGTTGCAGCTCCAATAGCCCCTATGTTAATCTGGCCCTGGGTTCCTCATATATTCCAGTTGAGTATCTACTAGAGATCTGGTGACATGGAAATTTCACAACCGCTTGTAGAGTCAAAGAAAATGGCACTGTTCCAACCCTCCAAGCACTCCACTCCTTCATACATAGCTCAGTATAGTCCAAAAGCAAAAGGCTCACTTGTCTTCACTGACAAAATGTTACGTTCACACCTATGCGTTTTTTAGTGCATTTTGCAGTTTGCAGAAACACCACAGTCCATTTAACATGGTTTCCTATAATACTAGTTCACACCTATGCATTTTGCGGCCGGTGCATTTTTGGAAAGGGTCGGGGACTTTCCTGCGATTTGCGGCTAATAGACTTCAATGGAGCTGTACCGGAAACACAAGTGGTGCATTTTTGATGCGATTTTTATATGTGTTTTGTGGTTCTTATTTTACCACTGTATAGAACTGGTTGCTAAGCAGGGGACAGGGAAGCCGGCTGCCGCATCATTAGAAACCGATGAGTCATCAGCTGTCAAGTGGGGTTCCCCCGCTGACAGCTGAATGTAAAAAAACTAAATAATTGCCAAAAAATTTGCAAAAAAATAAATAAAAATAAAACAAAACAGCCCCAGGTCCTTCAGGTCTAGTATGGATTCTGAGGGGACCCCCAGCACCAAAATGTAAAAAAAATAAAAAAATGTTGAGGCCCCCCAAAAAAAAAAAGTGCTCTGGGGCAGGGGGGTGAAGGCGCCCCCCAACCCAAAGCACCTTGCCCCCAAGTTGATGAGGACAAGGGACTCTTCCTGACAACCCTAGCCGGTGGTTGTCGGGGTCTGCGGGCAGGGGGCTTATTGGAATCTGGAAGCCCCCCTTTAAAAAGGGGCCCTCAGATCCAGCCCCCCCATGTGAATAGATATCGGTTACATCGTACCCCCTACCCATTGACCAAAAAAGCAGTGAAATTTTATTTAAAAAAAACACAAGAGCCGGTTCTTGACAATTCCTTTATTAATAACTCTGTCTTCTCTAGCCATCTCTTACATAGTTAGTCAGGTTGAAAAAAAAAAAAAAGACAAGTCCAACCAAAAAAATTAAATAAATAAATACAATCCCATATACACAAACCTACACCTACAGTTGATCCAGAGGAAGGCAAAAAAAAAAAAAAAAAAAAAAACAGCAAAGCATGATCCAATTTGCTACAGCAGGGGAAAAAATTCCTTCCCGATTCTCCGAGAGGCAATCAGATTTTCCCTGGATCAACTTTACCTATAAAATGTTAGTACCCAGTTATATTGTGTACCTTTAGGAAAGTATCCAGGCCTTTTTAAAAAAAATCGACTGAGCTTGCCAGAACCACCTATGGAGGGAGTCTACTATTCCACATTTTCACAGCTCTTACTGTGAAGAAACCTTTCCGTATTTGGAGATGAAATCTTTCTTCCTCTAGACGCAAAGAGTGCCCCTGTGTCCTCTGCGCTGACCTTAAAGTGAATAACTCAAACACAAAGTTCACTATTTGGACCACTTATGCATTTGTACATGTTGATCATATCCCCCCTTAATCTCCTCTTCTCAAGAGGGAATAGATTCAGTTCCTCTAATCTTTCCTCATGGCTGAGCACCTCCATGCCTCTTATCAGTTTGGTTGCCCTTCTCTGCACTGTCTTCAGTTCCCCGATATCTTTTTTGAGAACTGGCGCCCAAAACTGAACTGCATATTCCAGAGGAGGTCGAACTAAAGATTTGAACAGGGGCAAAAATATATCTCTCTCTGGAGTCCATACCTCTCTTAATAAATGAAAGGACTTTGCTCGCTTTGGAAACTCGCTCTTCCTGTCATCTTCTCCTTCCCGCTGTCTTCTCGAGCTGTCTCTTCCTGCCGCCTCTTCCTGCTGTCTTCATCATTGCCGCTGGGCACAAGGTGTGGGATTTCCATGTAATGTCATCGGATGGCCACGCCCCATTGCTATACAAGAGAGTTGGCAGAGAGCGGGCAACAACAAAACAGATGAAGACAAAAAGAACAAGAGCGGCTTTTTTTGTTTTTTTAGCAGTTAACCGCCAGTGAGGAAAACAGCAGCGGGAAGAGGTGGCGGTGGTAAGAGAAAGCTCGAAGAGAAAATGGCGGGAATAGATGGCGGGAAGGAAAAGACAGGAAGAGACGGCTAGAGAAGACAGAGCTATTAATAAAAGGAATTGTCAAAAAACGGCTCTTGTGTTTTAAATACATTTCACAGATTTTTTGGTGAATGGGTAGGGGTACGATGTACCAGATACCCATTCACATGGGGGGGGGCAGGATCTGGGGGTGCTCTTTTTAAAGGGGTGCTTCCAGATTCCGATAAGCCCCCCGCCCGCAGACCCGACAACCACCGGCTAGGGTTGTCGGGAAGAGGCCCTTGTCCTCAACATGGGGGCAAGGTGCTCTGAGGTGGGGGGGGGGCACAGAGCCCCCCCCCCCCCCATGTTTCTTTTGCAAAATTTTCTTGCCGGCAATTTTTTTATTTTTTTTGGACGACAACGGTTGCCAAGGACGCATCAGCCAGCTTCCTGGCCCCCTCCTTAGCAACCATCTATATACAGTATGTTTTACAGTGCCTTTAAAGAGAAGAAGAATAAAAAAATAAATAAATAAATAAAAAAAAAAAAAAAAAAACGCTAAATGCACTGAAAAACGTGCCTGAGAAGCGCAGCCACATAGAAGTGAACCTAGGACTTCAGCACATGATCCCACCCCTCTATTATTAAGCCTGTCAGATGAAACATAGAACATAGTCTTAAAAAATAAATACCAGTAATATTTTGAATCTTCTGGACTAAAGACAACAATATTGGCTCTGGATGCGCAAATGTTAAGAAGAAACAGGCAGGCAATGCCATGGTGGACTCTTCTGTGAAAGTTGACAATCCATGGAGGCTGTAAAAAAAATGGAAATAAAAAAAAAAAAAAAAAAAAAAACGCAGTATGGAAATCATAAGGAAACTGTACATTTTATATATTGCTTTTTGTGCTTTGTTACATTGCAGAAGATGATGATCATTACCCATAGCTGGCAACCGTTACAAAATACTATATAGTAATGTAAAGTGTACCCATGGGACATTCAAGAGAACAAGATACAATGCATACATATTCCCCACCTGTATTATTCTACAATGAAAGCACAAAATGTGCTCATGGGAGCTAAATTCCTATTCCAGTTATTAGACATCATTAATGAGTGCTGTATATATGACATATTATGTCAAAGTGGCTCATGAAACAGAATGGATTTGCTGTAACTTTTAGGTCCTGGGTTCAGTTCCCAAGGGTGCATGTTTAGGTTCAACCCCCCAGTCATCATATTTGTGTCAATTCTGTCTGGATGTTACATGGGTATTTTAAACACTACAAGTCCAGACACTTGCACCCCTTCCAGTCCATGCCAATTTTCAGCTTTTAGCGTTGTCGCACTTTGAAAGCCAACACTGTACCCAAATAACATTTTTAGCATTTTTTTTTTTAGGCAGATAGAGCTTTATTTTGGTAGTATTTAACTGCTTTAAGACCAGCCGCCGTCATTATACTGCGGAAGTTTGGCTCTGCTGGGTGAATCGCCGTAGGTGTACGCCGGCCGATTTAAGAGCGATAGGAGGGGGGGCGCTACGCTGGAGCCGATGCTCCACAGAGAGGCAGAATGGGGATCCGTCAATGTAAACAGACAGATCCCCATTCTGACAAGGGAGGCGAGACAGATCTGCTGTTCCTGGTGATTAGGAACAGCAATCTCTCTCCTGCTTCAGTCAGTCCCATCCCCCCACAGTTAGAAACACCTCCCAGGGAACACATTTATCCCTTTGATCGCACCCTAGTATTAACCCCTTCCCTGCCAGTAACATTTACACAGTAATCAGTGCATTTCTATAGCACTGATCGCTATATAAGTGTCAATGGTCCCAAAAATGTGTCAAAAGTGTCCAATCAATTGCCGCAATGTCTCAGTCCCGCTAAAAAAAAAAATCACAGATTGCCTCCATTACTAGTAAAAAATAAAAATGCCATAAATCTATCCCCTATTTTGTAGACACTATAACTTTTGTGCAAACCAATTAATATACGCTTATTGCTAATTTTCTTTACCAAAAATATGTAGAAAAATACATATTGGCCTAAAGACATTTTTTTGGGGGGATATTTATTCTAGCAAAAAGTAAAAAAAAAAAGTTTTTTCAAAAAATTACGCTTTTTTTTTGTTTATAGCGCAAAAAAAAAAAAAAAAAATCAAAAAAAAAAAATCAAATAAAAAAAAAAAAAAAAAAAAAATCAAATAAAAAAAAAAAAAAATAAATCGCATAGTTGATCAAATACCACTAAAAGAAAACTATTTGTGGGAAAAAAGGACAGCAATTTTGTTTGGGTACAACGTCACACGACCGCACAATTGTCAGTTAAAGCGCCACAGAGCCACATCGCAAAAAATAGCCTGATCATTAAGGGGACAAATCCTTCTGGTCTTTAAGTGGTTAAGCACCACTAGGTTTTTTCTTTTTCCCCTATACAAAATATTTAAAAAAAAATACCAAAAATGTATAAAATAAAAAGTTACATTTTTTGGTAAAAAATAACCCAAATCAGTTTATATTATTTAGTCATTGTGAAAGTTAGTTATAGAGTCTACAAACCATGGTAGAGATAGATATCCACACACACACACACACACTTATATTTGAAAATTTAGCAATCCTGATGTACTGACGGCCAATTTCTTGAGGCCTTTAAATTCCAGGACAGTACAAATCTGATGGGCTGTAAAAGCAAGCATTTCTCACTATCTCCGGCTGCATTTCTGCAGCCATTGAGAAATTCTGTCTGGCCGTTTATGTACATGGCCTGGCTGGGAAGTGGTTAATTGGGGAAAAAAAACTGTGTTGAAGTGTACTTTGCAAAACCTATGAATTGGTGACAGGACCAGCTCATTGCAACTAACCAGCATCTGCACTTATGTTCAGCTTACACATGTTGCAATATCTACCTTTGCATTGCATCCTTCCCCCCCCCCCCCCCCCATTCTGTCCTATACACTAATCTCTTTATTTATGCAAATGCATTCAGTTTCGTGTGACCCAGATATACCCTCCATTGCAAACCTTCCTTCTGATTAAGACATATACTCTGAAAGTTTCGCCGCAACAAGCTACGCTACTTTTTATCTCACACACAGGCCCACTGATTTCATGATATGCCCCTAAAAAAGGTACATCTAATTTCTTTCATTAGAGCCACCATTAAAATTAGATTAAGGCCCCTTTCACACTGGGGCATTTTTCAGGCGGTACAGCGCTAAAAATAGCGCCTGTATACCGGCTGAAAAAGGCGGGCTTTCACACTGGAGCGGTGCGCTAGCAGGACGGTAAAAAAAGTCCTGCTAGCAGCATCTTTGGAGCGGTATAGGAGCTCCCATAACGCTCCTTCCCATTGATTTGAATGGGACACCGCGGCAATACCGCCGCAAAGCCCCGCCCAGGCGGCACTCTGCGGGGGGTCTTTAACCCTTTTTCGGCCGCTCACGGGGGGTAAAACCGCACCGCGAGCGGCCGAATACCGCGGCTAAAACGAAGTTAAAGCAGCGCTAAATATAGCGCTGCTTTACGGTCACCGCCCCAGTGTGAAAGGGGCCTTAGGCTATTAGGTTGTTTTTATCACATTGTGAGCCATCTGCCTAAAAAGGTACGTTTGTTTAGGCAACAAGTTAATCATTTAATATTTAGTAATACCTGCCACTTTCTTGTGAATCCTCTTTAGGTAATGGAGTGACTGGGAGAGTATACCAGTTCTTTGTCCCCACAACTGTCACAGATGTGTTTGTTCCAATCACACGAGAGCCTAAGAGAACAAAATATTAAAAAGGGGCTGTAAACCCTCAAGGTTTTTCACCCCAATGCATTCTATGCATTAGGGTGTTTCACACCTTTTTCCACATGTTGTTTGCTGTGTCCCCCACATGTCCCCCTATTGTGGGGTCACCAGTACAATATTTATAAATTGAAATCATATCCCCTCTCAAGAGTCTCTTCTCCAGAGAGAATAACTTCAGTGCACATATTACCTTTACTTACTGTACTGTGTTTATGATGGCTAACTTGTACAACATCTGTTAACATTACAGTCTGTATTACTGTTTACCCTTGCTTTTATCTGTATCTGTATTTGTACCTGTATTTGCTTACCTTCTTAATAAAAATTTTATTGGGAAAAAAAAAAAAAAAAACTTCAGTGCTCGCAACTTTTCCTCATAACCAATATCCTGCAGACCCTTTATTAGCTTAGTTGCCTTTCTATGTACCAGCTGTATTTATATGGAGATTAAATGACACACAGGTGGACTCTATTTACCAATTAGGTGGCTTCTGAAGGCAATTGGTTCCACTAGATTTTAGTTAGGAGTATCGGAGTAATAGGGGCTGAATACAAATGCACGCCACACTATTCAGAGATTTGTAAATAATTTGGAAAACCATTTATCTAATTTTTCCTTCCACTTCACAATTATGTGCCACTTTGTGTTGGTCTATCACATAAAATACATTTAAGTTTTGTTTTTGGTTGTAACATGGCAAAATGTGGAAAATGTCAAGGGGTACGAATACTTTTTCAAGGCACTGTAGGTGCAGTTAGACGGCAGATTTACCTCAGCCGCATTTGCCAACACTTATTTTATAATTACAGGCCAGCTAAATTAGTCCCCGGCACAGTGATATGCCCTTTATCTGCAAAAGAGGAAGCCGCTGTGCCATTCTGACTCCTCCTGGCTGCCTGTGCCCCTCTGTAAGCCTGATGCAGTAGAAAACAGTTACCATTTATTCCCTACCCCTGCATATATTTTCTCTATTAGTAAATGTTTACTTACATTTACTCACCGTCTTTAATGGAAATACTGTATATGGATCACAGTCAGTCTTTACCTGGTTTAAGTTTTTCTTCCAAAACTTGATCTGGTGAAATATAGTACTCAATATTCATTGGTGTTCCTGTCAGAAATATATTTAGCAGCAGGGAAAAAAAAAATAGGTCAGTAGGCGATGTGTAAACGTTAAAGTTTCTAGCATAGAATTTCAAAATGTAAGCATATAGTAATAGAGCATAAAATAAATGAAGAAAACCAAGAACAAGAAGCAAATAACCTAAATCCTTAGGCTGGCCATACATGGTCGAGTTTTGAAATAAATTTTCTTTTGAAAATCAGAAATTTTGTGTGTTTTTGTCATCCGATGGTGCCACCATTGATTTCGAAATTCGACCAACCAAGCTTTCAAATTTCACCTCCTGTTGCTACAGAAAATAATTTTTGTGGCTGGGAATCTTCTTTTCTTTCCGGGAATTTTCTTTTTCTTGCACATGTGCATTTTTTTGGATTACATTTCTCGCATTATTGATTAGAAAATCGTTAATTTTTCTAAAAATGTCCAACATGCGCGATTATTCAAATTCGGTGGCCGCACTAAAATCGGCTGTTGCTGCAGTCCACTAATGGTGCGAAATTCGAACAAAAATTCTTAGATAAGATTTTCTAAAGAAAATTATTTTGTAATTCGGCCCATGTATGGCCTGCCGTAAAGTAGAGTTCCACCCTAAGAAAAAAAAAAAATAATGTCATTTATGTGCATAAAAATAAAAAATAATTGGAGAAATTTTTTTTTTTTTACTCACCTCTAAATGCCTGTTGCTAGGGGGTCCCTCGTAGTCTGCCTCCTTCAGTGCCTGGGCTCTTGACGTCACTACCCTCGGTGCAGGAAGGGAGATCAGCTCTCTCCCCTCCCTCTGGTCAATCATCTGGGACACACACAGATCCCAGATGATTGCGCGGCCAATCACGGCGCGCAGCGCCACTCGCGCATGCTCAGTGGGTGCCCGGCTGTGGCTTCACAGCCCACAGTTACAATGCCGACGCCGCCGAGTGGAGGGGGAGACGAGTGGGGCTTCGATCCCACTGCATCGCTGGACCTTGGGACAGGTAAGTGTCCGATTATTAAAAGTCAGCAGCTGCAGTTTTTGTAGCTGCTGACTTAAAAAAAAAAAAATAATAATTAAAAAAATTAAGCGGAACACCACTTTAAGTACAGTTTCTGAAACTAGACGTGGGCCTCACCTGTGTGGTCTGGCTTTAAATTTTTGAGGCCCAATTAGTAACCCCCTGCACATTACTTCTTTCACTTCCTGCTATGAGAATACAATAGCTCAGCGGGGAGGATTCCATCATCCAGATCAAGTGCGTTTATGGGGGAAATCAAGTCAGTTTTTTTCATTCAACTTGCTTTTGTGACTTAAAAGTTAAAAACGAAAATCCAGATTTTAACAAAGAATTGCAAAATCAGACAGAATGTAAATCAAAAAATTTATATTACTATAGATCCATACATATATGCTGAAAACATTGCTCATTCTTAAACCTGATGTTGGGGGACGCAAGAGTAAAAAAAAGGGACCATTGCTGGCTTTTGCTATAGAGTGAAGGTCAGGTCCAATCCAAGCATGAAAAGAGCTTTTTCCCTCAATGTGTGCACATTCAAATAAACAAGCATACATGCCTACACATCGCTGATACCACCATGTAGGGGGGTCAATAGTGATCAACAAGAATAAGTATATCCTACGCCATTCTACTCCCATTTCCCAACTAGTGCATCAAACTGCATCCCAAAAAAAAATAAATAAAAAACAAACAGACAACGTGGTCAGTAGGGATGGGCCCGGTGCTCGATGCAAACCCACGTTCGCATCGAGCACCGGGCGTTCGCTCGCTCGGCGAGCCCAGAACTATTTTGGCCGCTCGCATCACGTTCGTGTGATGCGAGCGGCCCCGCAATGCATTGCGGCCTGCGCGGCCGGCGCAGTGCATTGCTGGCTGATGATTGGCCAAGCATGCACTGTGACCCCGCATGCTTGGCCAATCACAGCCCCGGAAACTCGAAGAGCCATAATTGGCTACAGGCAGGACGCCTGTAGCCAATTACAGCTCAGGGGCTGTAGTACACGCCCCCCCCTATAAAAGGCCGCCACGCCGTCTGCGCCGGTCACATGCTGTTCCGGCGCAGATTGAGCAGGCTGATTCTGTGACACTCTGCTCGATTTAGTTAGGTAGAGAGATTCACTTACAGAAATTGAGTTAGATAGATTCAGTTACAAAGATTGATTGAGAAAGAGGGGCTTGTAGTGTGTTCGTGGCAGGCAGGCAGAGCTCCTATATTTTGTTACCAGAAGCACCTATAGGACTTGTAGTGTGTTCGTGGCAGGCAGGCAGAGCTCCTATATTTTGTTACCAGAAGCACCTATAGGACTTGTAGTGTGTTCGTGGCAGGCAGGCAGAGCTCCTATATTTTGTTCCCAGAAGCACCTATAGGACTTGTAGTGTGTTCGTGGCAGGCAGGCAGAGCTCCTATATTTTGTTCCCAGAAGCACCTATAGGACTTGTAGTGTGTTAGTCCCATCACACACACAGAGCTATATTTTGTTCCCAGAAGCACCTATAGGACTTGAAGTGTGTTAGTCCCATCACACACACAGAGCTATATTTTGTTCCCAGAAGCACCTATAGGACTTGAAGTGTGTTAGTCCCATCACACACACAGAGCTATATTTTGTTCCCAGAAGCACCTATAGGACTTGAAGTGTGTTAGTCCCATCACACACACAGAGCTATATTTTGTTCCCAGAAGCACCTATAGGACTTGAAGTGTGTTAGTCCCATCACACACACAGAGCTATATTTTGTTCCCAGAGGCACCTATAGGACTTGAAGTGTGTTAGTCCCATTACACACACAGAGCTATATTTTCTTCCCAGAAGCACCTATAGGACTTGAAGTGTGTTAGTCCCATCACACACACAGAGCTATATTTTGTTCCCAGAAGCACCTATAGGACTTGAAGTGTGTTAGTCCCATCACACACACAGAGCTATATTTTGTTCCCAGAAGCACCTATAGGACTTGAAGTGTGTTAGTCCCATCACACACACAGAGCTATATTTTGTTCCCAGAAGCACCTATAGGACTTGAAGTGTGTTAGTCCCATCACACACACAGAGCTATATTTTGTTCCCAGAAGAACCTATAGGACTTGAAGTGTGTTAGTCCCATCACACACACAGAGCTATATTTTCTTCCCAGAAGCACCTATAGGACTTGAAGTGTGTTAGTCCCATCACACACACAGAGCTATATTTTGTTCCCAGAAGCACCTATAGGACTTGAAGTGTGTTAGTCCCATCACACACACAGAGCTATATTTTGTTCCCAGAAGAACCTATAGGACTTGAAGTGTGTTAGTCCCATCACACACACAGAGCTATATTTTGTTCCCAGAAGCACCTATAGGACTTGAAGTGTGTTAGTCCCATCACACACACAGAGCTATATTTTGTTCCCAGAAGCACCTATAGGACTTGAAGTGTGTTAGTCCCATCACACACACAGAGCTATATTTTGTTCCCAGAAGCACCTATAGGACTTGAAGTGTGTTAGTCCCATCACACACACAGAGCTATATTTTGTTCCCAGAAGCACCTATAGGACTTGAAGTGTGTTAGTCCCATTACACACACAGAGCTATATTTTCTTCCCAGAAGCACCTATAGGACTTGAAGTGTGTTAGTCCCATCACACAGACCTTTATTTTCTTCCCAGAAGCACCTATAGGACTTGAAGTGTGTTAGTCCCATCACACAGAGCTCCTCTATTTTCTTTGCAGAAGCACCCATAGGACTTCTAGTGTGTTAGTGGCATCACACAGAGCTCCTATATATTCTTCTCAGCAGCACCCACAGGACTTCTAGTGTGTTAGTGGCATCACACAGAGCTCCTATATATTCTTCTCAGCAGCACCCACAGGACTTCTAGTGTGTTAGTGGCATCACACAGAGCTCCTCTATTTTCTTTGCAGAAGCACCCACAGGACTTCTAGTGTGTTAGTGGCATCACACAGAGCTCCTCTATTTTCTTTGCAGAAGCACCCACAGGACTTCTAGTGTGTTAGTGGCATCACACAGAGCTCCTCTATTTTCTTTGCAGAAGCACCCACAGGACTTCTAGTGCGTTAGTGGCATCACACAGAGCTCCTCTATTTTCTTTGCAGAAGCACCCACAGGACTTCTAGTGTGTTAGTGGCATCACACAGAGCTCCTCTATTTTCTTTGCATAAGCACCCACAGGACTTCTAGTGTGTTAGTGGCATCACACAGAGCTCCTCTATTTTCTTTGCAGAAGCACCCATAGGACTTCTAGTGTGTTAGTGGCATCACACAGAGCTCCTATATATTCTTCTCAGCAGCACCCACAGGACTTCTAGTGTGTTAGTGGCATCACACAGAGCTCCTCTATTTTCTTTGCAGAAGCACCCATAGGACTTCTAGTGTGTTAGTGGCATCACACAGAGCTCCTATATTTTCTTCTCAGCAGCACCCACAGGACTACCGACTACAATGGCTGGAAGACCGCCAAGGGGAGGCAGAGCGTGCAGAGCCAAGAACACAGGGCAGGCAGGCTCTGTTTCTAGTGGACGTGGCCGTGGACGTGGACGTGGTCGTGCATCGTCATCAGCACGTGGCCATGGGACACGCGCGTCTTTGTTTTCGGCAGCTGGACATGTGGAGCCGCATCATGCTGAAGGCTTGGTAGAATGGATGACCAAGCCCTCCTCATCCTCCTCATCCTCTCTCACCCAGGCTCAGGGTACTGACAGAGCATCATCAGCCACCCCTTCCCTAGACCCACCATGTCCTCCTGAGGAGTCCCCCGAACTCTTTGAGCACAGTGTTGGGTACATGCTCCAGGAGGATGCCCAACGATTCGAAGGCTCGGATGACGATACCCAGCTTGAGGAATCTGGCAGTACTGTTCCACCAGCTGCAGCTTACTGCCAGGTTTGCTCTAGTGGTGAAGAGGGAGGGGATGATGAGGTCACTGACTCCACGTGGGTGCCTCAAGGGAGAGAGGATGAGGAGGAGGACGAGGAGGAGGAGGATGCGGCGTCACATGTCCAACGAGGCAGGATGCCCCCTGGAGGCCAGGTAGAGGCCAGCACAGCAACTGTACAACACCGCAGAGCTCCGCCTGTGCAGGGCGCTGCCTCTGCACGTTATCAGAAAAGTTCTTTGGTGTGGGCCTTTTTTGAGACGAGTGCAGCAGATCGCACCACTGCTATTTGCAATATTTGTCTCAAGCGTATCTCGCGTGGCCAAAACATCAGCCGCTTGGGCACGACAAGCATGACCAGACATATGGCGACCTGCCATGCAGCTCGTTGGCAGGCACACATAAAAGACCCACACCAAAGAACTAAGCGGACCTCTCCTTGCTCCTCCTCAGCTGGGATCTCCATCCCCACTACACCTTCAGTCCTCTCTGAAAGCTGCTCTGAGAGGACTGAAGGTGTAGAATTCGGTGTGTCACAACCAAGTACTTGCAGTACACCGACGTCCGATTGCAGCAGGCAAATTTCCCTGCCCCAGCTGCTGGACCGTAGAAAGAAGTACACTCCCAGCCATCCACATGCCCAGCGGTTGAATGCTAGCCTGGCTAAATTGCTAGCACTTCAACTGCTGCCTTTTCAGTTGGTAGACTCGGCCCCCTTCCGTGAGTTTGTTCAATGTGCGGTTCCTCAGTGGCAGGTTCCCAAACGCCACTTTTTCTCGCGGAAGGCGATTCCGTCTCTCTACCGGCATGTGGAGGGCAATGTCCATGCCTCGCTGGACAGGGCGGTCAGCGGTAAGGTGCATATTACCGCTGACTCATGGTCCAGCAGGCATGGACAGGGACGGTACCTTTCTTTCACGGCCCATTGGGTCACTCTATTGGCAGCTGGGAGGGATGCAGGACAAGGTGCAGTAGTGTTGGAGGTTGTTCCGCCACCACGCCTCCAAAACGCGACTACTGCTACTGGTTGTGACACACCTCTCTCCTCCACCCCCTCCTCTTCTTCTTCCTCCAGTGCTCTGTCCTTGGAACCAGCGGTGCTCCGTAGGCGTACAAGGGGCTACGCAAGTACGCAGGCAAAAAGATGCCATGCCGTGCTTGCGCTGGTGTGTTTGGGGGACAGGAGCCACACTGGGCCAGAGGTTCTGGCAGCTCTGCAGGGGCAGGCTGAGAGGTGGTTGACGCCACGTCAGCTTAAGCCAGGAATGGTCGTTTCTGACAATGGCACCAACCTCCTCTCCGCCCTGCGACAGGGGCAGCTCACCCATGTGCCCTGCATGGCTCACGTCCTCAACCTGGTGGTGCAGCGGTTCTTGGGCAGGTTCCCAGGCTTACAGGATGTCCTGAGGCAGGCCAGGAAAGTCTGTGTGCATTTCCGCCGATCTTATAATGCCAGTGCTCGGCTGACTGAGCTGCAAAAGGAGCTGAACCTGCCCAAGAACCGCCTAATATGTGACATGCCCACCAGGTGGAACTCAACGTTGGCCATGCTGCAGCGACTGCACACGCAGCAGAGGGCCATCAATGAGTACCTTTGCGACTACGGCACCAGGACAGGGTCAGGGGAGCTTGGTTTTTTTTCCCCACGTCAGTGGAGCATGATCAGGGATGCATGCACTGTCCTCTCACCATTTGGAGGAGGCCACGAGGATGGTGAGCAGTGACAGTGCATGCATCAGTGACACTGTCCCTCTTGTCCACCTGTTGGAGCATACGCTGCGTGGGATAATGGACAGGGCACTTGAGGCAGAACAGAGGCAGGAAGAGGAGGACTTCCTTGCCTCTCAAGGCCCCCTTTATCCGGACAGTGTTCCTTCTGTCCCACCCATCACACAGGAAGAGGATGAGGAGGAGGAGGATGAGGATGAGGATGAGGATGAGGATGAGGATGAGGATGAGGATGAGGATGAGGATGAGGATGAGGATGAGGATGAGGATGAGGATGAGGAGGATGAGGATTGTGTGAGCATGGAGGTGGAGCCTGGCACTCAGCATCAGCAGCAGCAGTCTTTTAGGGATGATGTACAGTCCCAACAAACCAGTGGACTTGTACGTGGCTGGGAGGAGGTGGCTGGCGATCATGTCATCCTCAGTGACCCAGAAGACTCCGGACCGAATGCCTCAGCTAACCTACGCTGCATGGCCTCCCTGATCCTGCAAAGCCTGCGGAAGGATCCTCGTGTTCTTCGGATCAAGGAGAGGGACCATTACTGGCTGGCCACTCTCCTTGATCCGCGGTACAAGGGTAAGGTTGCGGACCTTATCTTGCCGTCGCAGAGGGAGCAGAGGATGAGACATCTCAGGGAGGCCTTGCAGAAAGGTCTGTGCAACGCGTTCCCAGAAACTGGGAGGCTACAAACTCCTGGTCCTGGGCGACGAGTTGCTGAGGCTTCGGTCAGTGGCAGAAGGAGCGGTGGGGAAGGTGGACGTCTGACCGATGCGTTCAGACAATTTTTTAGTCCGCAGCCCCAAGGTATGATCGGTTCCAGCAACCATCGCCAGCGTCTGATATACATGGTGCAGGAATACCTTGGGGCAAGGTCAGACTTGGACACCTTTCCCACCGAAAATCCTCTGGCTTACTGGGTCCTGAGGATGGATCACTGGCCAGAGCTTGCACAGTATGCAATTGAGCTACTGGCCTGTCCTGCCTCCAGCGTTCTTTCCGAACGCACATTCAGTGCTGCTGGAGGATTTGTGACTGATCATAGGGTGCGCCTGTCCACCGCCTCGGTTGATCGACTGACATTCATCAAAATGAATCAGTCTTGGATCACCACCAGCTACCAGGCACCTGAGGCGGATATAACCGAATAATTTTTAATGTCACATCCCTTCAAGACTGCCTATGCTGATGCTGAGTGACTGTCCTCTTATGTTCACTGACTATCCTCTTCCTCCTCCTCAATGATCCATGCCACCACACCAGTGCCTAAGGCACAATTTTTCAGCCCCTGTTTAACAGGGGCGTGTACTTACAATTTTTTAAAAAATGCTTCGCAACACGTGTGACTGCTGTGCTCCAAGTACAGTCTCTGTGAGGGCCGTGTTGCAGTGTTGTGGCACCAGCACCAGTGCCTAAGGCACAATTTTTCAGCCCCTGTTTAACAGGGGCGGGTACTTACAATTTTTTAAAAAAATGCTTCGCAACACGTGTGACTGCTGTGCTCCAAGTACAGTATCTGTGAGGGCCGGGTTGCAGTGTTTGTGGCACCAGCACCAGTGCCTAAGGCACAATTTTTCAGCCCCTGTTTAACAGGGGCGGGTACTTACAATTTTTTAAAAAAATGCTTCGCAACACGTGTGACTGCTGTGCTCCAAGTACAGTATCTGTGAGGGCCGGGTTGCAGTGTTGTGGCACCAGCACCAGTGCCTAAGGCACAATTTTTCAGCCCCTGTTTAACAGGGGCGGGTACTTACAATTTTTTAAAAAAATGCTTCGCAACACGTGTGACTGCTGTGCTCCAAGTACAGTCTCTGTGAGGGGTTGCAGTGTTGTGGCACCAGCACCAGTGCCTAAGGCACAATTTTTCAGCCCCTGTTTAACAGGGGCGGGTAATTACAAATCTTGATCTAATAGTTCACAGCAGGGCCCATTCCTGCGCCCACCAAGAGTAACTATGAGGGCCTGCAGTCTTGTGGCAACACCGTCCACCACCACCGCCAAAGGCCCAATTTTTCTGCCCTGTTCATCAGGTGCTTGCAATTACAAATCTTGATCTAATAACTCACAGCAGGGCCCATTCCTGCGCCCACCAAGAGTAACTGTGAGAGCTTACAGTCTTGTGGCAACACCGTCCACCACCACCACCACCCCCAATTTTTCTGCCCTGTTCAACAGGTGCATGCAATTACAAATCTTGATCTATTAACTCATAGCAGGGCCCATTCCTGTGCCCACCAGTCTTGTGGCTACACCAACATCTAATAGGGCAAATTTCTGCAGAGTATATACGCCAGGCCCCTACTTTCAAACATCCAACTTACAAACGACTCCTACTTGCAAATGGAAAGAGAAAACAGGAAGTGAGAGGAAATCTACCCCTAGGAAGGGAAATTCTATCCTGTTAGATTTAATTTGGGAAAAAGGTATCTCCTCTCTACTGATACTTTATCACCAATCCTTGTTTCAATTAAAACCCCACTTTTCCAAAAACATTTGTCATTGGGACGGAAAGTGAGGTGACATGTTCTGAACAGATGTGCAAAGACAGCAAATGTTACAGGGGTGATAACCCCTCCCTATGTTCTCCAAAAAGCTTAAAAATATATTTTTTTGGGATGGAGCTACACTTCATAATGTACCTGTTCAGATTCTACTTAAGAACAAACCTAAAGCCGCAAGTGGTTTTAAATGGCTTCTTTTTTTCCTTTACAAATGTCATTTTGTGCAAGGACAGTTCTAAACACGGGAAACACATGCCACTTCACAGGCATACTTTAGACACCCCCCAGGTACCATATTTAAAGGAAAATTTCACTTTTTTTTTTTCACTTTATGCATCATTAAAATGACTGCTCCCGAAAAAACGTTAGTTTTTAAAAGTTCTTTTTGCATTGATATATGTCCCCTGGGGCAGGACCCGGGTCCCCAAACCTGTTTTATGACATTAACATGCATATTGGCCGTTGTAATTAGCACTTTTGATTTCGAACGTTCGCGTCCATTATAACGTATAGGGTTCGAAAATTCGCGCGAACTTTCGGTCCGTTCGAAGGTTCTGGTTCGAACCGAACCCGGGGGTGTTCGGCTCATCCCTAGTGGTCAGCCAAATCAGGTCCCTTATCTAATCTGTATAAACACTCTAAATGCTCATGTCGATGGCCTGGGCTTCGAGCTTGCATCGATTCAGTTGGACATCAGTCTGAGATTAGGGATGACCTCCCAGGTCGTTCCAAATACAAGTTTGTAGCCACAATTCCTACATAGTAGCCAGTTTTTAAGAAAGCAGCAGGTTCCGACATAAGGAATTCAAGATTTTTTTTTCTTCTCTACATTCAGCTGTCTGCGGGGAACCCGCTGACAGCTGATGACTCATTGGTTGTTAAGGACACGGTGGCCAGCATCCCGGCCCGCTTTTTAGCAACCAGCTATATACAGTGTTTTTTTAAAGGAAAAAAAAAAAAAAAAAAAAAAACACAAAAAGCGCAAATTGCATGAAATCTGCGTGAAAAAAATGCATCGAAATGCGGGTTTAAAAATGCAAAACGTGCCTGAAGAACGCATCAACCACAATTACATAAATGTGTACCTAGAGAAAGGCATCACTGCTGTGACAAGGAAAAATATAAAAAAACTTATATTTATGCCTTACCTCCACATCGGGGAGAAAGATGACCAATTTTTCCATGAAGGATTGCTGCCACCCTGTCCCCATCACTTGTAGGTCTAGTAAAAATATAAAAATGTTGGATAGTTTATTGTAGGGTCCTCGTACAAAAAATAAAATAAACCACACACACACACACACACACACACACACACACACACACACACAGTAAGGTGGATAATGCAGCATACTGACTTTCCTAGTAGGCATTTCATAGTAATACCTAGAAACTGTCAGATCATGTTTGCTATATTCAAGGATCAGTTTCTTCTGGCTCTTTGAACATTATACAATTTAGTTGGACTGAGAATGGGAGGAGGACATGCTCTGCATAAACAGACCACCATTGTACTTAGATCTACTACGCTAACATGTAGACTTCATGACTTGTCATCAACATTACTAAAAACTATTTTCAAATCAATAGGCTATATTTAAAACGGTTTACGGATTTACATGCAAAGTTGCTTATGGATGGTACAGACAACCATCAGGATGCTAAAAAACAAAACACACACAACACACACTCGCTAAAGATTAGTGAAGCTAGAAAAATACACCTCTTTGCAGCCCCTGCATCCCTTGTCTCCGACTTCTCATATATTAGGAAAAAAAAGGAAGGAGGAGAAGAAGCAAAGAAAGCAGGGCACAATGATCAGTTAAAGTACAGATTTATTCCAGCAAATAGCACACTTCTGTTCAAATGTACTGTATATAGCATGAGGTGCAGGTGAGGGGCCACAAGGATTGACCTAGGATGGTGCAAGGGCATGAATCAATAAGCCTCCGCGGTATGAGCGCTGGACTAACCACACAGATGGAACCGGCGGCATCTGTAGCTGTCCAACCTGCACCACACGAACAGTAAAAATGTCAGTAGGAGCAAACAGGGCCCTGCGCCCGGATTTCTCTTTTTTTTTTTTACATGCCTATGGATTGGATCAGTCCCAGGTTCACTTAGGGACTGCAAGATCCTCATCCTCGTTTTTTGCATTAATCTTAGACTTTATGTGAACATTTCTTATATACAAGAATTTCTTTCCATGTAGTGCTGGATAATTGATGTATGTTTATCGGCACATATCAAATAAGAAAATAGGATTTTAAAAAAGCCCAGAAAAATGCATAGACTGCATATGTTGTTTAATAACAACTCCTTATATTTTGCTCACATGTATCATATGAAAAAATCCTAAACCCTAGTGCTGAAACAACGAGGAGGCACAAAAGCAGCTTACAAGGAATTTAGAATATACGCCAGCCATGTAAAATGGCTATCAAATATCCAGCTGACAACATAATATACACAGAAAAGTGCCTATATTATTCTTCTAGTACCCAGCTTCAAATAAATTCACATTAAATAGACCTGGTAGTGAGAACATAGGTAAATATTCCACAGCCTGTTTATCACCACTGAAAGGAGAATTCTAAAAGAACAAAATAAGTAAATCCAACAATGAATCACTGGAATACCTGCTCAGATTATATACAGCGTTCAGATCTGCTTCTAAGCTGCATAGAGCAAGATAGACTTTAGCTTTGATTTCACTTCAGGAAGAAAAAAAAGATTAAAAATTAGTTTTCATTATAAAACTGTGTATATACTTTATTGCATAATCAACAACTGGAAGTGCCATTTATAGTATTTACAGAAGAAAGAAATTAAATTATTCTATTTTTGTGCTGCATTAAAAAAGTAAATGCAAACCAGAAAAAAAAAGAAGAAGGCACAAATTAGTGTTACTAGGTGTACAGTAAAAAAATTATTGCAACCATGTAAATTTGACTTGGTATCAGCCTTGAGCAATACACAGTACAGCAGAACTCTGGACTGGATGGAAAAGGTAGGGGCAGGACTGGGAGGCAGTCAGGTGTGCTGCATGCAGATGTGCTGACAAGGAATACTGATAGGAGAAGAGAGCATAGTATACACACTGATTACCTCATCAGTCTCTTGCTGCTCCTTCACACTCCAATCAGCAGGCTGGGAGGGGGAAGAGTACACTACTGTATTCCTTAGGGCCTGTGTTGATGGGTTTGTTTCAAGCAGATTTTGCATGCAAAAACAGGTCTATGGGATAGCAAAAATTGTCTAATCGTGGGTCAAATGCACCCGTCAATGAATTCTGAGTGATCCCAGGGGTGTCTCAAACTGATGTCATGAGGATATAGTTGACACAGGCCCTTATATACATTCTATAACCAACAGGTACTTTTTGTGCTGTGTAAATCTCAGATAAAGAGAGAAATACAAAAACAGCTCCCATATGCATTTGTTCTGTAGTTACTGTAGATCTCACAAAGTACACCCCTCACATTTTTGTAAATATTTTATTATATCTTTTCATGTGACAACACTGAAGAAATGACACTTTGCTACAATGTAAAGTAGTAAGTGTACAGCTTGTATAACAGTGTAAATTTGCTGTCCCCTCAAAATAACTCAACACACAGCCATTAATGTCTAAACTGCTGGAAACAAAAGTAAGTATACCCCTAAGTGAAAATGTCCAAATTGGGTCCAAAGTTTCAATATTTTGTGTGGTCACCATTATTTTCCAGCACTGCCTTAACCCTCTTGGGCATGGAGTTCACCAGAGCTTCACAGGTTGCCACTGGAGTCCTCTTCCACTCCTCCATGACAACATCACAGAGCTGGTGTATGTTAAAGACCTTGCGCTCCTCCACCTTCCGTTTGAGGATGCCCCACAGATGCTCAATAGGGTTTAGGTCTGGAGACATGCTTGGCCAGTCCATCACATTTACCCTCAGCTTCTTTAGCAAGGCTGTGGTCATCTTGAAGGTGTGTTGGGGTCATTATGTTGGAATACTGCCCTGCGGCCCAGTCGCCGAAGGGAGGGGGGGAATCACGGTCTGCTTTAGTATGTCACAGTACATGGTGGCATTCATGGTTCCCTCAATGAACTAACTCCCCAGTGCCAGCAGCACTCATGCAGCCCCAGACCATGACACTCCCACCACCATGCTTGACTGTAGGCAAGACGTACTTGTCTTTGTACTACTCACCTGGGTACCGCCACACATGCTTGACACCATCTGAACCAAATAAGGTTTTGTTTGGTCTCATCAGACCACAGGACATTGTTCCAGTAATCCATGTCCTTAGTCTGCTTGTCTTCAGCAAACTGTTTGTGGGCTTTGTGCATCATCTTTAGAAGAGGCTTCCTTCTGGGACAACAGCCATGCAGACCAATTTGATGCAGTGTGTGGCGTATATGGTCTGAGCACTGACAGGCTGACCCCCCACCCTTTCAACCGCTACAGCAATGCTGGCAGCATTCATACATCTATTTCCCAAAGACAACCTCTGGATATGACGCTGAGCACATGCACTCAACTTCTTTGATCGACCATGGCGAGGCCTGTTCTGAGTGGAACCTGTCCTGTTAAATCACTGTATGGTCTTGGCCACCGTGCTGCAGCTCAGTTTCAGGGGATTGGCAATCTTCTTGTAGCCTAGGCCAGTGATGGCACCCCTTTGGCACCCCAGATGTTTTACTGTGCAGTGTAGTTGAGCATCATGGGAAATGTAGTTTCAAAACATCTGGGATGCCAAGGTTTGCCATTACTGGCCTAGGCCATGTTTATGTAAAGCAACAATTCTTTTTTTCATATCCCCAGATTTTTTTGACATGAGGTGCCATGTTATATTGGTCACTGGAAGTTTGAGAGAGTGATAACCCCAAATTTAACACACCTGCTCCCCATTCACACCCGAGACCTTGTAACACTAAATGAGTCACATGACACCGGTGAGGGAAAATGGCTAATTGGGCCCAATTTGGAAATTTTTTACTTAGGGGTGTACTCACTTTTGTTTACAGTGGTTTAGACATTGCTGTGTGTTGAGTTATTTTAAAGGGGACAGCAAACTTACACTGTCATACAAAGCTGTACACTCACTACTTTACATTGTAGCAAAGTGTAATTTCTTCAGTGTTGTCATATGAAAAGATATTATTATTTACAAAAATGTGAGGGGTGTACTCACTTTTGCTGAGATACGGTAGCTGTTTAAATAGCTGTTTTTCTCCAGTCATCTGTCCAGTACAGCACGTCCAGTTGGTGGTATTCTGCTTTTTTAGGTTTAGTTGAAGACGTACAGAAAGATGGCAAGACGATCTCCTGAGCCTTGTGGAATTTAGAGACCACCTTCAGCAAGAACCCAAAAGTCCGTATGCATTAGCAACCTGGCCTCAAAAAAGGTTCTTTAAAAGAAAGTGCTTGCAGCTCGCTTAGCATCTGGCTGTCAAAATTCGCCACTAAAAAAGCAGTTTTAAGAGTAGCCCACTTTAAAAAGGACAGATCCTCCTCTTGCAAACATTTTATCCAACCCTGCAATACAATTGCCAAATCCGATTTTGGCAGAATCCTGAATGGAATGGGCCCAATTCTGGCAAAGCCCTTAAAGAACCTACTGACAAGGCTATGTTTACCTGCCTCACTTATATGCGTAATGATACATAACATAAGTAAGGTAGGTAAACATAGCCTTGTCAGATGGTGCCCCTTGTGTGAGGAAGTTTAACGTTTGGGTGAATGTTATTTCTTGTATGTAAGACAGAGCTGGTCTATATACAGTCCTAACTATAGAAAAGCTAAGCGTTTTTTTTTTTGTCTTTTTGTGTTCACCTGTCTCCCTTCTGAATACCCAGACTAAAACTTCAAAACTTTCCTATTTACCTTTTGTCTACACGAATACTTTGAAAAAAAAAAAAAATTATGATAGATAGATGGATAGATAGAGATATCTATCATATTATGATATGAAGGCCCCCCCCCCACCCCAAAAGCACCTTGTCCCCATGTTGATGAGGACAAGGGCCTCTTCCCGACAACCCTGGCTGTTGGTTGTTGGGGTCTCCGGGTGGGGGGCTTATCAGAATCCGGGAGCCCCCTTTAATAAGGAGGCCCCCAGATTCAGGCCCCCCACCCTATGTGAATAAGTATGGGGTACCATGTACCCCTACCCATTCACCTGGGGATAAAAAAAAAAAAGGTGTACAAAAAAAATAAAAAAATAAAAAAAAAAGACACAAAACACAGGTTTTTAATATACTTAGACAGCCCCGGAGGTCTTCTCTTCTTCCGTCTTCGGGGGTCTTGTCCAGCTCTTCGGTTCTTCTTGCTGGGCCTCTGCTTTTTTTCCAGCTCTTTTACTAGCGTTGGCCGGTCTTCTGTCACCGCCGCTTACGGCTTCTTCTCCCTTCTACCGAAGTTGACACGACGCCCTCTCTGGTCGCAATGGCAGGGACGCGTTGTGCAGCGACTTATATTAGGGACAAGGGGCGGGGTCACCGGCTGATGTCACATGGTGACCCCACCCCTTGTGATGTCACAGTCCCAGCATCCCCCGGGACTGTGACATCACAAGGGGCGGGGTCACCATGTCAACTTCGGAAGAAGGAAGGAGAAGAAGAAGCAGAAGGCGGCGACAGAAGACAGGGCCAACGCTAGTAAAAGCTGGAAGAAGAAAGCGGAGGCCCGGGAAGAAGAACCGAAGACGGAAGAAGAGAAGACCCCCGGAGCTGTCTAATAAAGTATTTTAAAAACCTGTGTTGTGTTTTTCTTTTTATATTATGTACACTTTTTTCCCCAGGTGAATGGGTAGGAGTACATGGTACCCCATACTCATTCACATAGGGTGGGGGGCCGGAATCTGGGGCCCTCTTTATTAAAGGGGGCTCCCGGATTCTGATAAGCCCCCCGCCCACAGACCCCGACAACCAACGGCCAGGGTTGTCAGGAAGAGGCCCTTGTCATCAACATGGGGACGAGGTGCTTTGGAGTGGGGGGGGCTGCAGGGCCCCCCTTCCCCAAAGCACCCCCCTTATGTTGAGGGCACGCGGCCTGGTACGGCTCAGGAGGGGGGGGGGCTCGCTCGTCCTAACCCCCTTTCCTGACCGGCCAGGCTGCGTGCTCAGATAAGGGTCTGATATGGATTTGGGGGAACCCCCACGCCGTTTTTTCGGCGTAGGCATTCCCCTAGAAATCCATACCAGGTGACGGGGCTAGCAAGGTGTCAATCTCGCAGATGAAGGAGGCGACATTGACTTCCTTCGCTAGTCCTGTCTACCTGGAGTTACTTTCTAAATGAACAGATTTTACTACGTGTGTGGGCAAGTCTGTTCATTTCAAAAGTCTGGCGGACTAGCACACAGACGGGCGGATAATTTTGAGTCAAAACTTCTTTCCAAGTCCGCCGGACTTTTGAGAAGAAAAAGTCCGCCGGAGCCCAAAAGTCCGATCATGTATACACGGCATAGCTCTGAGGTCTGTTGTCTCAGCTGCTGACAGCCCACCCAAATGACCCCCCTTCTTTCCAAATCAGGTCTGGGAGTGTAAAACAAACTGTATTAACCACTTCAGCCCCGGACCAATTGGCAGCCAAAGGACCAGGCCCCTTTTTGCAATTCGGCACTGCGTCGCTTTAACTAACAATTGCGCGGTCATGCGACGTGGCTCCAAAACAAAATTGGCGTCCTTTTTTTCCCACAAATAGAGCTTTCTTTTGGTGGTATTTGATCGCCCCTGCGGTTTTTATTTTTTGCGCTATAAACAAAAATAGAGCGACAATTTTGAAAAAAATTCAATATTTTTTACTTTTTGCTATAATAAATATCCCCAAAAAATATATAAAAAAACATTTTTTTTTTTCCTCAGTTTAGGCCGATACGTATTCTTCTACATATTTTTGGTAAAAAAAAAAAAATCGCAATTAGCGATTATTGATTAGTTTGCGCAAAAGTTATAGCGTTTACAAAATAGGGGATAGTTTTATAGCATTTTTATTAATTTTTTTTTTTATTAGTAATGGCGGCGATCAGCGATTTTTATTGTGACTGCGACATTATGGCGGACACATCGGACATTTTTGACACATTTTTGTGACATTTGTCATTTATATAGAAATCAGTGCTATTTAAATAGCACTGATTCCTATGTAAATGACAGTTGTAGTTAGGGGGTTAACCACTAGGGGGCGGGGAGGAGTCAGTGTGACGTGTTCTGTTTTTTTTTACAGTAGGGGGCGTGGCTGTACGTCTGACGTCATTGATCGGCGTTCCCGATGACAGGGAACCGCCGATCACTGACAGTCAGTGTAGCAAGCGCGGGGAGAGGTTTGTTTACATAGACCTCTCCCCGTTCTTCCGCTCCGTAACCCGATCGCGGGATACCAGCGGCGATCGGGTCCGCTGGTCCCGCGGCCGTGGTCACGGAGCTCCCGACCGGGGAGGCGCGCGCGCCCCCCGGGCAGGCAAATTAAAGGGGACGTACAGGTACGTGCTTTTGCCTGCCCGTGCCATTCTGTTGACGTATATCTACAGGAGGCGGTCGGGAAGCGGTTAACATGCAAATGACCTGAGCCAATATAATTATCTGTAATAGTGAACTGAAATGTGTATTTACCAAAATGTGTTTGTTTTCCAGAGAGACAGTTGTGCGAGAGGTTGTTTGTGGTGAGGTATTATGGAGTTGTGGATAAAATAGTACCGCTAAAAGGTTTATTACACGTTGCTAATTTTTTACTATGGGGAATACATTTTTTTGGGGGAATAATTGGTATACCATAAAACAAAAATCCACATGGTATTAATATGTATTAAGTAATGCATAATAAGTTGAGCTCAACAATTTTTGGAAATTTAAAAAAAGTGCACCGTTTATGTAATGTATATTTGTTTCTTGTTACAAGTATATAACCATTGGTTTATTATGTTTCTAGGGAGGAACATTTTTATGTTTATTACTAAAATTTCCTTGGTGTTTTATCCCTCAGATTCGATAATTGGGTTTCATGGCTTTCAGAACATAAGGCTATCACAGCCTCCATACACATTTCTTTTTCCTGTTCCCTGGTTTCAGCACCATTATCTAGTTGGTGCTTCTATTTGTTAGCCCATTCGGCTGGGTTTTGAACTACCAAAGTATGTGTTGTACAGTGTTGTCCAGTTATTAGGTTTAGGGGGCAATCACTTTTTCACACAGGGCCATGATGGTTTGGATTGTTTTTCACCTTTAATAATAAACACCTTCATTTACAAATTGCATTTTGGGTTTACTTGTGTTGTCCTTGACTATTGTTTAAATTGGTTTGATGTTCCGAAACACTTAAGTGTGACAAACATGCAAAGGAACAGGAAATGAGGAAGGGGGCAAACACTTTTTCACACCACTGTATGTTCTGATCCAATTTTCAAAAAAAATCAATGGCTATGCTGACTTGTGTAGATTTGTTTAAGGCTGCTTAAAAAGGGGTTGTAAAGGTAAAAGTTTTTTCACCTTAATGCATTCTATGCATTAAGGTGAAAAAACATCCGACAATGCCGGCCCCCCCAGGCCCCCCGTTATATATACACCTGACCCCTTGAAAGTCCAGCGCTCGCCCCCGACGTCCTCGTCGCCATTCACCCTGGCCGTTGATTGGCTAGATTGGATGGGTTTAAAGCGGCACAGCCATTGGCTCGTGCTGCTGTCAATCACATCCAATGACACAGCGCGCCGGGGGGGGGGGCCCGAGTGATACAGTGAGCTGCTACGGCCGCCAGCTGTATCACGGGAGTATGCCCGCAAGCACTCCGCACCATGTGAGGGAGCTCGCATGAAGTTGTGGAGTCCTTGCGGGAGGGAGCCGAGACAGCCGCCGAGGGACCCCAGAAGACCAAGTTCGGGGGCCACTCTAAAAAACGAGCTGCACAGTGAAGGTAAGTAAGTATAGCATGTTTTTTTTTTTTTTTTTTTTTTTTTTTAAATAACAAAGTGTTTTCCTTTAGTGACCCTTTAATTCCCGCTACGGTTATTGTAATTAGTTACACACCCAGCCAGTGCTTTCTTTTCAAGCGAGGCTCTTTGCCTTAGGCTAAGGTATGTTAATGTCCCTAGCAATCTGTGTGTCCGTGAGTTTCCAGTTTGTCTGTTTTTACGTAGCCATTTGTTACCAATTGTCTAATGTGTCTGTGGCGTATCTGTCACTAATATCTGTGATTTATGGTTTCTGACAAGAGCCTCCCAAATTGCCTGCAACTCCCTCCAATTGGCTGATCTTTGGGACTCTGTTCTGGACCTTGAGCCACTTTCGACCCCCAGTGGGCCCCTCATCCCCAAGCACTGGCGTCCATGGCGACGGACACTGGAAAGGACCACTGAAGACTTTGCAAGAGGCTTTCCGTGTCCCGCCACCACCACAGAGACCTCTTGGTTTTTGGAGAGAGATGGATGGTCTTGTCCAGCAACTGTCGTCTCCCACCCCAGCGTCTCAGGATATTGGCCTGTAGACACCTGAAATGGCCCCCTGCCCACAGAACTGCTGGGATCGTTGCTGCCAAGAGACCTAGACCCGACAGGGCTGTCCGGACAGACATCAGCTAATTGCTTTGAAAATAAGCCGCTGTAGCCTTTACTTTTCCTACCTTCTCCTCCGTGAGATAAACTTTCTGCGTTACCGAATTTACTCTGTACCCTAGGTAACGCAGGTCCTGTGCCAGGGTCAGGTTAGATTTTTCCCTGTTTATCAACCACCCCAGGTATTCCAGAAAAGGAATGGCATCCCGCAGATCCCTTTGTAATTGGGGCAAAAAATAAAAGAAGGTCGTCCAGGTACGGGATGACTGAGATCCCCTTTAGTCTCAGGGGGGCTAGTACCTCCGCCAGGACTTTAATAAAAATCATGGGGGATAAGGACAGGCCAAATGGCAGAGCCCTGAACTGGAGATGGCGGACCTTCTTCCCACCACTTGATCGCCACCCTCAAAAATGTTTGCAATTCTGCGTGGATCGGGATGTGCAAATAAGCATCCCTCAAGTTGAGGGAAGCCATAATAGCAATTCAGGGAGAATTGCTTTTGCCATAAAGATTGTTTCCATCCGAAACTTCTTGTAGACCAACTATTTGTTCAGTGACAAACTTTAAAATTAGGCGGAATTTGCCTGGCGGTTTCCACACCAGGAAAACGTGCGAATAGAAACCCTGGTTTAGTTCTTGCTGTGGTACCGGAATGAGGACCCGCTGGTCTACCAGTTTGCCAATTTGAGACAGAAGGGCTGTCGCCTTCTGAGGATCCTTGGGAAGAAGGGGAGTTTTTGAACGTCCTTGCGAGCTGCGTGCCCTTGAACTGAATCCAATAGCCATCCCTGATTATCCTCAGTATGAACCCATTTGGGGTAATCTTTTCCCACTGTGGGAGGAACTGCCCCAATCTCCCTCCCACCGTGATCAAGTCATTGGGATTTCAGGGTTTTCTTAGGAGAGGAAAAAAAGGATGCCACCTTCCCGTTTACCCCTCCCTGTTTTAGTGGCTGGTAATTTAGGGGCCTGCCCCTGCGACCTTTGGGGACGAAAAAAACCTCTTCCCGGTACATTTTTGCTTTTAGTCTGAAAAGCTTTTTCTTCTAATCCTTGTTTCGGTCCAAGACCTTCTGTAGGTCCTGCTCAAACAAAAAGGTCCCCTTCGAACGGGATGCCACAGTCTTATTTTTGAGGCCGGATCCCCCAACCAGGATATCTACCATAGAGCCCAACGAGAAGAATTTTCCAGGGCTGCAGCTTTAGCCGAGAGCTTGACAGATTTCCGCTGAGGCACCTGCCATATAACCCACAGCCTTTTGCAGCATAGGTAGGGAATTCAGGATTTCCTTCCGTGAAGTCCCTCCTTCTTGATGGGCCTGCAGTTGGTATAACCAGATCTCCAAATTGCAGGCCACCACTGTTGTGGTCATTGCTGGCTTTAAATTAGCCATAACTACTTCCCATGATCGTTTCAATAAGACCTCCATTCTTTTGTCCATGGGTTCCTTAAGGACCCCCATGTCTTCAAACGCGAGGTCTGTCGACTGCGTCCAATTTCAGAACTTTGTTCCACACACAGGAGGAGTACTCGCTAAAGGGGAACCTCCTTTTTAAGCTTTTGGGAAAACAGCCTTCTTCTAAGGCTCTGCCAAGTCATTTTTGATAAAGTCTGAAAGTTTAATAATGCGTTGTGTACCAGGAATACCCTGCCTTGATCCTCTTTCAGGGTCTGGTACATCTGATCATGGAAGGACAAAGAAACCTGTTCTTTAATATCCAGCGTTTCATAAATCACATCCAGCAAGGCATCTATCTCCTCGAGTGAGAGCCTGTATCTAGGTGATCTTGTCCCTTGTTCCAGGAATCTCTTTGGACAAGGCTGCTTCACACAGCTCCTCCAGGCTATCCGGATCTTCCTCCCCTGTTTGGTCCCCCTCAGGGGCTGAAACAAGGGGTATTTCTGCTGGCTGTTTAGGGATCTCAAGGTTTGACAGCATAGACTTAATTGCCCTCATCACTTTCTTTACACCCAAAATTAAGTCCTTACATGCTCCCGTTGCCTCTTTATGTACTAATTTGTCTATACAGGGCTTGCAAAGGACCTTAAACTTAGCCGTGCAAGATGGGTACCTCTCCCCCCCGACCTCTACGCTTCTTTGGCCTGGCTTAGCTGGGAGTACCACCGACACCCTTGTGCTCCCCTACTAGCCATCACCAGATTCCCAAGGCCCCTTAGCCTATGAGCCTGGGGGGGGGGGGGGACAGGGGGTTTTCCCATAGCTAAGTCGCCCCTGTGTTTGCCTACCTGAGCTAAGCCAGCACCACTGCCACCCTGTACGGCTTCCGAGGGTCTGTCATCCTCCTGCAGCATTGCACCTTTGCACTTGTAACAAGGGATCCAGGACCATCAGCTACTTGTGGATGATGGTTAAATAAACTGCCAGGTACCCAGCATCCTCGCTCCCCCACGGGACATGTCGGTTTATTTAACCGCCAGCCACCCCGCCCCTCTCCTGAGATCCAAAGACCGGAACTTGAGGCCTGCGCCCACCCCCCTCCAGGCAGAAACACTAGCCTCCGGGTCCGGCGGAGGTACTCTCTTCCCTCTCCCCCCCCCCCGCCAGGAGAGCCACGCGGTGGATGTCCAGCCTTCCCTGGGCTTACAAGGAAGGGAAAGCACCGGTCTCAGCCTCTGCAGCCTAGCCGGGGGCCCACGATCTCTGCCCATTACAAGGTAGCAGACCCCCTCCCCGGCAGCCTCTCTCAGCTTGAGGGGACCAGAGCTCCAGAACCTGTTCCTCTTCCAAGGATACACAAAAGACAGAGAGATGGTGACCGCTCTATAAAAATGTAACCTTTGCGTTTCCTGCCTCCAGAGGTGGAGCCATCTCTTTCCTGTGCTGTCCTGGACAGACTGGAAAAAAAAATGCTGTTATATCATTCATCAGCGTGGTCACGTGCTCACACTGTCCAATGAGTGTTTACCATTGTGAGCATTATGATGGATAGAGTTGTGTATTTCAGCGTATGGGCTGCTACACCGGCACCAAAAGGGATGGCAAGGACATTTGGAGTTGGTTCACCTTTTCATGAAAATAACTTACTCTTTGCAAGTAGCACTTTAAAAAAGACTGCTTTTAAAGAAAAGCTTTGTCTACCCCAACACCAGTGCCACTAATCTTAGCTCTGTAGCAGAGTGTTAAATTCAGATCTCTGTAAAATTTAGGGGGGGGGTCATCTTACCTGTTACCAGGAATATTGTACAGATGTAAAAGCCCTTCCAAACTTCTCCCAAAGCCTTCAAAATCTTTTGATCTAAAAAAGTATATACATATTTTTTTTCAATATATGCAAATAAGTTATATAAATCAGAGCTTTTAGGATGTGTGTGCTGAAAGTGGAACTTTACCCAAAACAATTTAATAAAAAGTAATGTTCTTTAATAAGGAACATACAGTCCACACTTATACCAAAATCAGTGCTGTAAATTGCCTTCAGCATTGTTCCAGTTTGTTCTTGCTGGAGGCTGCAATTTTGCTGAAGCCTAGAGCCCCTAAACAGCAGTAAATGTTTAGGCTGTCAGCAGATTGGCCTCTACAAAATTGTTAGTGCCAAAAAAAATAGAGCACAACTGAGCATGTGCAGAGCAGAGTTAAAGTGTATTACTGGATTTTGAACAGTATAGGTATAGCTATACCTGCAAAAGGGACCAGCCTGAAGTGATCTAGCAGGACTTAATTTTCTGACCAACCTTCCACTTGACGTAAATAGAAATCTAGCACCACAACCTCTAAAAAGCCACAAGAACCAGTTATGGCAGTAAATAAAAAATGTATAGGACGGAAAGGCTAGTTACTAATATATATATATATATATATATATACATACATACATACATATATACACACACACACACACACACACACACACACACACACTTATTGTGCATGATAGGAAAAATACATCAACGTAAAATATCTTATTGTATTGTTACCGGAGCAGCAACAGAAGTTCTTTGCAGACCTGAAATAAAAAAGCAAAGATTTGAAGTAGGATTTAGATTTGTAGAAATCCAGCCAGAGCTTTTTTTTTTTTTTTTTTTTTTTTTTGGTGTGGGAAGTTAGAACCCGACAGGTTTTAATTGCTGTCTGTGCCCCTACTGGGGACATTTCCCATTACTTCCTGGCCTAGTCTCAAATTATAAAGTAAGGAAATCTGCCTGTAAACAATACTGGTAGAGGTTATAACCTACGATTAATTTTGGAAAAAAAAAAAAAATGTACCCAGCACAGAAAAAGACAGCAATAAGAACCTGAAAAAGAGGTTTGAACCCTTGACCACTTAAACTAAAAAATAAATACATTTGATCTATCTAGAGTTAGAGTGCCCTTTGTAACGACAATTGTATTCATCATTCTTAGAGACAAGCACACCTGTAGCATTTTTACTTAAATCACAACAGCACCAGGTTAGCTGGGCAATGGGGGCACTGTATTATTATAATCCAAGGCAGGACCAGGGCAGCTTGTACTACTTCAGTGAAGTTCTAATTTTTGTTGCTCATCCAGAAGCTCTACACACATTTCATGGAGACAAGACGTATGTGGGTACAGAATAGAATAGAGAAATACATACAAAGATAGTATTAGAATCCCCTTAATTGATGTCTTTGATTAGCAAGATGATAGAGAGAAAGACACATACATACAGTTTCTCATTTTGTATGCATTCTACTTCACCCTAAACATCCTTCCGCAATTGCTGCCTATGCAACCAACGCTGGCATTCTGCCATCCTAGTTTTTGAAACTTTTTTTTTTTTTTTTTAAATCAAATATAGTTTTTGTTTGTATAAAAATAAAAATCATCAACTAAATATCAAAAATCAAATATGAAAAAAAAAAAAAAAAAAAAAACAGAGCAAACAAACCTTGCACCTCTCATATTAAAGTGTCTCTCTCATACAATAGCCAAAACATAATAGGAGCATGAATACAATTTACTCATCCAATTAAGCTCCCCTGATATCAATCAGACCTGCAGCTTCAGCTTATCTTGCTTTCACATATCTTTCTTTTCATCTACTCTGCTTCCTTCTGCCTCAGCTCCTTACTCCCATCTATCCCCATTACTTTTACTCCTCTCTACTTGCTAAATCATCGTAAAGGTTTGTTACTAGGTTCTATCACCATGACCATATTTTACCAAACTTGGGGTGTACCTCTATGCTTATACATTAGTATTTCTCTTTTAAGTATATAGTTACGTTTCTTAACCCATTGTTTGTGTGTTGGAGGATCAGCAGATGTCCATTTTTGTAGGATCACTTTGCGTGCTAAATATGACGATCTTGTCCACATAGTGTACATCTCTACAGGTAATGCTCCATCAGGTATTATTCCCAATAGTGCGAATTTGGACGTCCCCATTATCTCAATAAGTCATAGTATGTTTAAGGTTGTGAATATTTTTTCCCAGGAGCTTCGGACATCGTCAAAGCATGTGGATAAGACAACCATTAAATAAAGAGCATCGTGGACATAACGATGATGTGTTTTTTCCCCAGGCATTGAGTTTTTGAGGGGTGTAATGAGCCCTATGTATAATAAATAGCTGAGATAGCCTTTGAGAGGGATATCTTGGGAAGTGTTTCCAGGGTCCAATTCTCCTCATCTGAAAACTTCTATATCATCTTGCCACCGGACAAAAACAATTTTCATGTTTTACAATGTTCTCTATTATTTTTAGGTTGGAATAAAGATCTATTAATCCTCGTTTCCTACAGACAGTCAAGGTTTCCTTTGTTAATACTTTAGAGTGTTCATACTGTAATTTAATTTTTAAGCTTTGAGTTTGTAATACATGACGTATTTAAAGATATTGGTAGAAGTTTTTATTGGTTAACTGATAATGGTCCTTTAATTCATTAAAAGACAGTAAGACATCCCCTTCATAAAGCTGGTACAAAAATCTTATACCCGCCTTTTTCCAATCTAAGAATTCCGAGAGTCCACGACAAAAGTTATCCCATATGGGCATATGTTTCGGATACTATCTGTGCTGAGTAATATTGCGCACTGCTTCCCAAATCCTATGGATCAAGTTAAAAGTAGGGAACCCCCTTTTATTATAAAAATGGCGAGCTACTATTAATTGGACCAGAGGATATTTTTTGAATTGGGATGCTATTATCTTCTTTGTAGGGTCTTCCATATCCACTACCTTCCATCCGTGCCAATGCTGTAGTTGCGATGCGATAAAGTATAATCTGGCATTTGGTATCACAATTCCCCCCCATCTATGGGCTGTTGTAATATTTCTAATCCAATTCTGTGTTTTTCCCCCCTTCCACAAAAAATCCCTAAAAACCGAGTCAATAATTTTAAATAATCGTAACGTCAACCATATGGGACAGTTATACAATACATATAGCATCTAGGGCATCCACACCATTTTCACCAGGTTCACCCTCCCCACTATAGACAATGGAAATTTACGCTGTCTGAATTTGGAAATAGGAGGGCGTATATTCATTCAATAACATTAGGTGTAATTACCACTCCCAGATATTTAGAATGATGTAACCAAGGCCAGCTAATGAGTCTGGCGTGGATGCCCCACATACATCACTACAGATTTGTCCCAATTGATGTTGAATCCGGAAAAGGATCCATACAGGTCTAATAAGGCCATAGCTGTAGACAAGGATGGGCCCATATCCCCCAGAAACACTAAAGTATTGTCCGCATATAGTGCTATCTAATCTTCACCTGTAGATCTATGAAATCCCACTATATTTGTAAAGTAGCAAAATAGCCTCCGCCACTGGTTCAAAGACCAGAGCAAAAAGATGCTGTGATAAAAGGACATCCCTGCCTCGTCCCTCTGGACAGCAGAAAAGGGAATACACATCCATTCACCTGTACCCTTGCACACATTCATGGTTATGTTGGATCAAGGTTTGATCAACTAATACACAACAGCCCTGAAGGGGGGAATCTATTCCCCCAAAATGCGTTAAATGGATGTACAGCTTTCTACTTTTTCATAAACATCTATGAACAATACTTTAGAAGTTGCATTTCTCTAGACACTGGGCGCTCCTTTCTTCCACAAATATCTCGGTATTCCATCAAACTACTGGAGAAAAGTCAAGGCATTCTTACATGACCACCCTGCTCTCCCTAAAAATAAGCATGAGCCCAGGTGGAAGGACCAATGGGAGAAGCAATATAAAGTGCCACCTAAACAGTCAGCATATGCCCTGAGCTCATTCATTTACACAATTATTTGACAAACTGGAATGGGAACAAGAGTTTTTTTTTTACAGATTAAAATCTGTGCCAACTTACAGTAGGAGATTCACCATGGTGAGCCAGCTTGACATATCCCACGTGTCCATTTTTCTTCACTTGAACTTCTATATAGAACATCTCTGATGTGATATAGCAAATTCTTCCATTAGGACCAAGGTGAGACTCCAACCTATATGTTGTAGTAGCCACAGATCACACACAGTATGGATGCATCAATTTATATACTTGCAGAAGGATATTGCAGAGAAAAAAAACTATGCCATACAAGCAAAGTGAGATGAATGTAGCATGGTCAAGTGGATTAATATATTATCAGTTTTAAATAGCCTATAAAGAATTTTAGTTCACATACTTTAAACAATGGTACATTATTCTTCTATGGCAGGGGTCTCCAAATTTGACGGAGCGATCACTTGTAAACATACCCTGCATTACCCAGCCAATATACTGCATTAACCCTGCATATACTCTGCATTAACCCTGCATATACTCTGCATTAACCCTGCATATACTCTGCATTAACCCTGCATATACTCTGCATTACCCAGCCAATACTCTGCAATACTCTGCATTACCCAGCCAATACTCTGCGATACTCTGCATTACCCAGCCAATACTCTGCGATACTCTGCATTACCCAGCCAATACTCTGCGATACTCTGCATTAACCCTGCATATACTCTGCATTACCCAGCCAATACTCTGCGATACTCTGCATTACCCAGCCAATACTCTGCGATACTCTGCATTACCCAGCCAATACTCTGCGATACTCTGCATTAACCCTGCATATACTCTGCGATACCCAGCCAATACTCTGCGATACTCTGCATTAACCCTGCATATACTCTGCGATACCCAGCCAATACTCTGCGATACTCTGCATTAACCCTGCGATACTCTGCATTAACCCTGCGATACCCAGCCAATACTCTGCGATACCCAGCCAATACTCTGCGATACCCAGCCAATACTACAGTGGGGAGAGGATGTGGATATTACAGTGGGGGGAGAGGATGTGGATATTACAGTGGGGGAGATGACGTGGATATTACAGTGGGGGAGATGACGTGGATATTACAGTGGGGGAGATGACGTGGATATTACAGTGGGGGAGATGACGTGGATATTACAGTGGGGACTATATGGTGGCGGAATTTTCACAGGTTTTTGCAAATTCAATTATTTGCTGATCCGAAAAATGATCCGATCCGTGACTCCTGATCCGAGGATCGATCCGATCCGTGAGTTTTTTGATCCATTGCACCCCTAGCCCTGATAGTATGCAGCACAGGTCCCGCAGCCCGACGGAGCATGTCCAACCCGGCGCCTCACTAGTTGTTGATAGGACCTACTGCGCCTCCCGGGTCCCGCCCCTCTGTTAGCATCAGTGTCCTTTACGGCTGTGCTTTTGGCTACAACGTGCCTGTGTAACAGCCGGGCGGGAGTCGGGAGGTGCAGCAGAACAGCGCTGAAGCCGGACACAGATGTAAGAGGGACACAGATGTGACTGTTGGAGGTGATGGGGACACAAATGTGCGGCGGGGGCTAGTTTGAGAGACACAAAAGTGAAAGGGGAGCTCTAAGGGGGACACAATTGTGCTGGGGTCTCTGATTGGGGCATAAATGTGGAAGGGGGCTCTAAGGGGGACACAATTGTGCTGGGGTCTCTGATTGGGGCATAAATGTGGAAGGGGGACACAATTGTGCAGGGGGCTGTGATGGGGGGCATAAATGTGGAAGGGGGGCACTAAGGGGGACATAATTGTGCAGGGGTCTCTGATGGGAATACAAATATGAAAGGGGGCTCTGATGGGGACACAAATATGTAAGGGGGCTCTGATGGGGACACAAATATGTAAGGGGGCTCTGATGGGGACACAAATATGTAAGGGGGCTCTGATGGGGACACAAATATGTAAGGGGGCTCTGATGGGGACACAAATATGGAAGGGGGCTCCGATGGGGACACAAATATGGAAGGGGGCTCTGATGGGGACACAAATATGGAAGGGGGCTCTGATGGGGACACAAATATGGAAGGGGGCTCTGATGGGGACACAAATATGGAAGGGGGCGCTGATGGGGACACAAATATGGAAGGGGGCGCTGATGGGGACACAAACGTGTCAGGGGGCTCTGATGGGAATACAAATATGCAGGGGTTCTTATTCAGGCACAAATATTCGGGGGGCTCTAAGGGGGACACAAATATGCAGAGGGGGCTCTGATGAGGATACAAATGTATGGAGGCGTGTGTGTGTTGACAGTAACACAGATGCAAGACCCTGTGAACACTGGAATTTTAGCCCCAGTGCATGAGGTTACATCGTTTAGGTGCGCCATCAAGCTCTACTGCCGGCAGCCTGTCAAATTCTATTTTATTCTACTGCCGATTCATTAAAAAAAAAAAAAATTATTTTTTCGGCCCGCGAATATGTGAAAAATGCACAATGTGGCCCCCGAAGTGAAAAGTTTGGAGACCCCTGTTCTATGGTACTGTATATTTTTAAAGTATGTGTGTTAAAATATGAAAAACAAAAACAAAAAAACCCACAACTAGGCTTTACAACACATTCCAGCCTGTCCAGTGCATGATCATCAGCAGACTTTTAGCTACCACACCAACATACTTCCATTCAACAGGAGCACTATTGGCTTATTTTACAGATTTTTCTATTCATAAAATAAACCTTTTGCCCCAATGGAGTTATTGAGGCGCAAAACTCAAAATTATCGGCAGGTCAAGTACCTCCTTGTGGAGAAGTTGCAAACTAGTCCAACAATAAGTGCCAGACCTGTTTCATATTTTTTAGACCTGTGCCAGACCTGTAAATATTTTCATATTTACACCAGGTGAGGCTTTGGAGTCGCACTACTTCACGTGTGGCTTTCCGACATCTAAGCAACTTCACACATAGATGTCAATGCATGTCGCACACAAAATCTCACAAAAATAGTACAGAAAGTCGCTGCAACTCCCATTGCCCCCGATTTGAATGGTTCCATAGCGGCCAATAGGGTATGACTTGTCATGCGACTTTGATCTGTCAAGTTGCACCTGTTGAAAACTGAGGCAAGGTAAACTTAGTAGGTTACTGTACAGCCGTGGTCACAAGTTTTGAGAATGACACAAATATAACATTTTCACAGTCTGCGTGTGTCCTAAGCAAGCAGCAAAAAACACACTCCTAATATAAATGTGCACCTGGTGACCCCGCCCCCTCTGGCGCGCGGGGACGTCATGGGGACTTCCCTATGGCTTTCCCTATGACACAGCGGGAGCCTTCCATTGCGTGGAGCGGCCCAAGAAGAGACACAACAACGACGCCATGGAAGAAGATGCCAGACGAGAAGAAGACCAGAGCAAGAAACCGAAGGATGAAGAAAGGAAGAAGGAAGAAAGAAGATTTTAATAAAGGAATTGTCAAAGACCGTCTCCTGTAATTTTTAACATTTTTGTCACTTTTTTGGTGAAATGGTAGGGGTACCCCCTTACCATTTCACACAGGGGGGGCCGGGATCTGGGGGTCCCCTTGTTAAAGGGGGCTTCCCGATTCCGATAAGCCCCCCGCCCGCAGACCCACACAACCAATGGCCAGGGTTGTGGGGACGAGGCCCTTGTCCCCCATCAACATGGGGACATGGTGCTTTGAGGGGTCACAGACCCCCAAAGCACCCTCCCAATGTTGAGGGCATGTGGCCTGGTACGGTTCAGGAGGGAGGGGGGGCGCTCTCGTCCCCCCCTCTTTTCCTGCAGCCTGCCAGATTGCGTGCTCGGATAAGGGTCTGGTATGGATTTTGAGGGGGACCCCACGCCAATTTTTTTTTTTTTTGGCCGGGGTTCTTTTTAAAATCCATCCCAGACCTGAAGGGTCTGGTATGGATATTTAGGGGGACCCCTACGTCTTTTTTTTTGGAACAGGGTTCCCCTTAATATCCATAGCAGACCTGAAGGGCCTGGTAATTGAATTTGGGGGAAACCCCACGCTTTTTTTTTTTTATATATCAATGACTTTTAATGAATGACTGTTACGGGACCCGGCAATTCATTAGCCGCCAGTGATTTTAAATAGCTTTTTTTTCCTGCAAAAATGACACTTTGTGCAAGGACAGTTCTAAGCACGGGAAACATGCGCCCGTTCACAAGCATACTATACACACCCCCCAGGTACGAAATTTAAAGGAATATTGCACTTTTATTGTTTCACATTAAGCATTATTAAAATCACTGCTCCCGAAAAAACGGCCGTTTAAAAAAAAAAAAAAAAAAAATTGCATTGATACATGTCCCCTGGGGCAGGACCCAGGTCCCCAAACACTTTTTATGACAATAACATGCATATTAGCCTTTAAAATTAGCACTTTTGATTTTGAACGTTCGCGTCCATTGTAATTAATAGGGTTCGAATGTTCGCGCAACTTTAGGTCCGTTCGCAGGTTCTGGTGTGAACCGAACCCAGGGGTGTTCGGCTCATCCCTACTGCCCATCTAATTTCTTGAGGTGCTAAAATAGCAGGGCAGTACAACCCCCCCCCCCCCAAATGACCTCATTTGATTGACAAAAAAAAAAAAAAATTACACAAAGTTGTCACTAAATGATATATTGCTCATATATGCCATGGTTATATGTGGAATCCCCCCCCCCCCCCAAAAAAAAAAACATTCTGCTGCTTCTCCCGAGTATGGGGATAGCACATGTGTGTGACTTTTTGGGAGCCTAGCCGTGTACAGGACCCCGAAAATTTCTAAGGGCGTAAATTTTTGATTTCACTCCCCACTACCCCCTCACCACAGTGGGAAGGCCATAAAATCCCCAGCTAGCACGAACCCCCCCACCGCCAAATGACCCCATATTTGGAAAGTAGATACCCCAAGCTATTTGCGGAGAGGCATGTTGAGTCCATGGAATATTTTGCCACATGTTGTTTCGGGAAAATTGCAAACTTTTTTTTTTTGTGCACAAAGTTGTCACTAAATGATATATTGCACAAACATGCTATGGGCATATGTGTAATCACAACCCAAAATACATTCTGCCGCTTCTCCTGAGTACGGGGATACCAAGTGTGAGACTTTTTGGGAGCCTAGCCATGTACAGGCCCCGGAAACCAAGTTTTCTAGGTCCTGTACACAGCTAAGCTCCCAAAAATTCTCACACATGTGGTATCCCTGTACTCAGGAGAAGCAGCAGAATGTATTTTGAGGTGTAATTCCACATATGCCAATGAAATGAAAATAAAAAAAATTTAAAATTAAACATTTTCCCACTACTTGTGGCAAAATATAAAAAATATTCCATGGACTCAACATGCCTAGCAAAAATCTTGGGGAGACTACTTTCCAAAAAGGGGTCATTTGGGGGGTTTTGAACTATCCTGGCATTTTATACACAACATTTAGAAGCCGATGTCACATATCACCCACTCTAACCACTTGAAGACAAAGCCCTTTCTGACACGGTTTACATAAAAAAAATGCAAGAAAATTACTTTGAACCCCCAAACATTATAAATTTTTTTAAAGCAAAGGCTCTACAGATTAAAATGGTGGGTATTGCAATTTTTTTGTTTCATACAGTATTTGCGCAGCGATTTTTCAAACGCAATTTTTTGGGGAAAAAAAAAAACCTTTTTTTTTATTTTAATGCACTAAAAACACACTATATTGCCCAAATTTCATCAAAAATGTTTGATGGGAAAAAAAAAGATGATCTTATGCCGATTACATGGATACCAAACACTACATGCTTTAAAATTACGCACAAACGTGCAGTGGCGACAAACTACATACATTTTTACCTTTACATTTTACCACTTTAGATTTACAGAGGAGGTCTGATGCTAAAATTACTGCCCTCAATCTGACCTTCGAGGTGATACCTCACAAGCATGGTGCAATTGCTGTGTACATATGACACCAGACTGATGCTTGCGTTCACTTTTGCGTGTAAGCACGGGGGACAGGGATAAGGATAGCAATAGTTAGTGACAGGTGCTCTTTTTTGAAAAAATTGGGGTCTATTAAACCCTAGATCTCTCCTCTGCCCTCAAAGCATCTGACCACACGAAGATCGGTGTGATGAAATGCTTTGCCAATTTCCCAATGTCGGTGTTTATATCCGGCAAAACCCAAGTCATGAAATGCTCGTAGCTTACGGTTTCTTAGGCCATAGAGATGATTGGAGCCATTCTGGTCTCTGATAAGCTCTATGGTCAGCTGGGGCAGTACCACCAGCTGCATTCTCGGGTTCCCTGTTGGGACAGGAGAGCCAGAGAAAACCATGGAAGACTGTGGTGGGGGGTGTTCCCTCCCAGTGCTTGTTAAAGCAGTTTAGAGGCTAATTAGCTGAAAGGGATTGCTTTTACATGAAAGTCGACTGCTGGCTGAAAAGAAGACCACCAAGATGATACCTAAACCTGCATGCATCATTCTGGTATAACCACTCAAAGTCAAGCAACATATCAGTACATCTCTGGTACTGGTTGTGCATACATTGTAATGTTCTTTTTTTCCATGCAGCCTGTGGGCTGAACGAACAGTAAGACTTACCATACCTGCAAAGCAAATACAATAAAACAGAATAAAAATAAAAGAGATAACAAAATAGATATAGAACAATAGTGAGCGAACAGTAGAGAGCATACATAAAAGAGAGGGAAGAAAAATAAAACCACAACTATTGTTGGCTTTTTGATTTGTTTTGTGTTTTTTTATTTTTTTCAACTTTTTAAAATTTTCTAAAAACTGTAAACTTAACGTTGCAGATTAGGGTCTCTCAAAATGTGATGGCCATCACATCTTTCGAGACCCTGTGTACATGTGCTTAGGACTGTGTAGTGCTGTACCCTACGCTAATACTCAACTAGTGTGTGGTTGAAACAGTCACCGATGCAGAGACCAGGTTGGTCAGGACAGGAGGGACAATAAAAGCGTGTGTCACGCCTAAATCCACGTTTTCTGCAAACAACATTTTCTTTGGGGTGTTCTTTGGGTAGGGGTACCAGGGAGGACATAAGGAAAATGCGTCTCATGCAGCCGGCTCACTGCCTTTGCGTTGGGAAGGTGGGCCATAGCACCGTCTGGAAACAGAAGGGCTGCGACGATCTCTTCCTGGAATTTAGGGAAGGATCCAGTCCGTCTTGCAGCTTTGTATAGCACAAAAGCGTTCAGCAGAGCCAATTAAAATAAATATACAGACACTTTTTTGTACCAGCATCTGGTCTTACGGACAATTAGGTATGGCGCCAACAACTGGTCGGTGAGGTCCACCCCTCTCGTATTAAGATTGTATTCATGGACACAGAGGGGTTTTCTCCACAACACCAGTCGCCGTAGGAATTTGGATCATCGAGTCTGCCTGAAGCAAAGACAAAATGAAAACATTCCGTGAATCCCTCCACTTCACTGCCAACAAATTATTACACTTCAAGCAGGCTCTCTCCCCCAGTCTAAGTTGGGATTCTACAAGTCGTTGGGGAAAGCCCCAGCGATTAGATCGCATGGTGCCACATGCGCCAATTCCATAACCAAAAAGGTGACTAAAAAGTGGCACGCTCGTGTAATAATTGTCCATGTACAAGTGGTACCCCTTTCGGAATAAGGGTGACATCAAGTCCCACACAATCTTACCAGCGCTCACTATCTAATCTGGGCAGTTCTCCGGCTCTACGTGACTTTTTTTCTTTTCCCTGGTAAACCATAAAACTATATGTATAGCCTTGTTGCCCTGTCACAGAGCTTATACATCTTGATCCCATATCTGGCACGCTTGCTGGGAAGATACTGTTTGATAGACTGATAGACAAGCGGCCAGAAAACTTAAAGCGGGATTTCACCCTAAAGTGGAACTTCCACTTTTCGGAACCCCCCCCCCCCCTCCAGTGTCACATTTGGCACCTTTCAGGGGGGAGGGGGTGCAGATACCTGTCTAAGACATTTTTTCTTCCGGGCATAAACTCCTACGGGAGTTTACGTCACTTCCTGTCCCGGCGCGCTGTCTGCCGGGACACACACACACACAAACACACACAAACACACACGTGTCCCGGCAGACAGCGCAGAAGATTCTCATTGCGCCGCGCGACTCGCGCATGCGCAGTAGGGAACCGGGAAGTGAAGCCGCAAAAGCGACACTTCCTGATTCCCTCACCGAGAATGTCGCCGGCAACAGCAGAGAGCCGCGCGATTGATCGGCCTCTGCTGCCGACACCGCTGGAACTGGGAGACAGGTAAGTGTCCATTCATTAAAAGTCAGCAGCTGCAGTATTTGTAGCTGCTGGTTTTTAGAAAAAAATTTTGCAGGTACAATCCCTTTTTAAATCAGGGACTTAACGCAGACAACTTGATCGGGAGTAAACAAGGCTGCAAACTGTTGGCTGAAGTGTTTTTTTTTTTTTTTTTTTTTTTTACGAGGGGCTGAATTTTGTAGAGCCGATCAAATTCGAGGACGATTTCATTATCATTGAAGTGCATGAACCGCAAGATCTGCTCGTATCGTGTCCTGGTCATGGAGGCAGAGAACACAGGCATATGGTAAATTGGGTCAGTGGACCAATATGACCTCAACTCCCTCTTTTTAATTATGCCAAAGAGGAGGGATAGGCCCAAGAAGGTTTTAAATTCGGAAACCGGAATTGGTTTCCAATCTCTGGCAAGGGTCAGCTGGGGATTAGTGGCGATGAATTGACCAACATACAAATTGCTTTGGTCCACAATAGATCTTCGGTGAAAAACAGCGAATAAAAATCAAGTGACATAAAATCAACTATTTCCACCTGAATTCCGGGTTGGCCAGTGAATGGGGGGGGGGGGGGGGAAGTACGGGTGCTGCAGAAGTGGTGGGCTCCCAATTAGGATTGGCGAATGCAGCAGAAAGGGCACTATGGGCGACGGGCCTGTCTTTGTCTTCTTCTTGGTGGCAGCGGGATACTACTCGTGCTAGCCACCTCGCCAACTTGATCTGCACTTATGGGACTCGCCACATCACCAAGTGATACTGCAGTGCTGGATGTACGACCAGGATGTACTAGGCCGCTGGTGCTTGCCAATTCACCAGAAGGATGAGCGGCGCTAGTACTGGCTCTCTGCTCCATACGAGAGCCCTGTGGTTCTTGCACCTCAACGACAGCAGAACAACGGGGTCTGGTATGCCTGACCTTGGCAGGAACCACAACTCCGTCGTCATAGCCATCTGTCAGGGTGCTGCTGCTGTCTACAGGTTTGTATTCTGAGCCTGAATCCAACAGATGAGTGACTTCCTCTTCACTATCTGTCATGCTCATAAACGTGTAGGCCGCTTCACTATTGTACCTTCGATTTGACATTTCGGTCTTTAAATTTACTGGTACAGTAGTGAGACTCACAGGAAAAAAAGCTGATGACTGTCAGCGACTGCTTAAAACGCTGCAAAAAAAACAGTCAGCGTTCGCAGGGATCAGGCCTGACTCTGCAAACGCTGCAGTTATGTGTTTTGGGTTTGAGTGACAGTGATCGATTGATAATGGACTTGGGTGGGCTGGGCAGAGGGGCTAAATGCCGGTGCTAGCAGGTATCTGGGCTGATCCCACTAACACTACATTTTTGGGAACCCTAAACTGCTGGGGACGCTAGTATAGATCTGATCTAACTGAGATCACCCGCCGGGTGATCAGGGGGGTTAAACCTTTATTTATTTAGGTAAATTATGGCGGGTTCCCTGGCGCTATAAAAAATAAACTAGCCAACCAGCGTCACCCGTGACACTTATACAGTGATCACTGGTGACATAGGGTGATCAAGGGGTTAAACCTTTATGGGGGGGGGGGGGTGGGAGTCCTAGACCTATATGGGCCTAATACTAATTACCCGAACGCTGATTTTTGTCACGTATGACACCAGTACATCGATAAAAAAAAAAAATCCGAATGCTGCACTGGGTGACACAGTGACAGGGGGTGAAGGGATTAATTGGGGGTGGGGTGATCGGGGGGTGGCAAGTGTACCTACGTGGACTGGTGTCAGTGTAGAGCACTTACTATGAGATGTTCTCTCTCCCCTGTCTGGAACGGAAAAGCTGACACGAGGAGAGATGACATCACTTCCCGTCAGTGTTTACACTTACAGACAGGGGAAGGATCTCATTTGCCAGGACTGATCACCAGGTCCAGGCCAGATACCATTGGCCTGGGCCTGGAGATTGATCGGTTCTGGATCAAATCCGATTGTCGGGTGTGCGACGTATAGCTTTGCGCGGCTGGTCCGGAACCGGTTAAATTGTAAGTAAACACCCCCCCCCCCTATCATTTTCAGGCGAGGAAGCTGCCATCTTTGCCTGTGTTTAATCTACAACTGCCATGATGCTGCACATGTCATCAGTTTAGACACCAGCTATTGGATGGCTTGACAGTTTGCTTGAGAGCACAACCAATGGTAGTGTTACATTTCCAGCACGTGCTGGAAATGAAACTTTTTTTATGGATGGGTTTACTTCCACTTTAATGGCAAAGAACTCTAAAGGATCTGAAAAAAATAATTGTTGCTCTACATAAAAGATGGCCTAGGCTATAAGAAGACTGCCAAGACCCGGAAACTGAGCTGTAGCACGGTGGCCAAGACCATACATCGGTTTAACAGGACAGGTTCCATTTAGAACAGGCCTCGCCATGGTTGACCAAAGTAGTTGAGTGCACGTGCTCAGGGTCATACCCAGAGGTTGTCTTTGGGAGATAGATGTATGAGTGCTGCCAGCATTGCTGCAGAGGTTGAAGGGGTGGGGGGGGTCAGCCTGTCAGTGATCAGACCATACACCACACACTGCATCAAATTGGTCTGCATGGCTCTCATCCCAGAAGGAAGCCTCTTCTAAAGATGATGCACAAGAAAGCCCGCAAACAGTTTGCTGAAGACAAGCAGACTAGGGACATGGATTACTGGAATGTGTGTGGCAACAACCAGCTGAGGAGTATAAAGACAAGTGTGTCTTGTCTACCATCAAGCATGGTGGTGGGAGTGTCATGGTCTGGGGCTGCCAGCACTGGTGAGCTACAGTTTGTTGAGCGAACCATGAATGACAATATGTACTGTGACATAATGAAGCAAAGCATGATCCTCTCCCTATAGAGACTGGGCCGCATGGCAGTATTCCAACTTAATAATGACCCCAAACACACACTCAAGGCGACCACTGCCTTGCTAAAGAAGCTAAGGGTAAAGGTGATCTACTGGCCAAGCAAGTCTCATGACCTAAACCCTATTAAGCATCTGTTGGGCATCCTCTAACAGAAGGTGGAAAAGCGCAAGGTCTCCAACCTCCACCAGCTCCGTGATGTCATGGGGCAGTGGAAGGACTCCAGTGGCAACCTGTGCAGCTCTGGTGAACTCCATGCCCAAGAGGGTTAAGGCAGTGCTGGAAAATAAATTGGTGGCCACATAAAATATTGACACTTTGGGCCCAATTTGGACATTTTCACTTAGGGGTGTACTCACTTTTGTTGCCAGCGGTTTAGACATGGAGTGCTGGTTCACACAGGGACGACCTGTCAGGCAACTTAGCCGCCTGACAAGTCGCGCTCCATGCATTGCAATGGAACCGCTCTTAAAGTCGCTCTGGTTCCTGTACTACTTTGGGCCGACTTTGGAGCAGCTTGCATCGACTTCTATACAGAAGTTGTTTTGCAAGCCGCGCTGAACGGGGCGGCTTCAGAGTCGGTGACTTTGAAGCCTCCCCTGTGTGAGCTGGCACTAAAGGCTGTGTGTGGAGTTATTTCGAGGGGGACAACAAATTTACATGGTTATACAAGCTGTACACTCACTACTTTACATTGTAGCAAAGTGTAATTTCTTCAGTTTTGCCACATGAAAAGATAAAATTTACAAAAATGTTGGAGGTGTGTACTCACTTTTGTGAGAATTATATAAATGCACATTTTTGCTAAGACCGATGTGCACCTCACCCTTTGAATTAATGTACTAATATACATTTATCACACACACACACACACACACTTTTTTTATTGGATTGAACAGTGGCAGAAGTATAGGGGTCACCATGGCGACCGGGTCCCATGCTGCATGGGGCCCTTGAGGGCCCCCTGTATATCTCGATAGGAGGAGCGGCAGTGGCGGCTGAGACCAAGCTCCCCGATCCTTAGCCAAACTGTAATCTGCACTGTGCAGGAAGCTTGTCACATTGATGGACCTAAAGTGAAAGCACAGTGTGAGCTGTGCCCTTTGTCTCCCCCTACAGTGCAGTACCTGGCAGGAAGAGGTAAGGTAAAGCACTGCTGATTTTTAAATGATTGATAGATAGATAGATAGATAGATAGATAGATAGATAGATAGGTGTACGTGTGTGTTTAGATGTATGTATGCACATTTTATGTATGCACCTTTAATCCTGACCCTATATGTGTACAATCAAAACTGATTTTTTTTTCTTGCTTGTTCAAAGTGCAAGCAAAAAAAATACTGTTCCTCTGAAAAGCAATCCATGCTCAAATCACTTTTCAGAGGCATTTGACAGCCGGTAAAGTGGCAATATGTTGCCTCCTGACCACCTGTTTTAACCCCTTAAATGCATCATCACTATGCGGCTACTGCATGCAATGCACACAGTTGCAGAGTGGTTGCAGTGCAGCCCCATTCACCTAGGGGTAAACCTCAAAAGGTGCCGTGACTGAAAAAAAGAAGATTGAGAAATACTGGCATATAGGAACCGATCTCTCCTTTTTCCTCCTGCAGCCGCTGAATGCCTGCGGGAGGGAGAGGAGGAGAAGCAGGGGGAAAAAATTGGTTCCTTTATATGCAGCCACCCTTTTGCAGGCCCTGTTCCGCCACCAGGCTCGGAGGAAAGGGCCCTTCATGGTTTCTTGCATCGGGGGCCCTGAAGGTTCTAGTTACGCCACTGGGATTGAAGCATGTGGCCACCGTTCGTGTGAGAACAAAGACATCAGTCCATTTCATAAACATTTAGTACATTTCTAAAAACACAAGTGAAATGGTTTAAGCTTTCAAAATGTATATACACACACACATACCCCTTTTGCTTTGATATGGCTTCTATGCGGGTCAGTAAGGTGGAAAGGGATTTTGCTGGAATGCAAGAACAGTTGTTAACAGTCATCACAACAACAACAACAGATTAGCAGGAATGGTATAGTACAGATTCAGTAAAAAAAAAAAAAAAAAAAAAAAAAAAAAAAATGGGACTCCTAATCGCCCACTAACCAGAGGGCACACGATTCAAGTACCTTTTACAGCTTCTTGTAGTAGGTTTCCGCATCTTAAAACCGGATGATCTGTAGAGCTTTTTAGAGCATTTCCAGCAGGTTTTTCCTAACAAGAAAAAGGAAACCAAAAATTACACTGACAATTAACTGCACTTTAGGTCTGACTTACAGATATAAATTTGCCACCTTACCGCATGTTTACCCTGTAAATGCTGCACCACAACTATGTGCATTACCAACAGTTGCAGCTTGGCCACCTTAAAAAGGAGAAAACACACACACACACACACACACACACACACACACACACACACACACACACACACACACCCTTGCTCAAAAGTTTTGCATACCCTGGCATAAATTGTGAATTTGTGGCATTCATTTTGAAAATCTGACTGATCATGCCAAGAAAAAAAAAAAAAAACCAACACCTGTCTTATTTACTATCCTTAATCAGATGAAGCCATTTATTATCACATAGTTTTTTTGGATCCATTTTAAATCATAATAACATAAATCATGCAAATGGCCCTGTTTAAAAGTTTACATACCCTTAAATGTTTGGCCTTGATACAGACAAAGAAGGTGGCACATAGGTTAAAATGTCAATTAAAAGGTTAATTTCCCAAAACTTGTGGCTTTTCAAAAAATCACAATTAGTGTCTGTGTATAAATAGTCAATGAGTTTGTTAGCCCTCACATAGATGCACTAAGCAGGCTAGACACTGAGCCATGAGGAGTTAGAAAGGAACAGTCAAAAGTCCTGCATAACAAGGTAATTTTACAAAGATGGAAAAGGATATAAAAGGATATCCAAAGCCATGAATATGCCAGTCAGTACTGTTCAATCACTTAAGTGGAAAATTTGGGGGGGAATCTCTCGATACCAAGCCAAGGTCAGGTAGATCAAGAAAGATTTCAGCCACAACTGCCACAGGAACTGTTCAGAAAACAAAGAAAAAAAAAAAAAAAAAAACACACAGGTAACCTCAGGACAAATACAGGCTGCTCTGGAAAAAGATGGTGTGGTTGTTTTTAAAGAGCACAATATGATACTAGAACAAAACGAGCTGTGTGGTCAAGTTTCCAGAAAGAAGCCTTTACTGTACAAGTTCCACAAAAAAACCTGGTTACAATATTCAACACCTTGACATGCCTCATTGGCTTTTTTGTGGCATTGGCACAGTACAGGCTTCCCTCTGGCAGCTCAACCATGCAGCTCTTTTTTGTTCAAGTATCATTGAATTGTGCTCCTTAAAAACAACCACACCGTATTTTTTGGAGAGCAACCTGTATTTCTCCTGTGGTTACCTGTGGGTTTTTCTTTGTATTCTGAGTAATTCTTCCGCCAGTTGTGGCTACAATCTTTCTTGGTCTACCCAGGGGCGGATCCAGAGTCTAGTCACGGGAGGGGGGCACTGGCAGAAAATATGTTTTTTTTGGGGGGCAATTTAAATCGGGGAAATGGCTGTTGCTTCAATCATCACAGCACCATAGTTGTTGTGTCAGGATGATTGAAGCGCATGATTTCCATTATTACATTGTTATATAAAAAATTAACTAGTTTAACTCACCATAATATACATATAAAAGTGTAGCGCTCAAAAAAAGAAATAATAAATGTCGCTGCGCAATGACATTACTACAGAATAAAGTCTGGTGTACACACGTCAATGTTCAGAAGATAATTCTAAATGTTAAAAAGTGAAGAAATTAGATGACAAATCAGATAGTCATCATATCATAAATACATTGGTGTGAAGCAATGCAAAATCAATCAGCTAAAGATATAACTCAAATGTGCTACAAACCAAACAAATAAAGCAAGTGAATGTGCATTGTATGTGCAATTACAAAAAGGAGTAATGATACGATGGTTCAGAATCGTATAGAGAAAACGTATGTATGTTCCCTGAAAAAGAGCAAATAAACGTCCTCGTATGGAAATGCAGAAAACTACATATGCACATCTAAGGACATCAGAAAGCACCTTCTAGGTGAACAACAATCACTCAACCAAATGTTAATTAAAACGATTTAGGAGGAAAAACTAAAATGGGTGATGGAATCAAAAATCCCACTGAGGGTATGGGATTGTCCACGATATCGACACAGTTCATATATATATATCAGATAGGTGTTCAGATCCCCACGATATTTCAAACAATATTCAAAAGGCAATGTCCTCTTTCATTAGGACGGCATCTTGAATTTTCAAATAGATGGAATAAACAGGTACGCTTACCGCATAAGGTGGACCCACTGACGGATGGTGAGGGGTCAAATGAGCATGGTAGGCCACCTAGCAGTGCCTAGAGGATAAATCGATCCCAGATGGTGAAGACTGGACTGAGCTGGATTGTCGCCTTATTCAGTACTCACCAAGCTCACGAAAAACTCTGATCAAGGAGTCCAGTAGACCACGTCATTCAATCATGGACTAACGATTATCCTCAGTGAGTTGGTAACATGGATTAAAAAAAAGAAGAGAAAAAAAAAAGAAAAAAAGGAGGACCTCCTCATAGTGTAAAAAATCCTATTTGTAAAGGATTCTATTTATTTCAAGGAGCAGATGCATTTCCATCAATAAATTTCATGAAAAAATGAATTTCATAAAGATAAAATAGTTAAAAATACAGGATAAAAAAAACGCAGTAGGCAGTGTAACTGGAGTAATCACCCGACGCGCTTCGTCTGCAAAGACTTGTGCTGGGGTATGCTCAGCAACTCACCATAATGCAGAATCGGTGGGAGCCCTGAGCGTGTCACTTGCCATGTCACCTGCCACCAGACGCAGATTGTCACATCGCCTGTTATCAGATGCAGATTGTCACATCACCTGCCACATGTTGCGAATTGTCACATCGCCTGCGCCCAGATGCGGATTGTCACTTGTCACGTCAACTGCCACGTTACGGATTGTCACTTGCTCTGTCACTTACCTGCTAAGGTGGTCTCTTTCTGTGTCCGAGTCAGGCAGCAGAGAGAGATGATGTAATCTCCCTTTTGCCCATGGCTGCCTGCACAGTGAGAGTGGAACTGCAGGGATGCAGGGCGGGCGGTGAGAGATGATGTCATCTCTCTGCTCCCCCACCCGCTGGCTCTATGATTGGACAGCAGCCTGCTCACACACCAAGCAGCACAGCTGCTCGCCCGCTCTCATCCACTCACCGAGCCACCCTCTCACCCACGGAGCCGCCTGCGCTCTAACCCATGGAGCCGCCCACTCACTCACCCGCATTCTCGGAGGGGGCAATTGCCCCGGTGTCTCCCCCCTGGGTCTACCTGACCTCGGCTTAGTATCAAAAAAGAGCCCCCCAATTTTCCACTTCTTAATTAGTGATTGAACAGTACAGATTGGCATATTCAAGGCTTTGGATATCTTTATATCATTTTCCATCTTTGTAAAGTTTCATTACCTTGTTATGCAGGTCTTTTGACTGTTCTTTTCTACCTCCTCGTGGCTCAGTTTCTAGCCTGCTTAGTGCATCCATGTGAGAGCTAACAAACTCATTGACTATTTATACACAGACACTAATTGGGATTTAAAAAAGCCACAAATGTGGGAAATTTGCCTTTAAATTGCCATTTTAACCTGTGTGTGCTACCTTCTGTGTCTGCACCGAGGCCAAACATTCCAGGGTATGTAAACTTTTAAACAGGGCCATTTGGGCGATTTCTGTTGTCATTACGATTAAAAAAAAAAAGGATCCAAAAAACTATGCGATAATAAATGGCTTCATGCGATTGCTATCCTTAAATAAAAAAAGACAGTTTTTTTCGCATGATCAGTCAGATTTTCAATTTTATTGCCAAATTTCACAATTCCTGCCAGGAAATGCAAACTTTTGAGCGAAGTTGTGTGTGTGCGCATTTTTTTTTATTTTAAATTTTTCCTGCAAAAAAAAAAAAGGGAAGGAAGTGCATTTACTATTTCTTTTTTGTAGGAGCCTGGAAAAGCATTGCACTGGCCATCAGCAGATTGCTGATGCCATGCAAGTCCCCTGCAGACAGTGGGAGCTGTCTGCCCATACATTGTACAGGCAGGCAATTTACTACCAAGAATCAATTTACTACCACAGCGCTCAAAAGTGTTGTAGTAGTTCGTTCATTGAGCACTACAAGCCGACAGCCGCAAAAGGATGTTGGTACCTGTAGTTTATACATTCTTTCACAAATCTCTGACTGAAATGACATGGCCGTGTGGGTGTAGTACCCTGCAGCCATGCTCTTTTTAAAGTGACAGCTTGTACAGGGAACTTCTCCCCGTATTGCTGTCACAGGGGGAAGGAAGGAAGGAAGGAAGGAAGGAAGGAAGGAACGAACGAACGAACGAACATGTTACATGTGCCACCCTAAAAAAAAAACACACACAAACACACACACACACACACACACACCAGGTGGAACATTTAACATGTTCCCAAAAGGTGAAATTATCCTTCAGGCTGGGTTCACGCTGATACGCATTGGATGTGGGTTTCCCCGTATCCAATTCACATGACAGGAGACTGTGACCAGCTCTCAATTGAGCCGGTTCACACATCACCGGGGCGGCCGCGGAGCGGATTGCACAAGGGTCCTGTGCGTCTTTGGCTCAGTTTCAGGTCTGAATTCAGGGCTTATCAGATCTGCCAGGAGATTCCAACCATCACTCCGGTTTCCAGACTGGCAGTCTTGTTATCCCAGTATCAGGTGGAGGGAAGGTTGAGATCCTGCAGCCAGTAACAAGGAACCACAACAGAAGGTGCAAACAGGCGATATCAAGGAACACCAAAAACAAGCAACTCACAGGTTAGTAGAGAGTGAAGTAAGCAAACCAAGGCAGCAATCTACAGGGTATACCAGGAAGGAGGCGTCGGGGACAGGCAGAGTCAGCAACCACGATCAGCGTAAATCCAAAAAGGATTAGTCCAAGCGGCAAGGTCAGAAACAGGCAGAGTCGGCAACAACAATCAGCAAAATCCAACGGAGTAGTCCAAGAAGCGTAGTCAGAAACAGGCAGAAGTCAGCAACCATAAAACACAAAAAATGTTTAACACCAGGAAACAGGACCTATACTAAAGGCAAAGACAGGAAGGTATTTCCAATTGTTCAAGGGAGCACTTGTAAAGTTTGGCATACAACCTATGAGCTCTTAAACGTTGGAGAACAGTGCGAAAATGGCAATGAGGCTTTAAATCTTTAGAGTGAATAAGTATATCATTCAAGTAGTCAAAGTGTCAAGTGTCAAGTAGATCCCTGAAAATATCATTCACAAACTCCTGGAATACGGCGTGGGCATTGCAAAGTACAAATGGCATCACACAACACTCATAATGCCTCCTAGTATTAAAAGCTGTCTTCCATTCGTCTCCTGCTTTGGTTCCAATGAGATTATATGCAGAACGAAGGTCCAGTTTGGTAAAGATCTTTGATCCCTGGACACAAACAGCTCAGTAATTAAAGGGAGCGGATACCGATTTTTTACAGTAATGCGGTTGAGAGCTCTGAAGTCAATGCAGGGTCTAAGTCCTCCATCTTTTTTTCTCCACAAAAAAGAACCCTGCCTCCACAGGAGAGGAGGAAGACCGAATGAAACCCTTCTTTAGACTGTCTTCAATGTAGTCCTCCACTGCCTTTGTCTCCACAAGGTTAAGAGGATAGGTTCTGCCCGAACTGCCAGAAGAATCTGGCAGCTATCTAGATGCCATGTTCAGGGAGGAGGAGGTAGTCGCTGCAATAGGGTCGTTTCCTGGTGGTAAGGCTCCTGGGCCTGACGGCCTGCCAATTGAGTGGTATCGCCACTATTCAGAAACCCTGACACCCAGACTGTTGCAATTATATACAGAATGTTTTCAGAAGGGAAGTCTCCCCCCCTCCTTTTATGAGGCTCATATTGTATTATTGGCTAAGCCAGATAAAGACCCGCTGCAGTGTTCATCATATAGACCCATCTCTCTATTAAATATGGACTTTAAAATACTGACCAAACTGTTAGCTACTAGACTCATGTTGGTCCTGCAGCATGTTATTTCCCCCGACCAAACAGGTTTTATGCCCAAAAAGGCCACGGATATTAATTTGCGTAGGGTTTTCACTCACACTCAGTTGGGTCCTGATATTTCTAGCGGTGGAATACTGGTCCTTCTAGATTTGGAAAAGGCCTTTGATTCCGTTGATTGGAACTACATGAGGGTGGTACTTGAGGTGTTGGGTTTCGGTCCTCAGTTCCGGAAGTGGATCGACATTCTATACCACTGCCCCACAGCAGCCATAAAGTTAAATAATGCGTTATCCAAATTTTTTCCAATATATAGGGGCACTCGCCAGGGATGCCCTTTATCCCCAGGTCTTTTCTCTATCATGATCGAACCCTTGGCGGCGGCTTTACGAGCATCCGAGGAGGTACAAGGGATAACGGTGGGTAGGTTGACCGAAAAAACTGCACTGTACGCGGACGATATGGTCCTTTTTTTGCGAGATTCCAAGAATTCCCTGTCGGCAGCTTTAGACATCCTAAATTCCTTTTCACACTTCTCGGGTCTGAGAGTCAATTGGGGAAAATCCCAGATTCTCTCACTCAAGACACCATCTCCCGGATGTGAGATCCCCTTAAATTGTCCCTTGCAGAGGGTGGAGGTGGTCAAATATTTGGGGCTGCGTATCTCCAACTCCGTATCAGACTTTGTGGCTTTGAATGTCGATCCACTTTTGAATACGCTGAAATCCAAACTGCAGGCATGGCAGAATCTACCTCTGTCACTCATAGGTAGAGTGAATTTAGTTAAAATGAAGTTTTTACCTTTATTTTTATATATATTCTGGAATTCCCCTGTTTGGATTCCGAGATATATTTTCAAGAAAATAGATCAGCTCATAACTAATTTTCTGTGGCAGGGGCGACACCCCCGAATTAAGCTCCGGGTGTTGCAACTGCCGTGGAAACAAGGGGGATTGGCGGTCCCAGACTTTCACAGATATTTCTTAGCGGGTCAGCTAGTATTCTTACATAGGTGGTTTACGGTACCTGAGGATGACACTGCCAATACCCTAGAGGCGGCGGTTGTGGGCTCGTATGAAGCACTGACACATCTCCCATATCGGGGGGTCAGGGCTCCGTATAGACTCACGATATCCATGCGTGCAGTTAGTAGGGCATGGGTAGCAGTGTCCAAGATGGGTAGCGTTTCTAAGATTTCTCCTCACACACCACTCTGGAAGAATCCCACATTAACACACTTCTATGAGTACCCTGATCCAATCATTTGGACTAAATTTGGTATCAAGACGCTGAAGGACATAGTGGGTGGTGGAAAACTTCTTCAGTTTGACGCCCTGAAAACTAAGTTTAATCTTCCCAACACTCACTTGTTCCGGTATCTTCAGCTCAGACATGCATACAATGCCCAATTTGGAGAAAATGGTATTATCCTGAAAACGAGTGATGTAGAGTCTCTGCTGAGGGAAGACACTTTAGACAAGGCCTTGTCTACAATATATAAACAATTGTTTGGTGGGGGAGGAGATCTCCTTGCAAAGTGTAGGGCGGCGTGGGGTGAGGTGTTCCCCCAGATGGATGGGGATGACTGGGACGATGTATGGGACATTAATTTCACTAGACTGGTCTCTGCCAGGGACCAACTCATACAGTTTAAATTCCTGCATCGCATATATCTTACTCCAGCTAGATTGGCTAAGATGTTCCCTTCCCGGTCTCCTGCTTGCTGGTGGTGCAGTTCCCTCACTGCTGATTTCATGCACATCTTTTGGGATTGCTCAAACATTCAAGCATTTTGGAAGGGGGTCATGGAATGTATAGCTGAAGTAACAGCTATTCATATACAGCCTACAATAGAGGTGTGCCTTTTGGGACTGGTGGATAATCTAGCCCCGAGGGGAGTAACTCGTACGTTGCTGACGATCCTAATTTATTACGCTAGGAAAATGATAGTGTTATCATGGAAAAAGCCTAATCCTCCAGCTGTATCAGCTTGGAAGGGTTTGGTTAATAGGGCCGCACCCCTCTACAAGGCTACATATAGTAGCAGGGGCATACCACAAAAATTTGATAAGGTGTGGGGCGGTTGGATGAATAGTGAAACCACGGTGGCAGATTGAGGGATACATAATAGTATGCACTGGCGATGGGTTTGTGACATGTATGTAAGTAACTGCCTTAAGTAAATACTCCTATTGTATATTTTTGAGGGAAGGGGGCCTTAGTATTAAATGTGTTGAAATGTAATCTTCACTGAGCCGGGTTGGAGAAGGAGGAGGAAGAGTCAATGCTGAAGAGTTGTAAATAGTGTTGCCTTTGTTTTTGGTCGGTTTGTGTGGCCCTTTTGGGTCTTGTATGTACCTGTTATGTTTAAAAGCAATAAATAAAACTTTTCAAAAAAAAAAAAAAAAAAAAAAAAAAAAAAAGGGAGGATAGGTTCTCCCCTTAGGAACATGGGAACCGGGAAGAAATTCAATAGCAGTCATAAGGGTGGTGTGGAGGGAGCCCCTCCTTTTTCAGAAAATACTTCAGCAAACTCGGCAAAGGCATCAGGAAATTCTGGGTCCGTAGACACCTCATGAAAGGACACTATTCCGTACTACCTATTGGAGACAGTGGACAAGACAGGAGTGTTCCTGGCAGAAATTTGACCAGAGGACCAGTCAATAGATGGTTTATGTTTACATGTGTGTTTAGGAGACGGGATGATGTCAAATGATAAAACTCTTAGATGCAGAGAACACAAACGGACAGAGGCTTAGATTCATGAGTAATAAGTCCATTACCAAGAGTAGTTACACAAAGCGGAAGGTTTTTAGAAACAGTAGGGATCTGAAGTCATTTAACCAGTGCTGCATCTAGAAACACACCATCTATAAACGCTACTGTGGTACAGCATTGATCATTCCAAGACAAGGAAATTGGAACTATGAGTCTCTCCTGCGGAGGATTCAAAATAGCATGGCCTAATAGGGCTCCTCGACCACCTATTAAGCCCGGAAGTTTTCCCAGCAAACCGGACAAAAACGCAGGACATGACTCGGCTTCCCACAGTATAGACAGAGGCCTAGGGTCCTGCGTTTGGTACGTTCACTATTAGACAAACGTACAGCCCCTACATCCATGGGTACTTCCTCAGACCCAACAGGAGAAGAGACAGTAGGGGTTAGTAATTGCCAAGGAGGAGATTTATAACCAAGTCTGTGAGGATTATAATATCTTTGGCACCCTCTCTCTAACCAACGTTCAGAGAAGCAAGTGTCCACCAGGATACACAAGTTGATAAAATCCTCCAGGCCCACTGGGACCTCACGGTAAGTTAATTTGTCCTTTATGTGTTCCGCTAACCCTCTGCGGAATGAAGCCTTTAGGGCGCAATTATCCCAAGTGGTCCCTGCCGCTAGTGTGCAAAATTCGATGGCATAGGATGCTACCCTGCATTTACCCTGATGTAAATCCAGAATACTGGACTCAGCCACAGACACTCTGCCTGAAACGTCAAATATTTTCTAAAAAGTCTTCATGAAAATGGGGTAATCAATAAGTACAGGAGACTCTTTCTCAAGAAGAGGTGACACCCAGGACAATGCTCTGCCCTTTAGCAAGGAAATAAAAAAAATAAAAAAAAGTCACCTTGGCTTGAGCAGAGACAAACACTGAAGGTTGATTTCTAAAATGCAACCGGCAGTGGTTGAGAAATCCCCAGCAATCAGAAGGGTTACCATCATACTTTTTTCAGGGAGAGGGATTTTAGGAGCGGGAGAACCCGGGGGGGAGGGGGGTTAAACACAACAGGTTCCCTTGCCCCAGCCCCTAGGTTACTCGGTGAAGCAGGACTGGACCCATGTGCTGTAGACAAAGAGGATAACATTTATATACAATTTCTGGTTGTAGTCTGTGTGTGCAGTGGTGATGCATTAAAGGATAAGTGGTGCATTTTTTTTACCCTTTTACTAAAGAGGATAACATAGCCGTGATAGCACCTAGTTTCTCCTCCAATGACTGCACACAGTTGGCCTGCTCTCTCAACAATTGCCCCTGAAGGGCGACTGCCTGCACCAACTCGCTGAGGTCCATCTGGCCCTAGTATAACGTCATGTCTGCCAGGAGATTCCAACCATCTCCCTGGCTTCCTGACTGGAAGTCTTGTTATCCCAGTATCAGGTGGGATGGACGGTTGAGATCCTGCAGCCAGTATCAGGGGACCACAATAGAAGGTGCAAACAGGCTATATCAAGGAGCACCAAACAAGCAACTCACAGTTAGTAGAGAGTGAATTCAGCAAACCAAGGCAGCAATCCACAGGGTATACCAGGAAGAGGCGTCGGGAACAGGCAGAGTCAGCCACCTCCATCAGTGTAAATCCAAAAAGGAGTAGTCCAAGAGGCAAGGTCGGGAACAGGCAGAGTCTGCAACATCGATCAGCAAAATCCAACGGAGTAGTCCAAGAAACGTAGTCAGAAACAGGCAGAAGTCAGCAACCAGAAATACAAAAATGTTAAACACCAACAACCAGGACCTATACCAGGGCAAAGACAGGAGGGGGGGGGGATGTTTTATAGGTCACTAGATCAGGTGACTGCCTACAGCTGGTCACTGGGTGGAGCCAGGGTCCACAATCTAGGGAGCAGGGAACAACAAGGGCTCTACACAGATGGAAATTCCCTAGTGGCTCAGGCAGTAGGGTACTGACCCAAGAACATGAGGTCCCAGGATCGATTCCTGGTATAGAGGCCCGATTCGTCCCTGAAACAGAGAACAGGGATGCACTGGACCCCTACTGTGAGCCGCATTCGAATTAAGTGTGAACCCAGCCTTAATATGAATGGGTTGCATTCTGTCACTATGGCAGTGACCGGGTTTTAAAACATTACCACCAGATTAGTAGTTAAGATCAGCTTTGAGCTGGTGTATAGAGGTGCACCAGTGCTCAGAGTGGGGCATACCTATGCTATGAAGATGTCATGTATGCGACAGCTTTTTGGCACAGGGCTCTATTCCCAACCCCATTCAGCCAATTCCTTCCAAAGGGGGGGGGGGGGGTCAGGATAAAGGTGATGACATTATCATATTTGTGTAATGTCCATATTTTTGAAATGACTTGCACCACTGAGAGCCCAGTTTCCCCATCAGATCCACTTTACTTTTATATTGACATCGCATGGCAGTAGGCAAGTCAAAAGCCCCTATTAGACGGAATATCCAATATGGACCCATCCGCTGCTATGCTCTGTCAATCCACTTCCAGGCAGGTCTGGCGGAAACCTAGTCTCTCAGATTCTGGCCACCGCACCACAAAAATCCTTGGCCAATCACGTGTCAGTGTGATAGGTGCAGCATTAAAGGACTGTCGATTGCTTCAACACCCAGCACTGACAGATTCATGTAGCTGTCTGATAGGTACATGAATTGGGCTTGAGCACTGGCAAAGTTTGGTGCAGTATTCCAATGGAATTCTAATGGGCACCTACGCAACTTTTGGTAAAATTCTTTACATTGCAGTGCACTTTAATAACTAAAATGAAAGGTGGGGGGTGTGGGGGGGAGGCTCTTACCATACAGTAGCGGACAAGCTTAATAGTTTCATTCCAGGGTTTCTGGGAATATTTTGAATGCAGTTTTTCTAACAAGACTTTTCTGGAAAACCTCATTGAAGCTATAAGAAGAAAAAAAAAAAAAAAAAAAAAAAAAAAAGTTAGGTACTACCTGGTAACTCTTTTTCTAATAAGTCTTCCAGGGCAGCATGCAAGAGATCGGCTCATCCTCCCTCAAACAGGAAACACATTAGCCCACCATTATAAAATGTGTTAGCCTTACCTGCATGCCTCAGTTGTATTAAAGCACCAAAAGGAACTCTCAGTAAGCTAAAAAAAAAAAAAAAAAAAAAAAAAAAACGTACCCACTATACCTGGTATTATCGTTTTAGGGTGGGAACTAGTGCTGCCCTGGAAGAATTCTTAGAAAAAGAGTTACCAGGTACCTAACTCTGTTTTCCCGAATCGTCTTCCAGGGCAGCATCCAAGAGGATGTATCAAGCAATACTTACTAGGGTGGGGATAAAGACTGGAGCACCTTGCGACCAAATGCCTGGTCTTGGCCGGACAGCTGGTTTATAAGGTAGTGCCTTGCAAAGGTACTGAAGCTCGACCATGTCGCTGCCCTGCAGATCTGCTCCGGAGTTGCCCCTGCTTTCTCTGCAACTGAGGTTGCCCAGGCTCTGGTTGCGTGTGCTCGACCCTGCTTGGAGGGGTGAGGTTTTGTGTTTCATAGGCCGTCTGTATGGCAATTCTTATCCATCTGCTGATCGTGTTTTTCAATGCCTGTTTTCCTTTATTGGCTCCTGCATAGAGGACGAATAGAGAGGTAGTCCTTCGCCAATCCTTCGTTCTCTCGAGGTATGCTACGAGTGTATTTCTTACATCTAGCTTATTGCAAGTGTCTCTTTTCTTGCTGACCATAGATTTTGGAAGCGATGGGATGAAGACATTTTGGGTCCTATGGAATGCTGAAAAAAAATTTGGTAGAAAAGCTGTGTCTTACGAGAGGATTATTTTGTCTGTTTGCATCAGGCAGTATGGTTCCATCATGGAAAGCGCTTGGATTTCGCTCACTCTCCTGTCTGATACTAGGGCCACTAGAAGTGCAGTTTTTAGAGTAAGATTTTTGTCTGAGCTGTCTTCCAACGGTTCGAACGGGAGAGAGAAACCCTCTGAGCCCTGTGGACATATCCCATGTTTGAGTTCTTGCAATTTTTGCAGGTCTAGCTCCGTTTAGTGACATTATGAATTGCTTCATCAGCGGATCCTCTGCTAGTCTGGCGTCTATAAAAAAGGTGGAGAGTGCTGCCACTTGTACCTTAAGCGTGCTCTGAGAGATGTTCTTGTCTGCTTCTTCCTGTAGGAAATCCAGAATCGTCTGGATTATCCCTCTGTCGGGAATCTGTTCATTTTTATTCCAGGAGGCAAACTTTCCTCACTTTCTCGTAGATTGCTCTAGTCACGGGTTTACTGCTGTCTAGGATGGTGTTGATCACTCTGTCTGATAGCCCCTTGTTTTGTAGCATTACCCTTTCAGTAACCAATATGAAATCTTCAGGAGTCTGTGGTTCGGATGGTTGACTGGTCCCTGTGATAAGAGATCTGGAAGACCCGGCAGTGTCAGCTGTGGCTGGACGCTGAGGTTCTTCAAGTGGCTGAACCATGCTCTTTGGGGTCCAGTACGGTGCTATAAAAGTATCACTGTTGCTTTCTCTGCCTTGATTATTTGAATTACTCTTGGTATTATGGCAGTTGGAGGGAATGCATAAAAACAACTGCCGTCCCCAGCTTTGGCTGAATGCATCTACTCCGCTGTTACCATCTGTGGGATCCAGTGATGATAACGTTGGTCATTTTGTGTATGCCTTGGGAGGCGAACAGATGTACCTTGGGTACCCCCCATGTTTGCGTGATCTGTGAGAAGGTTGCTTGGTTTAGTGACCACTCTGTTTTATAGTCTTCCAGCGTATTGTCTGTTCCTTTCAGGTGGATGCCCGATATTGATCTTATGTTTGTTTCTGCCCACAACAGAATTGTTTCCGTCAGCCTCATCAAGCTTTGGGATTTTGTCCCCCCTTGCCTGTTTAGGTATGCCACCGTCGTGGCATTGTCTGATTGAACCCTTACGTCTCTCCCCTGTATCGCTGGTTGGAAGGCTTTTAGTGCCTCTTCCACAGCTTTTAGCTCCTTCATGTTCGAGGAGGCTTGAGACCATTTAGAGTTCCATTTCCCCTGTTTGCAGAGCTCCATGTGTGCTCCCCAACCTAGGGTGCTGGCATATGCGATAATCCTGACAGGGTTGGATTGAGCCCATCTGCACCCTTCAATGTATTGGAACACATTGAGCCACCACTGGAGTGTTTGTTTGACTGAGTTCGGAAAAGCAGTGGACGTGTCTAGGGATGATCAGTTGCCATCCCACTGGGACAGAATATAATTCTGTATAGTTCTCATGTGAATCTGCACCCAGGTGATGGCTGGGATTGAAGACGTCCTTGTCTGATGGTGATAGAGTTGGTCCTCATTAGAGAGGTTATTGCCTGTGTGATTTTTTGTGTTTTTTTCCTCGGTTAGGAAGGTTTTGATTAGTCTGGAGTCCAGTACATTGCCAAAGAACACTACTCTCTGGCTTGGGGTCAGCTGTGATTTCTGTATTTACTATCCACCCCAGGTTTTGTAGATAGGACATACTTGTGCAGAGGTTGGTCTCAAGGGGTCTCCGCAAAGAACAGTAGGTCGTTTATATATGGTATCATGCAAATGCCTTGTTGTCTTAAGCCCTTTAGAGCTTCTGCCATTAGATCCTGGGCGCAGAAGAGATGCCGAAAGGGAGAGCCTATTGCAGGTGTAGGGTGGTTGCCGGTCCCCGAGTTGCGAAACCTCAGGAATTTTTGATGACCGTCCTTTATGAGGACATGTAGGTAGGCATCCTGTAGGTCAGGGGTCTCAAATTAGTGGCCCTCCAGCTGTTGCGGAACTACAAATCCCATCATGCCTCTGCCTGAGGGAGTCATGCTTGTAACGGTTCAGCCTTGCAATGCCTCATGGGACTTGTAGTTTTGCAACAGCTGGAGGGCCGCCAGTTTGAGACCCCTGCTGTAGGTCTATAGTGGCCATGAATGTTCCTTGTGGTAGGATATTTCTGACTGAATAGATAGACTCCATCCTGAATTTTTCGTATATTTTTTTTTTTTCTTCTGTTGGGTGGCTTGAGTTTCAGTATGAACCTTAGCTTGCCTGACGTTTTTTTCTTTGCAAAGATATGCAAATAGAATCCCGTTTTCTACTCTTTTTTTGGATGGACATCTCAAATCACTTTCCGATATAGTAGGTTTTCCAGGGACTCTAGAAAGGCCTTTGCCCGATCTTCATCCTTTGGTAGGATGGTTACTAAGTACTTGGTTGGGGGGCGGGCGGAAAATTCTATTGTGTAGCCTTCGGCTATGGTGCAGCGGATGAATTTGTTTCCCGTTGCTTTCATCCACTTGTGGGCAAAAGCTGCGAGTCTACCCCCACCTGAAGACCGTCATTGTTTTTTGTTCTTTGGGTTAGGAGGCTTGAGGATGAATTCTCCCTTGCCTTTTTGTTTTGCTGTCCCCAGCGCTATTTTGCTCCCGGCTTTTGAATTGCTGAAAGGCCACCTTCCCCCCCGCTTCTTTTTGGTTTGGGGGAACCCCTTGTTTTTTGCTGCGGTCCTGTCTAGCACTGTTTCTAGGTCAGGCTTGAATAGCAGATCTCCTGTGAATGGGATTTCGCATAGTCTGTTCTTGGAAGCGAGATCACCTGCCCATGACTTCAGTCACAGGGTTCTTTGGGCTGAGTTCACTAGAGCTGTAGCCCTTTAAGATACTCTCACGGTTTCAGCTGAGGCATCCGCTAGAAAAGCTGCCGCTCTGGTCAGTGTGGGGATGGTTCTTACTAATTCTTCTCTTGGTGTGTCCAGGGCCGTAGATACATTTTTTTCCTGAGGGGGTTCAGGTCTTTCAAACTTAAAGACATCATTTACACTTTTATTTTGGGGGCGGTACGGTAAAAACATGTGACAGCAGAGTGGGGCCATGAGGCTTTGCAATGCAGTGCAGCAAAAATGATCCCCAATCAATTGAATAGAACGCAATGCAAGCAGTTGTTGCGCAGTAGTGTACTCATTAGTACAGCAAGTTCCTCCTAAGCTCCCCTATTTTTTTTCCCAGTTTAGCCCACTGGGTTGAGCTAACAAAAAAATAAATAAAAAATTACTGTGTGAACCAGGCTTTAGATCTCATTCATATGTTCTAAATGGCCATTTAGAGTGATGGGCTGAAAAGAGCCACTGCTGTTAACATGCATTTGTACATCCAGTGGTCCCCATGTTTAAGCTCCGGGGGACAATGGTTGGTGGACATACCTGCACATGCCCCTTCCGTTGGTGTCCTTCTTCCTGGCTTTCCATTAGGGAGGGGGACTTCCGCAGATTTTTGTCTTTTTTTTCAAATTTGCGCTGCCGCCCGGAAATGACGTCACTGAAAGTGCCCCACTCTATTGTTTTCTTAGAAGGCTTTCAGCCTTCGAAAAAATGTCCGCCGACCGGAGGCCTTACAGCTTGGTACACCCTGTGGGGCCTCCATGGGGAAGATAAGCTGGGAAAGACTGCAGAGTTCATCGGCCGCCCTTCACGGTGGTGTGGCAGCAGGCGGGTGGACCAGCGGGAGAGAGTGCTGTTCATGGCAGTATGGCGGTCAGGTGGGCTGGCAGCGGGCAGACAGGTGGCTTCCACCAGCAGAGAGAGCGGCATCCAGGGAAAAAAACGCCAGTGGCATCAGTTTCAGCTTGGGGGGGGGGGATGGTTGCAGACCCCTCTGTAGGGGTGAAACCTCAGACAGAGCGATTTGCTCAAATTGGGATGCTGGAAAGGGAGTCTCCTGCAAAAAGCACGGAGACTGGGAAAATAATAAATGTTTTGCAGCTCCTGCGGGTCCGGAGGAAACACAAAACAATTGAGGCACGCAGGTAAGGCTAACAAATTTATAAAGGTGGACTAATGCGTTTCCTGTTTCAAGGGGGGAGGAGCCTATCTCTCAGATGCTGCCCTGGAAGACGATTCAAGAAACTCTGATACATAGATAGATACACACAACACACACACACTATAATACCTTTGATTACGAGCATAATTCGTTCCAGAAGAATGCTTGTAATGCAAAGCACTCGTATATCAATGCGAGTTGCCCCATAGGAAATAATGGAAACCCAGGATATTCCATTCCACAGCCACTGCTTGGTCTTTGCAGTACCGCATGTGGCCAGAGGAGTAGGGGCGCCAGAGACGGAGTGTTTTCCCAAGAGATTTCCCCTCTCTTGGGAAAACTATCCCTATTACTTTTCTGGGGACAACCCAAAATGTGGGATTTGCTTTTACTTTCCACAATAATGGTAAACAGGACAAATAGAGAGCGTGAATCTCCTTAAAATGGGCACAGACAGCAATACAAACCTGACAGGGGTTCTTATTCCTCAGCACTCTATCCTAAACAAAAAAAAAAAAAAAAAAAGTTTTGGCTTTTGCCCTTATTCACCATGAACACGACTTTTAAATTGTGCGACATTATCTGAACTGTGTGGCTTCCTGCACAAATGTTTTTTAAAGTTGCACCCAAAATTGGCAAAAGTAGCGCAGGAACTACTTTTGCAAAACTGGTGTGGTGCCACAAAGTCGGCGTTGCACCAATTGGAACTGTGCCATTGCCAGACTTCGCATGACAAATCGCTTCAATGTGAATGCGGGCTTTGTTATACTTTAAAGCAAAACTATACTCACCTGGGCTCTAGCAATGTGGTATCCTGGAGCTCCCCGCCAGCCACTGACATCTTTGAGCAGCCGACTTCCGGGTCTCGATTGCCGGCCGGGGATGACATCACTCCCGCAAATGCGTGGAACTTCCATCAGCTTCAGTATTGCCAAATTTATACAGTGAGCTGCGCATGTACAGTGGCGGACAGGTAGGTAACTTTAATGCAGAAGAGACAAAAGAAAGTCCCTTCTGCATAAGGCAACTTTCATACTGAGGCGCTAAAAACAGCACCTGTAAAGAGCCTCTCCTCTCACTCCAGCGTGAAAGCCCATGTGCTTTCACACAGGAGCGGTGCGCTGGCAGGACGCCAAAAAAAGTCCTGCAAGCCGCATCTTGGAGGCGCTGTAGGAGCAGTGTATACACTGCTCCTAAAGCGCCCCTGCCCATTGAAATCAATGGGCAGCGTCGCCAAAGAGCTGCTGCAGCTGTGCGAGCACATTTAACCCTTTTTGGGCCATTAGCGGGGGGTTAAAAGAGCCCCGCTAGCGGCCGAAAAAACTATGGTAAAGTGCCACTAAAAATAGCAGAGTTTTACCGCCCATGCCCCCAACGCCCCAGTGTGAAAGTAGCCTTAAAAATCCTGCCTGTCCACCCATTTTCATGTTGTACATAAAGTTCAACTTTAGGCATGCTTCAAACTCATCTCTAGGCGAACGCCGAAGTGGCACTTTTATTACCCCCATGAGCTGTGGGTAAGCTCATTCAGGCTCCCACCAAAAATATTACACATGGCTTTATGCACGTTCCAGTATTCTGTTGGCCAGAATATGAATGTTATCTGACCATTAGAATGCATGAATGATGTGAAGGGTACTCCTAACACTCTTTGAGTTGCATTTTATCTGTACCGTCTCACTTTATTTTTTTTAAAGTGCTGCACAGACTGGTATATACAAATCCTGTACAAAGATAAACATTGTGTATTTTTTTTATTCCCGAATACATGAAACACACGCAAATAGGACCTCAAGCCAGGTTTGCCTCGTCTGAGGTCATGGACTGCCTAAACATAACACCACACAGGTGTAACACTGGCCTCTGGCAATTAAAGAATAAAGCCAGGTACACACTATTAGGGCTAGTTCACACCACGGAAATAACCTCCAGATCTGCTGCAGAGGAGTTTCTTCATGTGCATTTTTGACGTGTTCCAGATGCTTTGCTTCTTTTTTTTTTAACTGTACTGGGGTCCAGTGCATTTTTGATGCGTTTTACTGTATTCCAGTAAAGTTATGTGCAGGAAAAAAAAATGCAGCATGTTTTACCTTTTTTTTTTTTTTTTTTTTTTTGGTTTGGGACTGGAAGCACTGGTGTGAACTAGAAAACCATGTAACCTACCTTCTATGCAAAAGGGGAAAATGTCAAGTGTGAATGGGGCCTTGCTAAGGTAAGGTCACAAGTATTGATACACACTTTGATTTGCTTACATGGTTACTCAAGTTTACATCAGATTAGCATTAAATAGAGATACAGTGCTCTCCCTTTGTCGCACCATAAATCTGCAGTGTACAAACCTTTTAATGTAATGAGCTAATGTCACATGAGCATTTGATTTATCAAAAATTGCAGAAGTATCAAAGTTATCTACCCGTGTCAGTGATCCTCCTTTCTTTCTGATGTTCAATAGGAGCAGGAAGTCCAATTGAATCCTTCTTCTCTGTAGAAGGCCACTGATTTTGAGGTAAACCTGTCTCTGACATAGCCACTAGTGTATCCATGTCTGCCATTACAGGTTCTTCCTAGATCCTTGCTAATCTGCTATTTAATATCTGACTCACTGCAGCTGCACCGCTCATCCCAGCTCAGTTGACTGCAGCCTTGTCAAAATGCTGTCTCCCTTAATCCAGACTACAAAGGCCTTGATTAGCAGCAGTTAGTCTTATATAAGTGGTGTATACAGCAAGCTATTACCAAGAATTAGTGAAACTTATCATATTTCAGCTCCGTTCCCTTCTGTGCATTTCCACAGCCCATGGAGACGTAGGTTTTTCACGTTAGTGCACTGTGGTGTCATTCATTCTTAACCGTACCCCGTCGTAATTTAAGGCATATGCATTTCTTTGGTGCTATTTTGGTGCATGCGTTCGTTATCGCAGCACAAAGATGTGAACTTAGTGGTGATAAACCCTCACATATACCCAGTGAAGTGAACAGCCTCAGATGATACAGAGGGATTAACCAAATTCCCCCTACATACGTTTTACAAGTATATCTGCTGTCTTCAGCTTGCTATATTCTTTAGAAAGTGAACATTGTGTTAGATATTTTCTCTTCCTGTTCAGCACTGGGAGTGGATTCTTGACATACACTGTGTGACAGCTGATTGGAGGAAAGGCACAGGCCTCCACCCCCAACTAGGCAGAGGAAGGAAGGAATGTGCAGAGCTGTGCTGTGAATAGACCAGCTCTCTGTTGAACTATTTGTAGCACCCACTGTGACACAAATTTCAGGCTGTTTTATCTTGGTTGTCACAGAACTTGTCAGACGTTATCATGTTGATAACAGGAGAATCGAGCAGCAGAAAGACTCAGGACTTAGAGAGAGATAAGTAAACACTACAGATAGATGTGTCTAGGTCAAATTTCATGAATCGGGTTTACATGCACTTTAAAGTGGTTGTAAACACCTTACAACCACTTAAACTTACAGATAAGCCTAGATTAAGGCTTACCTGTAGGTGCAAGAAATATCTCCCAAACCTAAAAGGTTTAGGAGAAATTTGCAGGAATAGCGGCACTGATTTCCACGGCGCAGGCGCACTGAGCGCTCCGTTTCTAACGGCGATCATGCCGTTAGTGGCGGCACCAGTGCGCATGCACGGGAGTGACGTCATTGGGGCTCCGGACAGTCACAACGCTCCGGAATAGATGGCGGCATCGGAGGAGGCGAACGAGGGCCTATGCCGGGGCTTCGATATCAGGTAAGTAATTCATAATGAGCTAGTATGCTATGCATACTAGCTCATTATGCCTTTGCCTTGCAGGGTGTCTTTTTTTTTTTTTTTTTTAAAGGCTTTGCTTCCACTTTAAGATGTGTGTTAATCTCCACACACTGGAGCCCAAGGGTGCTTAAAGGGCAGGTTCACACGATTGTATTAGAAAATGGATGTGTGTTTTATAAAAAAAAAGGCATACAGTCTTTTTTAATATGGTTTGTTAAAATTAAAGGGCTCATTCACCCTGTACAATGAGCAGAGCCATTTGCTTACTACCACTGAGCTGTATGCCTGCAGCTCGTAGAAAGTAAATGTTTGTGCATCGGCTGTATGGACTCACCTGTATAGCTGAGTTTGACAGGTGCATGGACCACGATGCAGAGCCTGTGCTTCCCCCGCTGAATGTAAAAAAATAATTAGCAAAATTTGCGGGGTTCCCCCCCAGGTCCATACCAGGTCCTTCGGTAGTATGGATTCGGAGGGGACCCCCCCCCCCCCAAAATCCATATTAGACCCTTATCCGAGCATGTCGCCCGACAGGTCAGGAAAGGGAGGGGACGAGCGAGCATCCCCCCCGAACCATACCAGACCGTATGCCCTCAACATGGGGGGGGAGCCTGCCCTCCCACCCCAAAGCACCTTGCCCCCATGTTGATGACGTCGCCTGGAGAGCCCACCCCTTGTGACATCACGTCACTTCTCTCCAACGTGCTTGCTGGAGAATTTTAGTTTGATCAGTGCTACGGTCAATCGGCTTCAGCATTGATTGTTCCATTCTGACAGCGGAGGAGTCCCCACTGTCAGAATACAGTATCGTAGCAACGTTTGTGTGGATTAGGAAATCCGTTCAGTTGTTTTTTTGCCGGCTGACCAAAAAACTAAATTGTGTATGGCCAGTGCTGGTTGGGGTGATAACGTAATCTGGCCTTAGACTTGATTCACACTAATGCGTTTTTTTGATGCATTTTGCAGAAATGCAGGGAAATTTTTAACATGGGTTCCTATGGAACATGTTCACATCAATGAATTTTTGTGCCTCTGCATTTTTGGAAAGGGACAGGGATTTTTTTTCATGCACAATGCAGCATTTTGCATGTAATAGAATTCAAGGGACCAGCATCCAAATCCCAAGTACCGCAATTTTTTTATTTTTATTTTTTTTTTTACACTGTATATAGCTGGTTGCTAAGGAGGGGGCTGGCTTCTCGGCCTCTTCCTTAGCAACCAGCTATATACAGTGTAAAAAAAATTGCAGTAAAATCGCGGTCAAAACGCATGTCCAAAAACACAACAAGCACCACAAAAATCACTGCAGAAACGCTCAAAATCAACATGCATAGGTGTGAATTGAGCCTAAAACCTAATCCCAGGTTTAATTTTACTTTAAAACGTTCTTTGCCCAAGCAATTGGTTCCATTACCAAGAAACGTGTTCCCTGTCAGCACTAAGGCCTGATTCACACCTATGCATTTTTTGTGCATTTTGCAGATTTGCACTACAGTTTATTTAACATGGTTTCCTATGGACAGAGCCAATCCGCCCTATACACTCACTATGCAAGATGCATAGGGCCCCGTTGCTGTGGGGGGGCCCCCAAGGGCGGATCGGCTCTGCTTCCGGAGCTCCAATCTCCTCCTCCCCCTCCTCCTCTTGTCATACAGCGGGAGTCGGAAGACCACTGTGTCTCAGAGCTGACTGAAACCTTCGGCCACACTATGACAAAGATCCCGCCCTCCTCCAAGACCAGCTCGTGTGATAGATGGAGTGTTCTGTCTATCACACAAGCTGGTCTAGAATGAGGGTGGGACTTTTGTCATAGCGCGGCATAACATTTCACATTGAGCTCCGTGACACAGCGGGAGATGCCTGCTGTGCGTAATCCACTGGCACTGACTGGTGAGGCTATATTGATTGCCACAGTAAGACTGCAATGATGGGCACCATTAGGCTGCAATGATGATGGGCACCATTAGGCTGCAATGATTGGCATGGTGAGGCGGCAATGATTGGCATGGTGAGGCGGCAATTATTAACACGGCAAGGCTGCAATGATAAGCATGGTAAGGCTGCAATGATAAGCATGGTAAGGCTGCAATGATAAGCATGGTAAGGCTGCAATGATAAGCATGGTAAGGCTGCAATGATGGGCATGGTGAGGTGGCAATTATTAACACAGTGAGGCTGCAATGATAAGCATGGTAAGGCTGCAATGATTGCCATGGTGAGGTGGCAGTGATGGGCATGGTGAGGTGGCAATTATTAACACGGTGAGGCTGCAATGATTGGCATGGTAAGGCTGCAATGATTGGCACGGTGAGGTGGCAATGATGGACACTGTGAGGTGGCAGTGATGGGCACAGTAAGGCTGCAATGATGGGCACAGTGAGGTGGCAATTATTAACACGGTGAGGCTGCAATGATGGGCACGGTGAGGCTGCAATGATTGGCGCGGTGAGGATTTAAGGAAGGCTCTCTGGGGATCCTGATGTAAGGGGAGGCTCTCTGGGGACCCTGATGTAAGGAGGGGCTATCTGGGGACCCTGATGTAAGGGGAGGCTCTCTGGCACCCTGATGTAAGGAGGGGCTTTCTGGGGATCCTGATGTAAGGGGAGGCTCTCTGGGGACCCTAATGTAAGGAGGGAGGCTCTCTGGGGACCTATGCTCACGGGTCAGGTAGAGGGCCCCTTAGCAGAATTTTGCTTAGGGCCCCAGGGAGGTCAGGATTGGCACTGCCTATGGAACACGTTCTGTAGTGTAAATCTGCAAAATTCACTAAAAATGCATAGGTGGGAATCAGGCCTGATTGCAGTTTGCATATTGCAGGTGCATTTTGCGTTTTTTAGTGCATGCTTTTGATCCATTGAAGTCTATGGAACCAAAAACCAGAAAAAAGTCCCTGGCCCTTTCCATAAAATGCACAGATGTGAACTACATCCATAGGAAACCATGTTAAATGGACTGTAGTGTGTTTCTGCAAAACTGAAAACGCACTAAAAAAAATGCATAGGTGTGAACCAGGTCTAATACTCTATGTAGCATTTGTCAAAATTGACTGAAAGCTCAGATGGATTTGCTGTGATTTATGATTCATATTCAATATTCAATTCTATAATTTTAGTCAGAACAAATGATCAGTTAAATGATCATATGGATATGTGTGTGGCCACCTATACAGAAAGCATTTATACAGAAGATGATACCATTATAATTTGTAGGTACAGTATTACTTGTTTTTTTTAAATAATCCAGTTTCACTGTATTTACCAAATGTTTTCCCTGCCCCTATTACAATGTATTTTACAAGCTTTTGTCACAGGGTCAGAATGGTTCTTAAGCCTCATACACACGATCGGACCTTGTACCAACTTTCCCATGGATTTTTGTACAAAGGGCGTTGGCCCCAAGTTTGTATTGCATACACACGATCAGACTTTTTAAGACAACAAACACGAACGTAGTGACGTTTCAACGTACTGACAACACTTCAAAAGAGGACGTTCGAATACTCCAGCGCCACCTTTGGTCAACTTCTATATTGTTGTCTGATCTTTTGCATTGATTCTGAGCATATGTGTGTGTACTTTGTACAAAAGTCCATTGGTTTTGTGTACACACGGTCGGACTTTGCTCCATTGGACTTTTGTTGGCAGAAAGTTGGTCCGTTCGCACAGCTAACAAAAGTCAGATGAAAACTGAAAAAGTTGGTCCGATGGAGCGTACACACGGTCGGATGTTGGTCCAAAACAGCTAATTTGCATGTTTGTTGTCAAAAAGTCTGATCGTGTGTACGGCCCTTTATACTAACAATCTGTCATCACACTTGTTTGGCAGCATGTTGGTGGATTCAATATGTTACAATGTAAAGCCTCATACACACGATCGGACTTTGTACAAACTTTCCCGTGGATTTTTGTACAAAGGGCGTTGGCCCCAAGTTGGTATTGCATACACACGATCTGACTTTTTAGGCAACAAACATGAACGTAGTGACGTTTCAACGTACTGACGACACTTCAAAAGAGGACGTTCAAGTACTCCAGCGCCACCTTTGGTCAACTTCTGCATTGTTGTCTGATCTTTTGCATTGGTTCTGAGCATGCGTGTTTGTACTTTATACAAAAGTCCGATGGTTTTGTGTACACACGGTCGGACTTTGCTCCATCTGACTTTTGTTGGTCCGTTCGCACAGCCAACAAAAGTCCTATGAAACCTGAAAAAGTTGGTCCGATGGAGCGTACACACAGTCGGAAAAATGTGCAATAGGAGACAGTTTTTATTTATATTTTTATGAAAATAAATTTTTATTGCTTTGAAACAATGAGTACAAAAGCACAATTTACAGCCTCAAAACCAGGCCCCACAAACAGAACAAAACATCAGTACTAAGTAGCAAGTACAACTCCATGACTTATGTTGAACATTCCAACATAGTAGTATAGACTATTAATTGTGTGAAAAAAGTCATAAACTCTTCTATTTCCAGCCCCCATATAAAGCAAATGGCATGAAATATCTGCTCCTCAGCCTAATCAGAGCAACAGCCCCATAGAGAATGTCTCAGTGAACTGTCTAGGATCACAGGAGACAAAGTTCATATTACATGATTTGGAATCGCAGGCTGAATCGCTGTGATTCTGTCCACAATAACAAATCGCTAAATAATGCGCAACACACGTTTGGGTGCGATTCTACTGAGATTTTCAGGTAACAGATACATGTGGCAAACCAGGCATTTAATAATCTCACAAAGCTTGTCACCCTAAAATGATCAGGAGCTTTTTTTGGGCTTCAAATATGCATTGGGCAGCCCATTAAAATGAATGGGCTCCCTTATGCACCACACGCAGAATTCCGTGAAAATCGTGCAACAAAAATCGCGAGTCCCTTTGTTTCTAAAAATGTAACAAGACTTGTTATGTTTTTTTTTATCCTATGCTTATAGTTTTTTTTGTGGGGTTTTACCAAAATAGTACATTTTTCACTTATCAAATCATTAGGGGAAAAAACAAAAAGTTCCTTTACACATGAACGATTGAATAAGAAAAAAGGTAAATATACCTTCATTGAGCTAAGTGGAAAATGTACACTTTTGATAAATCGGTCCCACTTTGTGATACGCTACATTTTATAATGCTCAGTTATTTTTTTAATTAATTTCTATAAACATGGTGGTCTTCAGAAATATTCTGAATATTACTTTAACATTTACAACTCGCATGCCAAATCGGAGCCTTGTGCCGTCAACAGCACCGTCTGAATCCCAAAAGTAGTTCCTACACTACTTTTGGCGACTTTGGGGGCGATTTTAATAGACATCTGTGTATAGATGCAAATTTCAAATCGCTCCCGAACTCTCACTGAAATGCGGGTTTGAAATTGTGTGATTTCAGCTGAACTCTCTCGATTTTAAACCCGGCCTTAGGCTGGATTCACACCTAGGCATTTTTAGTGCTTTTTGCCTTTTGCAGATTTGCACTACAGAACGTGTTCCATAGGAAACCATGTTAAATGGGCTGTAGTGCAAATCTGCAAAATGCAAAAAGCACTAAAACTGCATAGGTGTAAATCCAGCCTTAGGCCCCTTTCACACTGGGGCGTTTTTAAGGCGGTACAGCGCTAAAAATAGAGCCTGTACACCGCCTGAAAAAAACGGCCCATTCACTCCAGTGTGAAAGCCGGCGGGCTTTCACACTGGAGCGGTGCGCTAGCAGGACGGTAAAAAAAGTCCTGCTAGCAGCATCTTTGGAGCGGTATATGAGCGGTGTATTCACCGCACCTACCCATTGATTTCAATGGGACAGTGCGGTAATACCGCGGCAATACCGCAGCAATACCGCCGCAAATCCAGGGGATTTGAACTCTTTTTCGGCTGCTAGCGGGGGTTAAAACCGGACCGCTAGAGGCCAAATCCCGCGGCTAAAACGACAGTAAAGCAGCGCTAAATATAGCGCTGCTTTACCGTCGCCGCGGCTCCCGCCCCTGTGTGAAAGGGGCCTTAGTGTGAACAAGGGCTGAAAGCAACATTTAAAAAAAAATCTGGATAGCATTTGATTCCTGTCTCATAGCTAAACGCAGGAAGTGAGAGGAAATCCTTCCAAAGTGAGGGAATCCTGGAGGGTCACCAGAAAAGTGACCCATTGTTAGATTTCCCCTCTATTACTGTTCTGATGTCAACCCAAAGTTAGGAATTTTTTTTACTTTCACTTTCAATGATAACAGTAAACAGGACAAATAGAGAGGGTGAATCTCCCTAACAATGACACAGACTGCAGTAAAAACCTGACAGGTGGTCTAATCCGGCTCCACTTTATCCACCACTAAAAATAAAGTTTTGCCTTTAGTGACATTTTAACTGCATCTGAGAACCACAAACTGAAAACGCTATTCGATTATTTTTAAATATAAAGCTAACTCACCCATCCATCTGCAGTATCTCACAAAAGTGAGTACACCCCTCACATTTTTGTAAATATTTTATTGTATCTTTTCATGCAACAACATTCAAGAAATGACACTAATTGCTACAATGTAAAGTAGTGAGTGTACAGCTTGTATAACAGTGACAATTTGCTGTTCCCTCAAAACAACACACAGCCAATAATGTCTAAACCGCTGGCAACAAAAGTGAGTACACCTCTAAGTGCAAATGTCCAAATTGGGCTAAATTAGCCATTTTCCCTCCCCTGTGTCATGTGACTCGTTAGTGTTACAAGGTCTCAGGTGTGAATGGGGAGCGTTAAATGGAGTGTTAAATTTGGTGTTATCGCTCTCACCTCCCCCACAGACACACCAATCTCACTTGTTTACCTGGCCCCGGTACTTTCCTCTCTGGGGGTTTGTTCTTTAAAGCAAGCAGCTGGGCCCGACCGCCGCCTTAGGGAGCCAGGAGTGTATTGGTTCCTTGGGTAATCACCAGAGCTGGGACAACAGCCTCCTCGTCAACTCTGGTAACGGTGGTTGGATTCTGTATATCACTCCCAGCCGGGACAGCAACCTTCTTGTCCCGGTCCACTTGCAAAATCCGTTGTGGAGATAACCTCAAACAAGTGCTCTCCACAGCATCCACAGACAATCCAAGGCCTCAACTGCGTGTTCAAGCCAGAACACTTCTCACAGATCAGCACCAGCGCCTCTAGCCTCCAATTGTATACAGGGCAAGCTTGGCCTCTGATGTATACCGCCAGTGATGTAAGTAACTCAGTTAAAATAAACGGAGTTACTTAACGCAGTTACTTTACAGGGTAACGAGTAATCTGATTACTCTTCCCCTCATGGTAACGCTGTTCCCATTACTTGGGCGGCGTTACCGCAATTACATCTACCGCCCGGGACCAGGTAGACGGGACTAGCGAAGGAAGTGAATGTCGCCGCCTCCATCGGAGAGATTGACACCTTGCGAGCCCCATCGCCTGGTATGGATTTAATGGGGATCCCCTACACTGAAAAAGCATCCCTGCCTAAACTCCAGGGTGCTACACTGCTATAGCCACTGACAATAATCACCATCAGTCTCGGCAGGAGGAATTCCCCTGTCAGCACTGTGTTGATGGGGGAACCAAGCTAATTTTCTGTCCTGCACTCCAAAATTCAGCTATCTATGGCCTTCCACCATGTGCTCGAATGTTTTTTTCAAACCAGTAATGATTTGTTTACAACCGCCAAAACTGGCAGTGGTGAAATACTTGGTTTCTTAGATCATAGAGATGATCGGGGCGCTATTCCACCGCCTGCAGTCCCGGGCTCCCTGGTGGGAACCTCCCAACATTTGTAAAAGCAATCTAGCGGCTATTTAGTCACTAGGATTGCTTTTACAAAATGGAGCATCGCCGACTGAAAAAAAAAACAATATCGGGATGATGTCTGCAGCTGCAGGCATCATCCTGGTAAAACCACAGAAATGTCTTCTTGTAAAAAAAAAGCTACTGAAAGTCCCATGACATACAGGTACATCTCAGGGCATCAAGTGGTTAATGCAGAGAAAGCATTATGGTAAAAAATGTTTGGGCTTTAGAACCCCCCCCCCGGGTTGACGTTGGGACTTTAAGTGGAGATATCTGGATGATGCCTGCAGCTACAGGCATCATCCAGATATCTTTTTATTTTAGCCAGTGATTCCCTGCAATGTAAAAGCCATAATAGCATACATACATAACAAATAAACCAATTTACTTTACAACATGGCAGCATGAACATTCACAGGACATTTTATACAGAAAGAAGAACATGGGTTTTACTTTACATCATGGCAACAATTTAAACATATAGGACACATTTTAGTTTTTGGTCTTCCATAGATCTATAAACACATAGCACATGAAAGACTTCCACCACTGGGATTCTGAAATGGAATACACATTTTCAAGTCTTGTTGCAGGGAGACTTTGAAATGAAGCATGCCTTTGTGATCTGCAGGAAAAAAAATACATAAAGGTGACGGTTTAAAATTGTAGTCCCTAATCAATGGCTCAGCTGAATCTTCATTGTCTCTGATGCTCATGGTGGACTCCCCACAGGTGATCAATACTTGCCAGTCTGAATTCATATGGCACTATATGCTATCATTAAAGGTTCACCTTTTCACAAAACATTAAAAGGTGAACTAACCACCAAATAACCTGGCCATCCCTCAGGACTCCGCTGCACATACAGTAGTGGCTATTTGTTGTGGTTCCAGGCTCCTGGATAGGAGGACAGCAGAGCCATAAAATCACAAGGGGTGGGCCAGTGGGGATGCACATATTGTGCCCAGTGAAAGTGAAGGTGGTTCTACCATCACCTAGATCACTTCCACCAGAAAGACAAGATCCTGCAGAAAAAGTAAATGAATAAAACAAGCTGATGGCTGCTTTTGCAGCTGTAAGCTGGTTCAAACCCTTTGATTGACATGACGTATGGGGCATGTCAGATCATTGGCAGTCAAAGGGTTAAACATAAAGCCAATGAGATTTCCCTTACTTTAGTTTTTTCTAGTGTTTAATATTATTGATTTTCAGTGTCATTCGAGAGAAAGATGAACTAGTGCATAGTAATATTTTCATTTCCTTTAGAGCCAGCAGGAGGAGCTCTAGTTTCCTTTTCACATCACAGATTTTCTGCAAACCTGTTCTGAGTCAATGACTTGCTTTTGAAACTGGAGACAGCCAGGCAAATAGCATGTGCATGAGATGGTGAGCAATAGTAGCCTACATATTTCTCTCATAATAGATTTTCATTTAAGAAAATGTTTACCTGTATCAAAGCCACAGCTCTGTCGGGCTGTAATGTTAGTAGAGCTGCACGATTAATCGTTAAAAAAAATTGCAATCTCGATTTAACCCCCCTCATGATCTCTATGCAGCATTTTCCCAATTCATTCATGTAACAAGTGCAAGTGCCAAGTTTTTCCACAACATTGTCAGCGCTGGGAGATGACTATAAACATTGTAACATTTGGTTCTTTTAGACCCCTTTTACACTGAGGTCGTTTTCAGGCGTTTTAACGCAAAAAATAGCACCTGAAAAGCGCCTGAAAACTGCCTCCAATTTATTTGAATGGGTGCTTTCACACTGGGGTAGGGCGGTAGACAAAGTCCTGCAAGCCTCATCTTTGGAGCACTGTAAGTAGTGCTCCAAAAACTCCTCTGCCCATTGAAATTAAGGGGCAGCGCTTCCAAAGCTCAGGAAACTGGTCTTTTTTGGGAGTTTTAAGGTCATGTTGTCACGTGACCTTAATAAAAGTGTGACCCGCTAGCATCCGAAAAGTGCCACAAAAGTGCTGCTAAAGCACTGCAAAAACTACCGGCGCTTTAGCGGCTGTTTTAGCAGCGCTTCAGTTTGAAAGGGGTCTTGGAGATCAAATGAATGAACTTCAGTCTGTAAATGTTTAACCACTTAAGGCCCCTTTCACACGATCAGCCCACCCGGATCCGCCTGTTCATTTTTCAGGCGGATCCGAGCGGGCCATCCATTGACTTCTATGGGCAGGCGGATGTCAGCAGAGATGTGTCCGCTGACATCCGCCTGCCAATTCCGATCCGACAAGATCTGTTAAAAACAGAAGGATGGCGATATGTTCGCCATCCGTGCTGCAGATTGGATCGGATGAAAACGTACAGGCTGCCAGTTTTCATCCGATCTTCCCATAGAGAACAGCAGGGCTCTGACAGGTCCTTCTCTGCACAGTGAGCGGAGATGGACCTGTCATCTGCCTGCTCAGTGGGGATCAACGGAGCGATCCCCCGCTGAGCTAGCGGAGTCCATCCAACGGATCTGCTCTGTGTGAACCCAGCCTAAGGGCTCTTTCACACGGACGGACCGTATGTCCGTTTTTCATCCTTCCGTTTTTGGATGAAAAACGGACATACATGTATCCCTATGGGATAGCGGGTGTCAGCGGATGAGCATCCGCTGACACCCGCTTTTGTCCGTGCCCGCTGTGCTCCGTTTCTGCAGACGGAGGAAAACCCAATTTTTTCATCCGTCTGCAGAGCGGATCGGATGACGACGGACTCTACGGTCCGTCGTCACCCGATCCCCCATAGGGGAGAGCGGCGCTCTGACAGGTCCAGTGCAGAGATGGACCTGTCATCTTCCTGCTCAGCGGAGATCACTCCGGCGATCCCCGCTGAGCAAGCGGCTATCCACAGGGCGGATCTGCACTGATCCGCCCAGTGTGAAAGAGCCCTAAAGACTAAACCTTTTTCTGACACTTAGCTAAACTTCAGCTTTAACCACTTGCTGATCAGGCATTTTCAGGAGCTTTTTGTTTACAGGTTTAAATGCGTATTTTTTGCTAGAAAATTACTTAGAACCCATCAAACATACGCTACGAGAATATTGATCTTTATTCTAAGCAGAAAAATCGTGATTCTCATTTTAGCCAGAATCGAGCAGCTCTAAATGTTGGTATTCGGAAGGGCAACCAGGAGAGTGGTAAAACCGTAGCCTGTTTTTGCCGCCCTTGTAAAGAAGCCCTTAGTCCCTGACTTCAAACAAGTATTTAACATTTAAGGGTTTAGGACTTTTCTTGAACACTCATTTGCCCTTTTTTAGGTTTAAGGTGATATTAATCCCAAGACCAAAAATGTATTATATTGCGGCATTCCAATCATTAGATGTGGTGGCTGCATTCGTTTTTCTTTCTTTGGCTTTTTCCCCCCTCTGTTTTCACCTGGTAATCTGGCCAGTAACACACCTCGTGTATTAAGGCCCCTACACACGATACGAAAATCGGATGGAAAAATTTGTATGACGAGCTGTCTGCAGATTTTCGGATCGTTAGTACAGTGCTTTGGACAGCCGATTTTGCTTTTTCGTCTTACATGTATAAATAAAAGTTAATCATTTTAATCACCCCTTCCAGGGGTAAATGAATGGTCTCATTCATGTTAGCTGATATATTCTAAAGCTTGACAGTAGCGGCTGGTGTTTTTTTTGGGGGGGGGGGGGGGGGAGGGGGGGCGGAAAACAACCACCCATCCCCCCAAGCAGCACTCACTGCTTTTTGCCAGTCGGTCCGGTACTTACCTCAACAGCGGCAGTGGCAGGGCAAGGTAGCGTGATGCATCGGCTCCGTATCCTTTCAGCCAAACTGATGACTGGTGTCAAAACCGTCTTCCTGATTGGCCGGGAGGAGGATCAGTGTTACAACAGCGAACACACCTGGGTGGGATCGGAGCGCACTCTCTGCGACGCAAGCCCATCCTATATTGAAGCCTATTCGAGCCTCTGGCTCTAATCGGTGCTTCAAAAAAACAGCTCCTCCACATTAGAATCCATGTGCCTGTGTCCTGAAAGGCGTCGGACACATGGATGGGGGGGGCCGCGATAGATAGAGGGGGTAGCACCCGTGCGCCCTTAATGGATGGGCCGCCCCTGGAGCTTGAGTTACTGGCAGAATCACCAGATGAAAATAGAAGAAAGAGAGCCAAAAAAGGAAATGAATGCAGCCATCATATCTAAGAATTGGTAAGCTTAATAAATGTTTGCTTTTGGGTTTAATATCGCTTTAAGACTCAGGAGCACTGAAGCCAGATATAAATCGGCAACTAGCATTTTCAAAAGAAGCTCAATAATAACAGCCCTCATATTTCTCTCCTGACAGGTGTACTTTTCCTAGATAAAGGTTATAATGTGAAGTGGACGACACTAACCTTAAGGGTCTATTGAACTAAACATCTTTTGAGCAAAGTACTGTATGCTCAATGGCAGCCCGTTGTAATTTTCTTTGGGGGGCGGCAAACAGGGATACACATTTGTGGTTAAGCTTTGCCAAAAAATATCATAAGACTGTTGGGTTGTGTTTGTATATACAGCTATTCTCTGTGGTTCGTGGATAGTTGTCGGAAAATAATAACCTCTGATTCCTCTGAATTATTATTAGTAAACCCTTAATCATTTAATTAATGCGGCCAGATGTTGTATCGCGGAGTACTGGAAACAAAACCAAGCCCTCTCTGTGGCCGTGTAGATAGACAGACTCAATAAAACTAGACAAATTGAATATGTAATACCCCTGAGTACAGAACGCTTCTACACAGAACCCCCGCACTCTGCACATATATAACTGCTGTCGATGAATGGTAGCTCATAGAGAGATCTGTTATCTCCCTCCACCCCCATTTCTTAAGCCTCGTACACACAATCGGATTGTTGGCCAACAGAGCATCAGACTTTTGTCCGAAGGGCGTGTGTCAGGAACTTGTCTTGCATACAAATGGCACACAATTGTCAGCCAACAAACACGAACATAGAGACGTACTACATGGAATTTCATCTCTTGAGCGCCACCCTTTGGGCACCTTCTGTTAATGTCGTGTTTGGTGAGCACCGATTCAGAGCATGTGTGTTTGCACTTTTTACTTTTGTGTGAAGGACTTGTGTACACACGATACGAAAATCTGACAACAGACCGTTGTCTGCCGAAAATTTACTAGCTTGCTCTCCAACATTTGTTGGCAGAAAGTTGAACAATTATCTGAAGGAGCGTACTAATAGTTGGATTTTAGGCAAACAGTCTGTCATAAAACAATTACCTGCCGAAAATGTGATTGTGTGTACGAGGCTTTACAGCGCTATGCCTTCCCAACCTCCACTCTTTTATAAATGCTATCAAGCGTTTCCTTCCTCTTTACCTCTACCCCTTTTATTATCCACTTAAACCTGAATTACCCCCCCCCCCCCCCCACTATTTCCCACTAATTGTTCCTTATCCCCGCCACTTGCTATGAGCTACAAAGCATGCACTGGAAAAGACAGTGACTTTGGACTGGGTATCCCTGCTCCTGGAATACAACATTCAGTGGCTGGCAGTATCCTCTCGCAATCCTGAGTTCCCCGGAAGAACTGTAGGGCTTTTTTCAATGTTATTTTATATTCTGCCTTCCCTACATAGGGATTTGGAATGTTGAATGGTCTTTGGTAGTAAGAACTTCTTTTACAAGGAGGTAGTGTGCTGTTTTCAGTGTATGCCTTTTATAATAAGGATCACATACTCACATATTAATTTATATACAAGGATTGTATATTTTATTTCACACACCTCCAGCACAATATATACGGAGTGTATATATATTTTTTTATCACTTGTGCACTATTGACCACAATTGACATTGTGGCAATAATTATTTTTAAAGATATATGCTAACATAATTAAGGTTGAATTGCGCACCATTTATACGCTATTTGTATATCTTTCACCTATTTCCAAGTGTGGGAACACTTTTAATGGTAGCAGCATTTCATTTAGTAATCTTATTTTATTCTATTAGATTTGGGGCTTTTAAATTATATATCAGCGCTTTAGTAAACACCAATTTTTTTTTTCAGTGTATGAACCCCTTTTCATAAATAAGGAATTTTAGAGTAATCCATTTAAATGCATACAATGCAATGGATTTACCTGCCAAAAAAAATCTGTAATTCTTTTTAGCCAGTCTTATGATACAGACACCTCTGCCAAACATCCCAGCCAGGTCTTGGACCTCCCTGCAGTTACACAATACAGCCTGGTTCATGACACTCCCTTGCCTTTCACTGGACAATGTAGGAAAAGCAACACACAACTGAGGTCATCCCTTTTCTTTCCGCTCCTATAAGAATATTCAAGGTTGGATGACAAAACACAGTGCAGGGCATGGATTTGGTTCAAAGTGCTTACCCAAAGCAGACAAAGTTGGTGCATGCGCTAGATTTACACACATTTTTGATGAACACATACCTGAATACAGAGGGATTCTTTATATCCAGCTACAATTCAGTCAGTTAATCTGACTGTTATTTGCATTAAATTAAATACCAGTAATGGTCACAAAATTTTTATTACAACAATGTTTTTAAAAGAACAAAATTAGTCTTTGGGATCTACAAAATGGATAGAAAAAAAGTTCCTGAACACCTGGAGCAATGCTCTCAAGCAGCAGGTATAACAAGTAATATAGATTACATTCTTGGGATCAAATACTTTGATGCTTAAATGCATAGGGAACAGGCCCATAATTGATGGTTCTCAACGTGTTTCACTGTTCTATACTGCTTCATCAGGAGAATGAAGCTTACAATATCTACGATAAAACAAAATACATGATAATAGACAATCACAGCAAAAACATAATGTACAAAAAAATGGGTCAAGCAGTTCGATCACATATATAGGTCTAAGATCTTACCCCAGGCAGGGAGGCAAGCTGGTCAAGCCAGGAACAGCCACCAGAGGGCCGCACCTCCCCCGGGCAGATAAGGGAGCCTCAAAATTAATTTTTTTGGGTCTGGTGAGCAGCATGATTTACGGTTGATTTACATCGGGGGACACTACTTTTTTATTTTCTAATAAAAGAATTGTTAAAAACTGTGTGTTTTTTTTTTTACCTGGTAACACTTTTTTGGTGAATGGGTAGGTGTAGGTTGAATTTTGACCCATCTATGGCTGTTCCCGTTTGAGCGGAGTTGATCTAATGATAGACTTCTCTCAATCAGGCTTGCTGGAGAATTTAAGTTTATCAGCACTGCAGCCAATTGGCTGCAATACTGATCAGTAATATAACAGCGCTGCATACGTGATACCGCCAGGCTCCACCTCTGCTAGTTACACCACCTCTCACGTGGCTTCATCTGGAGGAAATTACGAAATGTTGTCATTTACTCCAGATGAAGTCACGTGGGAGGTGGCGTAACTAGTAGAGGTGGAGCCTGGTGGTGGAACCTGTCGCAACAAGTGATATACACCTGATGGATTTTATATCAATGTTTTTATATCCTTAAATAAATGTGAGTTTAATATTAGCTGGGGTGGTGAGGTTCTGTTTTTAATCCTCTCGGTACTGCATTATCGGAAGCATTTCTGTTTTTATGAGTCGCTGTGGAACTACTGGCAAAGACTGAGGAGCCTAAGTTGAACCAGCTCACTGGGAGGTCATTCTATTTGCTGTGGAGTTTTACTTATTTATCTAGAGGACCACTGTGGAGCATTCCCCATAGGAGAGGTGCACTGTGTGCAAAAGTGTGTGTTGACCCTCTTGCAGTGAGGTGAGCGAGCATTGCATGAGGTGGTGGTTGGTAGAGCAGTGAAGCACGTGGAAACAGCTTTTTTTCTTGTATTTCGTTTTACTTGCTTTTTAGCAGAAGAATTGTCACTCATATTGATGTATGGACGTTTTTCATTGAGCACTATTCACCTGTATTCATATATGAACGCTTTTCATTGAGTACCATGTTGATTTTTATATTCAATATTTGAGCATATCACATATGCAGCGCTGTCACATTCACTTTAGTGCTTTTTGTCTTGTTTTTTCTTTTTTTTTTGACTTTTGACAGCAATCTGTAAGATGGGGATTCTGTATCTGTAAGATCTGTAAGAGGGGGTGTGAACAAGAAAGATGGAGGAATCCTCACCACTGTTGTATTCTGACATTCTCCGCTATGAGAATACACTGATTAGTATTGAAATGGAAAGGTAGTTGCATGCTTTTAATCAAAAACTAACATTAAAGAGAAACTACTGAAAAAACGAATGAATGCTGCTGCTGTCACCTAAGGCCCCTTTCTCACTGAGGCATTTTTCAGGCGTTTTAGCGCCCAAATAACGCCTGAAATAATCCTGCCCCAGCATTCTCAATGTGAAAGTCCTGAGTGCTTTCACATTGAGGCGTTGCGCTGGCTGTGCGTTTGAAAAAATCCTGCAAACAGCAATTTTAGAGCATCTTTTGGGCACATAAAATAGTACCGCTGTAAAACCGCGGTAAAACCGTGGTAATACCGCTAAAAACGTTGGGAAAGCTGTGGGAAGGTCACATGGGAGGTCACATGACCACAGTAGAGTGGAGGATGCTGGGATACCAGGAAATCCGGTTGAGAACAGGAGAGTGTTCCCACATAGAAAAAGAAGATAATAAAGAGTGAAAGCACTCTGGCTTTCACACTGGAGTGCCAGGAGAGGCGCTTTACAGGCGCTAAAATGCCTGTAAAGCACCTCAGTGTGAAAGTTGCCTAAGAGTTCCCTTCACTGGAACTAAGGGACTAAGCCCAAACCCTGAAAAACAACCCCACACCCTAATCCCCCCCCCTCCACCAAATGATTTGGACCAGTGCACAAAGGAAGGTCCATAAAGACATGGATGAGCGAGTTTGGGGTGGAGGAACTTAACTGGCATGCACAGAGTCCTGACCTCAACCCGATAGAACACCATTTTGGGATGACTGTGGAGACTGCAAGCCAGGCCTTCCCGTCCATATCAGTGCCATACCTGACAAATGCGCTTTTGGAAGAATGATCAAACATTCCCATAGACAAACTCCTAAACCTTGTGGACAGCCTTCACAGAAGAGTTGAAGCTGTTATAGCTGCAAAGGGTGGGCCAACTCAATATTGAACCCTAAAGACTAAGACTGGGATGCCATTAAAGTTCATGTGCGTGTAAAGTCAGGCATTCCAATACTTTTGGTAATATAGTGTATATCTTATTTCTATTTCATGGGGGAACCCTTAAAATAACTTTTTGGTCTCAGGGAACCCCTGCTAATAGTTATTATTTCTACAGCTCATAGTACATTATTGTGATGATCGTTAGAATCCCCATCTTACAGATTGCTGTCAGTCAAAAAAAAAAAAATCAAGGCAAAAAGCACTAAAATTCACCTTTTGGTGTGGAGTTACAGTTGCATCATTGAGGAGGGCCTAAAGACATTATTCGGACTTATGTGACAAGCTCTTTCTCACAACAGCTGTAGTTACTGTATATTTCTGATGCATATTTGGCATGGTAATGTTTGTATCAGATGATGCTGCCATATCTATTCTGCTTTTATCCATGGCTTATGGTTATGGAATTCTAATTTTCTCTGTAATCTAAGAGGCTCAGTAATAGTCTGAAGTCACTTGGAAATTTACCAATGAGTGACAGCAAATGGATTGTGAAGTTCCTGCTCTGAAATGACCTAGACAAAAACCTCTATTCATTCCAAAGACTAAAGCTTTGGCATCTATTCATGTAGTGGAATGGAGCTTATGAATCACTGAATGCATTAGTGGTCTTGTTTAGAGATTCACACCGAATACATCAACTGTATGTGAAATAGACTTATGGCGGTAAGTAATGATGTTGTTTCCAGTAAAAGCTATCACTTTCTGATATCATGATACTGTATTACGTTCTGCAGCTTTTTTGTGATATACTAATTGTTATTACAGTGTGAACATTTATCCTCTAAAGCAGTGGTCGCCAAACTGCAGCCCAGTGGCTGGATGTGGCCCTTTGCTTTCCTTTATCTGGCCCTTGGGACACTATTTCACCCACTGACTGCAATGACGGGGCAACATTCCCCCTGCTGACACTATCAATGGGGCGCTTTCCTTCCATTTGATACCAACAATGGGGCACTATTCCTTCCAGTGGCAGCCTGTACTGCAGGGCGCATGGGCCCCTCCATCCAATGCTTCCAGCCCCCTAATCTACATGCGAAGCACCGAACGCATGGATTCCAATGTTTTTTTTTTATTTGAAGCACGTGATTAGAGCCAGAGGCTCTAATATGCCTCAAAAAAGGGTGTGCTCGGGGCGCAGAGCATTGCGCCCCGAGCCCACCCAGTTGTGTTACAATAGCGAGTGAATAATCGCTATTGTCACCGTGATTCTCCTCAGGGCCAATCAGGAAGCGGGTCATGAGACCCATTTCCTGATTGGTCAAAAGGAGAAGCGATCCTATTGGCCTAGGAGAAAATGCAACTTTATACAAATACAAAACAAATACAAAAGTATTAATGCTGCAACACTTTTAAGAAAATGTGCTAAATAATAAATATTTTAACACTTACTGAACTGAGAACCATTTACACATTTTAATATATGTGAACACTTTCTGCCCAGCCAGTCAGGATCTAGTGCAGAGACATACTTTTGTTAATGCATTAACTAGCATTTAAGGAAAGCTTTTAAATACCCTTTTCCCATTTTTCCCTCAGTCAGATGACCACTATATTACACTAGTTTCTGCTGAGTCAGAACTGTAAGCAAACAGCGCCTCACCACTTCTGATGACATTGCTGTAGGCTCATTAATTTGCAGCATTTGTCACAGCTGCACATTGGCACGACCAGCATGCTTGACAACAGGAACCTGCTGGCATGATGTGTGTGTCGGCATTGCCGCTGACCTTCAACACAAGAGTGCATAAAAAAGAGTGACAACACTACAGAATTAGAATCTTATGATTGGCATTGTTTCCCCAATAAGGAAGTGCATAGAGATCAAAGAAACTGGCAGGATCGCCAGGTAATTATTATGCTCTTACTTCTAACAAGGTCAAAAGCATAATTTTTTTTGGTTTACCAAAGTTTTATTGAGGTATAACAAAAAAATACAAGATGTACAGGCCCCAAGAGTACAATAAGTACAATCGCGAGGTAGGGTACAACATCTTATAAGTACATCTCTCAAGTATCTTTTTTTTATTTTTTTTATTTATTAACCAATTTTATTATATAAAAAAAAAAAGGAAAAAACAGGAAAGAAGTGCATACATATTATTACATACATACAACGTGTCACTGATATCAGAAGGGTGTACAGTGAGTAAAGTACAGAAATTTCAAAACCGGAGTCATGAGTAATAACATATGTAAAAGAGGACAAAAATAGGGAAAGGGCGATATCTGGTGCCGACCATGTGGGTCGTCTAGACCTCTAACTATATACCTAGCAAGGGGTAAACTACTCATCTGGCAACATAGATTCAAGGCGTCTTACGCGCAGGTGTCAGAGTCTTGTAACCAACGATCCCATATTTTGTCATATTTGGTCGGGCATTCTCTGTTAATATACATAACCTTTTTATGTGGTAAATTATTATTGACCTCCACCTTCCACTCCACCAGCTTAGGGGGTATGGGACGCATCCACTTCCGGGCAATAACCTTCCGCACTGAGAACAAGGTCTCATGCAGGAATGTCTTTGTGTATTTGTCTGTGGTATCTGGAAGCACCCCAAGTAAGCATTGTTTTGGGTCCAATGTGACCGGAGAGCCCATGTGATTGTGTAGAAAGGTTACAACTTGCGCCCAGAGGCCTTGTATTTTGGGACATGACCATATTAAATGAAAGAATGTACCCACCTCCTTCCCAGAGGGTAGATTGAGAGCTTCTATATCTGGCAACCCGCAGGGGGGTGAGATATGCCTGATGGATAATATAAATTTGAGTCAGTCTGTCAGCGAGTTTGGGTGAGACAGCCTTACAGGATTCCAAAGCCTCCTCCCATTCCACATCCTCCAGAGGGCCTATCACCCTTTCCCAACGAGGTTTGAGTTTATATGCCAATTTGGTGGAAACTGGGGTAGTAAGCATTTCGTAGAATGACGAGGTTGATTTACGGGGGTCAGAACTCTTGATTATGGCCATAAGTGCATTAGGGGTAGACTGTGGGGTGGATTCCGAAAACTGAGCCCGAGCCGCGTGTCTCACCTGTAAAAACCGAAAGAGTATGGATCTGGGAAGTGAAAATTCTTCTCTAAGCGTGGTGAAGGTTTTAAGGGTTCCGTCGAGAAACAGTTGGTGCATATAGAGAATACCATAAGTAACCCAAAGGTCTGTATCGGGAAGTCGTAGAAATTCCAACAACATTTTATTTTACCATAATGGAGTATGGAGCATTATAGAGTGGTATCCCTAGCTTGGCGGAAGCTAAGTCCCATATGCGTCTGTAATGGTATAGCAGGGTCTGTCTGTTGTCCCCCTGACCCGCACCGCTAGAGCCCATCGCCAGCGCGTAAATTGAGTCTTCAGTGCGTCAAGCCCATCTCGTGCAGAGCAGTTGGAGAAACCACTCCCTGTCCGTCTTGTCAATATGATACAGTTGGGATAATTGTGACGCAATATAATAAAGATTAAAATCGGGGAGGGCAGTGCCCCCCAGGTCCGTGGGGTTTTTAAGCGCCTGCCAAGCTAATTTGTGTCTGTTGGTTCCCAACAAAAAGGGTTTGAGCAGGGCCTCGAGGGATTTAAAATGCTTCAGGTGTATGTACACCGGGGAGTGCCAGAGGATATAGAGTATCTTGGGTAAAAGGACCATTTTGATGAGATTTATCCGACCCCAAATCCCCAGCGGCTAGTTTGGATTGAACGTGGGATATGTGTCCGCCGGTGATCTGGATACGCATATCCCTAGGTACTTAATGACACTGACTCGTTGTAATGGCAAGCTGTTCTGAAATTCAGTCGGTGGGAAGCTGTCAAGTGGAAGAATTTGGGACTTCCCCCAGTTTATTTTTAGCCCAGAAAAAGTCCCAAACCCTTCAATTGTCTGAAGAGCTGCTTGTAGAGAGGGGCCTGAGTCTGCCAGGTATAGCATTGTGTCATCAGCATACATGCTGATCTTTTCGGTTAGTGCGCCATGGCTCAGTCCCCTAATCTCTGGGTTAGCTCGGATGGACATGGCCAAGGGTTCCGCGGCTAGGGCGTATAATAGTGGTGAAAGAGGGCAGCCTTATCTCGTGCCTCTGCTGAGGTCAAACATTCGAGAAGGCCAGCCATTAGCCACCACCCTGGCCGTGGGTGCCTGATACAGCAGTTGAACCCACTTGATGAAACGCCATCTCTCTCCAAGCAGCTCCAGAGATAGCTCCACTCTACCGAGTCGAACGCCTTCGCTGTGTCCAATGTCACCACCACACGTGACCCAACTTCTGCGTGTGTAGCTTGTAGGTTAATGTACAGTTTGCGTAGATTGAAGGATGTGTTGCGGCCTGGCATGAAGCCTGCTTGATCTACATGTATGAGGGACAGAATGACTTGGTTTAATCTAAGGGACAGTACTATGGCTAGTATTTTTATATCTACTTGCAGTAGGGAAATGGGACGATAGGATTCGGGGGAAGCCCGGGTCCTTCCCAGGTTTGGGGATGAGGACTATCGTCGCTTCCCGCATGGAGGGGGGCAGGGTGAAGGTTTCAAATAGGTGATTGAATAGTGAAAGCAGTTTGGGAGTTAGTAATTCTCTAAATTGGGAGTAAAATTCGACTGGGAGGTCATCAGATCCAGGGGATTTGGATCTAGCAAAGCTGGCGATCGCGGTGTCTATTTCTTCCATGGTAAGGGGTGCCTCAAGTGAATCTATTTGTTCTGTCGTCAACTGGGGGAAGGTAATGCTGTCAAGGAAGGTGGTCTGCACGTCTGTCGGGTCTGTCACTGTTGTTTTATATAAATCCGCAAAAAACTCCCTTAACTTAGACTGTTACACTGCGTGGGTCCGTGATCTAAATACCCCCTGGGCCATGTAGGGTGATGACAACTGGGGGCCTGTCTTCACTATGCACTAGGTATGCGAGGAGCTTGCCTGCCTTTTCACCATATTCAAAGAGTTTCTGTTTAGTAAAGAGCTTTTGACAAGCTTTCGTATACTGGAGTTGAGTCACCACTCTAGTCTGCATTTTAAGCTGGGCTGCCGTTGCTAGGGTGGGATTGGCCGCGTATTCCCGTTCAGTGGAGACTAGCTCCGCTATCACCCTGTGAAACACTCCAGCGGAATCTGTTTTGATTTTGTTTATGTGCGAGATCAGGGTAGTACGGGCGTACATTTTAAATGAATCCCATATTGCAGCAACAGATGCTGTGTGATCATTTTCCAAGAAGTATTGCTTCCATTGGGTGATGAGCCCATCATCCTCTGGAAGCAGTGAGAGCCAGAACGGGTTCAATCGCCATGGTCTCGTGGTTTATCAATGGGGATACTGAGGGTGGTCCAGTATGGACTGTGGTCAGACAGTAACCTGGGGCAAAACGCTGTTTCCAGGATCCGTGGAGCTAGAGTGTGGGAGACAAGAATGAAATCTATGTGGGACATAGAGTTGTGAGTAGGAGAGAAACAGGAGTAGGCTCGAGTGTGTGGGAAGTTGTGCCTCCATGTGTCTACAAGATGAAAGGTGGAGATGAGTTTAGAGAATTTAGTTGTATCAGCACTGGCGGCTGTCGCCTGTGACGCTGTAGTCTATCAAGGGCCGGACATAGTGTAGTGTTAAAGTCGCCTAACCATATCGCCGGTACTGTGGGGTTACGGGCAGTGATGTAAGTAACTAAGTTAAAATAAACAGAGTTACTTAACGCAGTTACTTTAGAGGGTAACGAGTAATCTAACTGATTACTTTTCCCCTCATGGTAACGCAGTTTCCATTACTTGGGCGGCGTTACCGCAATTACATCTACCGCCACTAGATGGCAGTAGTGTAATTCCGGTGTCCTGCCAAAAAAGTTCCCCCACCGGATAAGGACCCCCTGTACTGCGCAGGCGCAGCGCTTGCGCAGTACGAAGGACTACGGAGCTTACGAAAATTGCTGAACCTAAACAGCTCTACAGTGAACTTTACACCGCACAGGCGCAGTTAACATGTAATTGTACGATGCGATGCCGCACGCTCCCGATGCTCGTGCTACTCTGCAAGGGGCGTCTATCATGTAACTAAGGGGTGGGTCTAGTATTACTGTAACCAAGGGGCGCATTTATTATTATTGTTATATATCGAGCTCTGCCCATTAATTTAACATTCGCCCTCTTCTGTAGCCGGCCGTTGGGATCAGTGATAAGTTCACAGAGTTCAAAATGTACCGATTTGGCGATCAATAACGAGACACCCCTAGCATGAGTCGTGTAGGTGGAGTGGTATGCCCACCCGACCCAGGGGCGGCAAAGGGCCATTTGGAGTCTGCCCTCAACATGTGCCTCAACCAACACCTCTACGTCTGCATGTTGTTTTTTTGAGGAATGCAAGGGCAGCCGATCGCGTAATTTTCTCGTGCAGGCCCCTTACATTCCACGTGAGAAATTTTATAGTTGCCATGTTGCTGTGCAGGGGACATAACCTTGCCTCAGTAAGACACATATCTTAAGGTCTAGTGGAAAATATAATATATAATAGAACTGGGGTATATTAAACACTGTATGCGGCACCTCTTCAACAAATATACATTTTCCCATATTTGGTTCCTGAGACACTATATGCACATTTACGAATTGCAAAAATAACTGTTTAACAACCCCCTCCCCCCTCCCCGCCTTACACCTACCCCAACTTGTGTAGGCATGATCCCTTAACAACTTTAAACTACCATCTGGGAAAAAACATAACTTCACATGTAAGGAGAAGATAAGGAACAGTTTTAGCCACTGGGTCAAGTAGTGGTTCTGAGCCAGCCACCACAGAGAAGGATGAGAATGGGGCCTAGTTGTGTGCCCCCGCAGGTAAATATGAAAAAGAGGCAGTGAGACCCAGTTCCTCTTCACCCTTGAGAAGAGGAGAATAAGGGGGGATATGATCAACATGTACAAATATATAAGGGGTCCATATAGTGAACTTGGTGTTGAGTTATTCACTTTACGGTCAACACAGAGGACAAGGGGGGCACTCTTTACGTCTAGAGGAAAAGAGATTTTCATCTCCAAATACGGAAAGGTTTCTTCACAGTAAGAGCTGTGAAAATGTGGAATAGACTCCCTCCAGTGGTGGTTCTGGCTAACTCAGTAGATTGCTTTAAGAAAGGCCTGGATACTTTCCTAAATGTACATAATATAACTGGGTACTGACATTTATAGGTAAAGTTGATCCAGGGGAAAATCCGATTGCCTCTAGGGGGATCAGGAAGGGATTTTTTTTCCCTGCTGTAGCAGATTGGAGCATGCTCTTTTGGTTTTTTTTTTGCCTTCTTCTGGATCAACTGTGGGTATAATATGGGGTTTATTGGATTGTACGATATATATTTTATTTTTATTTATTATTTCTTTTTTTTTTATGGTTGAACTGGATGGACTTGTGGCTTTTTTCGGCCTAGCTAACTATGTAACTAACTATGTAACTATCTGCATAGTCATGATTCCCAGTGGTTAGTGGGGCATAAATTTGCTGCACTATGCATGTGGCTTGTAGGACCAACACATCTCTGCAGCTCCGTGTGGCATGGGGGAGCAATGAGATATAGTAAATCCACTCAAAATATCCAAAACAACAGGAGGATTTTTTAGAAACCCAGTGCTCTGTATGTATGTCACAGGGAGGATTGTATATCAGCGGTTCTGGCAGTAGGGTCAGTAGAGAAACAGAATTCCACCTGTCTCCCCGGCCTGGCAAGGTATATCAACGTAAACTCGCCAATGTGTGGCGTAGGTCAGGGTGACTGTCGCAAGGGTGGTCAAAAGCATTCTTAAATGAATTTAAGTGCTACAAAGGTAACTATTTATGGAGGATTATTTTTTGGGTTTACAAACATTATAATAAGTAAGGCTCGGTTCACACCTATGCGAAGGCTTACACCGCATACAATTCGCAGAACATTTTAAAATCTATTCGTTTGAATGAATCTGGTTCACATATGTGCGTTGCATTCGCATTCCGCATTGTCCAAAAAACGTGTGTGCATTTTCTAGGCATTGTGGTGCGAATTGCAGGCACATAATCTTCTATGGGAACGCATCTGATTCGCAACAAATTCTCCCCCCCTCCTCACTACACCTCCCCCCCTCTCCTAGGTCAGCTGATCCACAGCTACAACGGAGAGGAACTGCTGAACTCTTCGCAGAGAAACCAGAGCTGGAATTCGCACTGGACTAGTGTGAACCCAGCCTTAAAGTAGTTGTTAAGCCACTATATCCTTTTTATATAATCCTCTCTGTTTCCCATTCCTGTGTGCCCCTGTGTGTGTGTTTTATAAAAAAAAATGCTGTCTATACCTAATTTCAGCGCACCGCCTGGCGCACATGTGACTGGACACCTCTCTCTCCATCTGACAGTTGGAGCGGGAGGGGCTGAGAATCCCCCGCTGATGTCAGTCGGGAGGAGAGGAGGAGAGAGGCGACCGGTCATGACAGGTATAAACAGCATCTTTTTTTTTAAATAAAGCATATACAAAGGGGTACAAAGGATTAGGAAACAGAGAGGACTGTAAAAAAATGTAAATGTTATTTTAGCAGCAGGAGGGGGGGGCAGACACTGTCACTAGCTGACAGGCAGGGAGGGGAGGGGGGAGAGGAGAGAGCGGATGATGGAGACACGTAAACTGACCATGGTGTCAGGGCACAGCAAATATACAGGGCACAAGCACTGTGCTGCTGTGTAACATTCTTTAAAGAAACAGGATCCATTTAGGACAAAAAACGCTTTATATATTACAAGAGCTGCTCAGATGTATGTGTGTTCTGGTGCAACCAACTTTTCCGGTGTAATCAAAAGTCATACACTCAGTGACTGGGATGTATGCCATATACTCTACCCCTATCTTCATAAGTTTGTCAAGAAGGTTTTTTTTGGAAAGGGATATGTGTGGTATGTTTTAAGGAAAAACTATATAAAATAATCGATTATTCTATGGACATGTGCAACTTGGGTAATATAAAACTTTTCTTGAAAGTTCTCTAATGCCCTGTACACACAGTCGGACATTCCGACGACAAAATCCGTCGTATTTTTTCAGACGTATTTTGGCCCAAACTTGTCTTGCATACACACAGTCGCACAAAGTTGTCGGAAAATCCGATCGTTCAGAACGAGGTGACGTACAACACGTACGTCGGGACTATAAATTGGCCAGTAGCCAATAGCTTTCGTCTTGTAACTTATTCTGAGCATGCGTGGCACTTTGTGCGTCGGATTTGTCTACACACGATCGGAATTTAAAAGATCAGATTTTGTTGTCTGGAAAATTTTAGATCCATCTCTCAAACTTTGTGTGTCGGGAATTCCGACGGGAAAAGTCTGATGGAGCCCACACACGATCGGAATTTCCGACAACACAATCCGATCGTACATTTTCGGTAGGAAAGTCCGACCGTATGTACAGGGCATAACTCCTCTACCTCCTAAGCTTTCCTATATTTTTTTAAAGTTAGATGTAGCCTTACTGGCCAACAGGCCATTGGAAAGTTGTAAAAACAGAGCAAATCAAGATCTGCGTATAACTTTTGAAGGCAGGCATTTCCTCCAACTTCTCAGTGATGTCACTATGGAGGAAGCTCCAAGTCATTCCCAAAGCCTACAAGTGGTGCGACCTGTATTAAATGTTTATTTGTACAACAAATTTATAAAGCATCAGCTTGAAAAAAAATTAAATTAGTTAATAAAAACATAAAATGTACTTAAAACCAGTAGGTTTTCCTGTTAATGATAATTTGGTAATAATTTGGTACAAAATGTAATGTGGAACTGAATACTCCTGGATGAAACAATCTGGTAATGAGAGCTCAAGAGGAGAAATCTTTCCAAGAATTCATCAGATTTCCCCAACAAAATAAAACTTCAAATTTTCTTACTGTATTTAGAAATGATTAAAATCTATAACACTAAAAAAAAATGTTGTATTGTTTTAAATTTCAAACGGTCCCATTGTATGATGCAAACAATTAGATGCTAGTATTAAGATGTTGTTCTTGCAGTAGTAACAGCCCAGTATCAGGTGAACCAGGCAAAGATAGCCATGTTTAATAATTCAGATAATGAGTGACAATGAGTGAGCAAGAGCAAGGGAAAACACATTTCAGAAACGTTTTACAGAGAAACCCCACCGGACACCGAACTATAGATAAAGTGCAATTAACAACATTTATGCATGGGCTCGCATTTAAAAACTGGGCCATGTTACTATTTAGCCTAAACTGTCATACAAATAATGAATACACTTACAATTCTAAATAATTTATTTGATTGTAAACCTTTATTTTTTAATTCAAATAAAAAAGACGTTGGTAAGTAGGTAGGTAAGTGTTGAGGGGGGAGCAGACAATGCAAGTTTTTTTACCTTAATGCACCATAATGCACTAAGGTAAAAAAAGAAACTTTAGCGTTCAGAATCACTTTGTTATAAATTACTAGTACACACAAGAGCTCCAGTATATAAAAGGTGGGATGTCCCTGGTATTAAAACTGAGGCATTTCAACAAGAACATAAGTGGTCTGTAATAACGCAAATTAAAGTGATTATAAAGGCTGTAAATTAGAAAAAACATGTTATACTCACCTTCTCTGTGCAATGGTTTTACACGGAGCAGCCCCGATATTCTTTTTTGGGCCCCCCACTGGTGGTCCTGGCTCCTCTACCCTGCTGAGTGCCCCCAATAAAAGGCTTGCTTCCAAGCTGTGCTCCTTTGAATAGACTTTGTCCATTCACAGACAGAGCATGGCTCAGCCCCGCCCTCTGCTGTCTCATCATTGGCTCACTGGCTGTGATTGACAGCAGTAGGAGCCAATGGCTCCCACTGCTGTGTGAGCCAATGAGGAGAGAGAGACCAGAGAGAGCTACTGCTCTCATGCACATCACTGGATTGAGAAGGGCTCAGGTAAGTATAAGGGGGGCTGGAGGTGGAGCTGCACCCAAATGTTTTTTTACCTTAGTGCATAGAATGCGTTTGGGTAAAAAGGTAAGTAATGTTTTATCAATAAAATGGTAAAAGAAAAACTAAAAAAGATAAAAAGACTTCTTGAGTTCTTCCACATAGATACATGTATTCATACCAAGTGCGGTGGGACTGCATTGGGTGGCTACTCCAGTGTGATAGGAAAAAGATATACAGTATATTACTAAAAGTATTGGGACGCCTGCCTTTACACACACATGAACTTTAATGGCATCCCAGTCTTAGTCCGTAGGATTCGATATCGAGTTGGCCCACCCTTTGCAGCTATAACAGCTTCAACTATTTTGGGAAGGCTGTCCACAACGTTTAGAAGTGTGTTTATGGGAATGTTTGACCATTCTTCCAGAAGAGCATTTGTAAGATCAGGCACTGATATGGAAGAGAAAGCCTGGCTCACCCCAAACTCATCCATGTCTTTAGGGACCTTGCTTTGGTCCAAATCATTTGGTGAAGGGGGATTATGGTGTGAGGTTGTTTTTCAGAGGTTGGGCTTGGCCCCTTAGTCCCAGTGAAGGGAACTCTTAAGACAATTTGGACAATTTCATGTTCCCAACTTCCCCAACAATCCACTGCTTCACACCACATCGTCCAATACAACGTAATAAAAATTACTGGTTTTAAAAAAGTGAACTGTGCAGGGGATCCCACTGCAACATACAGTACCTCCCAGTACCTGTCTTGCATACACACGGTCACACAAATGTTGTCGGAAATTCCAATCGGCAAGAACGCGCTGACGTACAACACGTACGACGAGCCGAGAAAAATAAAATTCAATAGCCAATGTGGCTCTTCTGCTTGATTCCGAACATGCGTGGACTTTTGTGCGTCGGAATTGCGTACACACATTTTTTTGGGGGGCAGTGGGTACCTTCTTTTTAGAGGGACTTCCTGTCCCACTTCCTCCTTCCGCTTCTCGGCCTCCTAGGCGACTCCTCCTCTCCCCCTAGGTGGCCCCTCCCTCCCTGCAATCTTCTGGGACACGTCACAGGTCCCAGAAGGCTGCCTGGCCAATAGCAGGGTGCAGCGCGACTCGTGCATGCACAGTGCGCACCTGGTCGTGAAGCCATAAGCTGTCACGGCCAGGGGCCCACATTTGTTATGATGGCACTGCAGGGGAGAGCGAGGCTCTGGGCAGGCCGTGGGACAGGTGAGTGTCTGTTTATTAAAAGTCAATGTAGCTGCTGACTTTTAATAAACTAAAAAAGGGGTGGATCTCCGCTTTGAGCAACCATTCACCAAGCACCAGGAGGATATTTATAATACATACCAGCAACACCACATGGAAGAAAGGTGTGTCACATGCCCAGGGCCAGGATACGGGGTGGGCAGAAGGGGAAGCTGCCCTGGGTGCAATGGTTTATTGCAGGGATGGGGGGCCCTGACCTTACCTGACCTTTTCCCTGGGCACTAGATGACCCGGCACTGCACATGCCCCAAATACATGGAACTACTGGGTACTTCTCTTCATTCTCCAGACTGAATGGAGTAGCTGGAGAGCGAAAGGAAAATATTGCAGGTAAGGAGGGTAGCCATTTGTAATTGTATATGGTCATGGGGAGTCATATCTCTTCACTACATAAAGAGGCTGTCTTTCCATCATTGCAATGCTGCACAGTTGTTGCATTTTATTGCTATTCCCAATGCAGGGCTGACTCATTACAAAACAATGCGCTTCCTGTGTGATAAATATCTTTTATCAACCGCTGCCAAGCAGTGAGACGAAGTTGCTATAGTATGAAGCAAAAATGGGAGAGTGAGTATTTAAAGATGTGAAATTCACATTAACCACTTGCCTACAGGGCACTTACATGCACTTCCTGCCCAGGTCGCACTTTGAATGACAATTGCGTGGTCATGCTACACTGTACCCAAATTACATTTTTATAATTTTCTTCACACAAATAGAGCTTTCTTTTGGTGGTATTTAATCACTGCTGGGTGTTTTATTTTTTACAAAAAAATATGTTTTTACGTTTCTGTCTCCTTCACTGATGTGCGCTGATGAGGTGGCACTGATGGGCACTGATAGGTTAAACTGGTGGGCACTGACTAGGCGGCACTTATGGGCACTGATTAGGTGGCACTGATGAGGAGGCACTAATATGCCGCACTTATGGGCACTGATAGGTGGCACTGATGAGCACTGATAGGCGGCACTGATGGGCACTAATAGGTGGCACTGATGGGCACTGATAGGTGGCACTGAGAGGGGGCACTGATAGACGGCACTGGTGGGCACTGATAGGCGGCACAGATAGGCGGCACTGATGGGCATTGATGGGTGGCACTGAGGGGTGACACTGATGGGCATTGATGGACAGCAGTGATGGGCATTGATGGGCAGCACTGATAGGCAGCACTGATAGTCAGCACTGACTGGCATCACTAATGGGCACTGATTGGTGGCACTTGTGGACACTGATGGGCACTGATTGCTGGCACTGGTTGGTCACACTGTTGGCGCTATAATGTAATCAGGGCACTGATGATCAGTGCCCTGATTACATGTTTTGTTGTCCCCTGCGAGGAGATGCCGCTGATCGACTCTCCTCGCCACACACTCTGTCAGTGTGAGGAGAGGAGAGCCGATTACCGGCATCTCCATGTTTACATGTGACTGGCTGTGATTGGACACAGCCAATCACATGGTTAAAGAGGGGTCGCACCATGTCCTAGCAACACGGCGTGGGTGCGATCGCGCACTGCAGGCACCTGCAGGCGCGTGAGAGCGGCCTTTTCTGTGATGTGACGGCTTCCCGGAACGAGAGCTGCACCTCCCCGCCGTCATTTGACGGCAGGGCGGGTGGCAACTGGTTATAGCGGTATTAAACCCAAAACCAAAAATGTAATATATTGCAGCTTTCGAATCATCAGATGTGGTGGCTATATTATTTTTCTTCTTTTAGGCTTTTTTTTTCCCTCTCTGTTTTTACCTGTTGACGTAGCCAGTAACACACCTCCTGTATTAGTCTGGGGGAAGGAATGTTAGATGCGCTACTGCTAGCAGATTTAAATACAATAATAAATTGAAGCCAAACTCCAGCTCATACTTTGTAAGCGGTTACAGCAAACTGTTTTTTTTTATTTTAGGATAAAGGTTTTACATGAATAAATAGAAGCTGATCATTGTCAGCACCCCTGTCAATAGTAATTGGTTTGTCTAAACCCTGTAAGTGCCACATCTGAAGAATAGCTTGCTCTTTCGAAAAACAACAGACTTACTGGCTGGATAACCAAGTGAAAATAAAAGAATGAAAACTAACACAGTCACCACATCTAAGAATTGGTAAGTTGCAAAATAATACATGTTCCCTTTTGGGTTTATTACTGCTTTAAAAATACAATGTAATCATAATTTAAAATGTTTACTGAAACACGGTGTACTTTCCCTTTAAGACAAATATAATTTTTTGTGTGTGTTGAGAACAGTGGAAATAAAACTGTATTGTCTGCAACAAACAAAAATCTCTATAGTATAAAATTTACTACACAAGTTGGAGCATAACACAGAACATGGCGGGGGAGGGACCTTGGTCCAGGAGTAGACCTTCTCTTCTGCCTCTGAAGGGACCATAATATCATTATCACTCCTGTGTCTCCATGTTCTCTTCCTCCTCCGCTCCCTCTGGGATTTCAAGGCTCTCCTCCTCCTCACCCTCTTTCTTCTCCAGAGGTTTCTCATAGGGCTTCTCTAATGGAGTCACAATAACACCATCCCAGGTTGACATTTTTGTGGCCAGAGGACATGCATCACCCTCCAGTCCAAGGATTTTGTTGAATCCCCCATGAGACAGGATGCAGACCAATGTCTGAGCGGTATAACATTCCATGTCCTGCTGTTCCAGAGTCATAACCATGTGAATTCTGAAGTTTCCACTCTCACAAGGATCAGTGATCTCTATAGAGCCGGGGAGAAAGAGGCCAGCAGCCAGGATATGGAGGCATTGCCTGTATGCAACATTGAAGAGCCAGGGGCTGCCTGTGGGGGTTGTTCATGATGGTGTAATGAGCCAAGAGGTCCAGAATCCAGAAGGTGAGGGGTTCAAAGCCCAGGAATCGTGACAGCAAATCTTTCAGCAATTGGATCAGAACCTTCACAGTGGAATGGGAGACATTCTCTTCAAACCAGCAAGCGTGTTGGGCAGCAGCCAGGGCACTCTGCAGAACCTTAATGTCCAAGTGCAGCTCGGGATCCAACTTTCTCCTGTTTGGAGAGATGGTAATCAGGATTTTCATGGTGGCATCAGCAGAGCTGATCTCAAAGCCAGTTGCAACAGCTTCCAATGTGGGGAGGATCTTCAGGATGATGACCAGATCTGCCACATTGTGCCCGCTGGTAATGATTCCTTTCTTGTATGAGCCAACCTGTTGCACCTCTTCAATTTGTAGTTCGAAATTTCCTGGGGCCACAATCAGATTATCCACAACATTGTTGATTTTTGTTAATAGTGAAAGGATGGAGGCCTGCTCTGCAGCTGTTGGTGTGAGATCTTGGTTAAGTTTGAGCAGGGATTCACTGAAGGGGGCATCGTCCAGGGTGGGGCAAATGGAATGTGTGGGATGAAGGGCCTGAACCCAGTGCTAGGTCCTTTGATCCTCTGGATCAAAAACATCCTCATCTTCCGCGGCCTCTTTCTCCCCTCATGTTTCTGATGGAAGTTTCCTCACACACTCCAGGACAATGAACACCTGCTCGACCCTCGAGGCAGTAACACTAGACCAAGACAAATTGGAAGGCCGGGTACCGGCCTGAAGTTATGGGAGGAGCCCGGAGGGTATTTAAGCAGCCCAAAGGCCGCCGGTCTTTGTCGGTTTCCTGTGCGAGATATCTGATACGTCAGACATCTAGGACCGACTCGTTCGAGACAAGCGCCGTTGGTGCCGGTTCGTGAGCTCCGTTTCATCTGTCCGCCTCCTTTTGTTGCAGTCCCGCGTTCCGTGTTCGTAAGTCGTGTTGTCCCTTCGTGTCGCACTCGTGTCGCCGAGTCGCAGTTCCGTACAAAGAGTCTGGTTCGGCTGTCGCAGGTAGGGCTTCGGCTCCCATGTTTTACGTTCTCATGCACTGCTTATCATGTCACTAAACTGTGGTCTGCGTAGCTCACAAACCACGCACCGCTTGTCTCGAAAACTTAAACAGTTACACGCACGTTTTTGGTTGTACACGATCGGGAGCCACCTAGCGGCACGCACATTCAGGGCCGCCCGCCATGACACTCCGACCGATGCCGCATCCGGCACTCAAGGGTTCCCCTTACGCGGTCGTATTACGTAGTCTTTGAATCGTTCAAACATGGCTCACGCACGGGTGCCGTTCGCACTCACACGCATCGTTCATGTCCTGTCATTATTCAAATCGGTTATGCCAGCAAGCGTGCCGAATCGCTATTTGCATTCCGAATCGCTGTTGGCATGTTAATTGTACGAATTACTTCGACCGTGTCGAAACATTTCATGTATTAGCATGGCAATCATTTCGTCATTTCAAACATGGCTAACGTATCAGGCCATTCGGTCATGCTAAGTCATTTCGCATCAGTTAAACAGGGCGTTCATGCCATCATTTCGATCCTGGCCGCACTCAGATTCAAGTCATGTCGCACTTAGGCACGGATTTGTCTCGGGGTACCCAGGTTACGGCCGTATTACCATACATGTTTCAGAGATTGGCCCACCGCTCGTACGGATGCGGGCTCGAGTCCAGTCTTTGGCAGGATATCGGTCATTGGCCACGTATCGGTCTGAATCCGGTCGCATCCGGGATGCATCGATTCGCACTGATTCGCCTAGCCGCTCGGCCTCCTTTCTATACATGCTCCAGAGATTAGATTCGGTTACAAGTTGCTCGGTTTGTTGTAATCTAGTCTTTGTCATGGTTTCATTTCGGTCACCATACCTCTGGGTAGGTCCGGTCGCATCCATAGATGCTCCGATCAGGGCGATCCAGACGCACGACTACCCGGCCTCATTTCGATACATGCGCCAAGGGCGGAATCGCATCACAGGTTGCGTGCATTCTTGATTCTTGCCCCTGTCATGGTATGTCATTTCTGTCACTTTACCACGCCCGGCAGGAATGCAGTCACTTCCCCGCACTAATTCGTGTCGGCGTGCCCTAGGCCGGCCTCATTTCAATGCATGCGCCAGGGACGGAATCGCAAAAAAAAAAAAAAAAAAAAAGAGACTTTGATTCTTGTCCTTGTCATGTTATATCATTTCTATGTCACCTTACCACGCCCCGGCGTTAATTGGTCACCTCCCTGTACGAATTCGCGCCGGCGTGCCCTAGGCCGGCCGCATTTCTATACAAAAAAAAGAGAGAAAGGGGTTCAGTCACTAGATCGAGGTCGCTGGCACACGAGTGCTTACGTTCCAAATGCATACTATAGCACTTGGAGTCGGACCCGGTGGCAGCTGGATTTCACAGTTCGGCCTCAGCGTACCCAGGCAGTTGGCCTCATTTCACGGTTGCCTCATTTCTGTACGTGCTCCAGAGTCCGTCTCACAGTCACCCCCATACGGTACAACCGGGCCGGGCCCTGTCACGGGAAGTTCATTTCAGTTAAGGCAACATGTCATGTCAGTCATTCGTGTTGTTATCTGTCATTTGATTCCACAGCTGTCTCGGCAGTCGACTTAAGTCACTATCGCCTGTTATTATCATCTACGTTGGGTTCCGTCGCTCGGGACGGCAGCAGTTTCAGGCTCTTAAATAGGTACTTTCTCTCACACTCTCTCAGGTCAGTCGGATTCAGTAGGTCCACCTGCACCAGCTTGACCAGGGTTCCAGCAGGTAAAAAAAAAACGCAGGGGCGTGGGGGGGGGCTCCTGCTTTCTCATGGCAGGTACGTATACCGTAGGTGACACGTCCAAACTCATTTCTTGTCACCTCTTTATAGGCCAGCCTGCAGACACGTGACCAGTCTACTAAGTAACGGGTCTTGGCAGCCGCCATGTCATCAGTCGGCAGCGATGACCTCACCACCCCGCTATCTCCGGCGTCAGCCTCCGAGGCTGGCAGTGTCCAGTCTCTTAGGGCATGGACAATTCCCAGGCTGTCCGCCGAGCTGAGGCGCAGAGGGATACCCTTCTCGTCCGCGGCCAGGAAGGCGGAGCTATTCAGGCTCCTCTTCCCACCACCGGCCGCAGCAGGCTCCAGCAGCCAGCAGGCGTCTCTGGAATCTATTTCAGCCGCCGTCGCTCAGCTACACACCCTCGTGTCTTCCCTGTCTTCCTCGATCGTTGAGGTCCAGGACAGGGTGTCTCGTCTAGAGGCCAGCCCGGCTGCCACGGTTCCGGACCCTGCGGTGGTCCCAGCCATCAGTGCACCGGCCGCAGGTAGTGAGCTTGCCACGACTACCGTTCACCCTTCCCACCTGGTGCCACCCAGCGTAAGGAAGGACATTTTAGAGGGCAGAGACGTTAACCTGGCCTCACTCATGATCTCGGTCCATGAACAAGGCCTACACCTGGGGGGACGTCTCGGTGGTTTTGAAGGCAAAGGATCCGAGGCTCAACAGAAAGCTCACGGTGCCCGAGTTCACGCTCGCTTTCGGCATGTTCAGGGACGTGCTGTGCTCAGCCTCCCCCGGGCAGGCGGGAGGAACTGGACCTCTACCTCCATTTGATCGTAGACCTGGGCCACAAATACGGTGGCTCAGCGTTCTACGATTATCATCGGTCCTTCTCGGCCAAAGCCGCGGCCAGATTCTTACAGTTCCATTTGACAACGGACTGGAGCGTAGTGGACACGGAGTTGTTTTGCCGCCACTTTGCGGGTCTACGCTCCCCGCTATGTGCTGTCTGTCAGTCAGCGTCCCACACCACGGTCTGGTGTGCCAACATAGCCTCTGTCCATCCGATAGCTAGCACGGCCTCTACCAGCACGAGCCAGGCTCAGCAGGCCCCGGCGCAAGGGCAGAAGGTGGACAAATTGGGACGTCCGGTGCGGATGGTTGGGGGAGCCGCCATTTGCAATAACTTCAACTACGGCTCCTGCAATTTCAGCCAGTGCCGGCTCTTGCACGTTTGCACCCTATGCCAGATGGCGCACCCCAGGGTCCTGTGTGAGGTCAAGCAGAAGAAACCGTGACTAAGCCGGGTCAATGTCCTTTGGCTCGATGGTTACTTGACCACGCACCCCACTCCGTCACTCGCCAGCTACCTCATCCGAGGTTTCACCGATGGGTTTCATACCGGGCTCATCACCCTGCCCCACTCCACCCACGAATGTCCGAACCTGCGCTCAGCAGCAACAGATGAGCCAGCTATTGACGTCCTTCTGCAGACGGAGTTGGATCGGGACTTTATGATAGGCCCGTTCAGTCAGTCTCCCTTCAGTATCTGGAGGGTTAGCCCTATCGGGCTTGTACAGGGAAAATTTTCAAATAAAAAACGTCTGGTGTATGATCTGTCAGCGCCTCATTCTTCCGTCGTTCCCAGTCTCAACTCGCTCATCCCCTCCGAGGAGTTCTCACTGAAGTACGCTTCAGTAGACATGGCTATCCAGGCCATCCTCAGGACTGGGGTGGGTGCTTGGCTCTCGAAGGCGGACATATCTGACGCCTTCAAGCTGCTGCCTATACATCCTTCCCTGTGGTGCTGGCACGGCATCAAGTGGAGGGAGCGATATTTTGCGACCAAATTGACCTTCGGGTCTAAGAGTAGTCCTTGGTTATTTGACAAGTTCGCGGAGACCCTGGCGTGGATTCTTCTCCACGAGGCACAGTGCCACGAGGTCATCCATTATTTGGATGACTTCCTTCTGATAGAACCACCCGGGGCTCCCCCAGGGGACCTTGGAAAGTTGAGGACGGTTTTCGACAATCTGAACGTCCCCATAGCGGAACACAAGGTTGACGGCCCGGCGCACAAGATCACGTTCTTGGGCATCGACCTTGACACGCTTGCCATGCAGGCCAGCCTTCCCGCAGATAAGTTGGACCGTATCAGGACGGTTCTGCGAGAGTTCACCCGGGTGGGGGGATGTACTCAGAAGCAACTTCAGTCTCTCCTCGGGATGTTGAATTTTGCTATGAGGATCATCCCCCAGGGCCGCTCCTTCGTGTCCCGGTTGCTGGTCTTCCTGTCCTACACTCAGGACCCAGACCAGGTCATCAGGCTGGATTCAGCAGCCAGGGCAGATCTGGCCATGTGGGAACACTTTCTTAGTAATTGGAACGGTGTGTCCCTGTTCATCCCAGTAGTGTCCACGCTGTCACCCCAGGTGGTGACCGATGCGGCGGCATCCACAGGATGCGCCGCCATTTTTGGCCATTTGTGGTTCGCCGCCCCTTGGCCTCCTCAGGCACTAGCCACACCGGGCTTCACTACCACGTCAGCCCTCTTTGAGCTGTTCCCCATCGTAGCAGCCGCTCACCTATGGGGTCACCATTGGTCTGGACAGACTGTGGCTTTTACGACAGACAATCAAGCCACAGCCGAGATCATCAGCAAGGGCAGGTCTAAATCCAGGCCTGTCATGTCCTTCCTCCGCAGACTGGTCCAGCTATCCCTACAACATCAGTTCAACGTTTACTGCTCATTCATTCCAGGGAAGTTCAACTCAGCAGCGGACGCACTCTCCCGTTTTAACTTTATTTCTTTCTTTGAACAGATGCCAGGAGCCTACCATCTTTCAGCCACTATCCCGGATTGGTCGCAACTGACCTTGGACTAGCCCCACATCTACACTCAGCTACTAACATTATCAACGCTTCGCTCGCCCGCAACACCGCTCGTTCCTGCCCCATCGCCCTCGTGAATCTTCCAGCGTCAAGCAGGTTCTGGCGTTTATCGCTTATTGCCATTCTCACCTAGCGCTGTCACACAGCACGATACGCCAGTACGTGGCTGGGGTGCAGCACTACTTGTCACTTCAAGACCCCGCGAGGCCTTCAGTGTTCTCCTGCCACGCAGTGAGGGCTCTACTGCGTGGAGTTCAGAAGCACCAGCCGCCAGTCAGCCCGAAGAGGCTGCCTATCACTGGGGAGATCTTTAAGGGGATGTCTGACATCCTGGATAGGTCCCCTTTCGGTCTCCTCCTCAGCACCGTCCTGCAGGCTGCGATACACATGGCGTTTTATGGGTTTCTACGGCCCAGCGAGTTCACTCGCAGCCACCCAGCCGGTCCAGTCTTGCATAGAAGTAATCTCTGCCGCCACCAGGATCACTACGTCCTTCACTTGGCGACGTCTAAAACTCAGCAGCGAGGTTCCGGAGTAGATATTCACCTGTACAGGACTCACAACAACTGGTGCCCAGTTGCCGTGTTAAACCGCTTGACGGCACTGCTATCCGACCGCCCAGGGTCCAGTCCGCTTCTACCCTTTCCAGTAAAACCCCTCAACTCGTCGCAGTTCGTGGAACATGTCCGGATCCTTCTCGGCAATCTTCAGTTGGACCCCAGCCAGTACTCCGGGCATTCATTCCGGATCGGGGCGGCCACGACGGCCTCAAGACAGGGGGTCCCGGACCATGTGATCAAGAAACTAGGTCGGTGGAAGTCGGCCTGCTTCTCTCGCTACATACCTAACCCACAGTCAGAGATGGCTCAGGCCTTTGCTCGACTTACTCAGTGACATTTACCTTTAATAAATAATTATCCCCTACCTGAAGGTTTTTGCCCCCTTATTTTGGTGTACCATACGGTAGACCAAGGCACACTTTCAGGTCTATTTCATGTTGGTAAGTTTTGTATTGTTCCTATGTGTCATCGTTACTCATGTCATCCGTAGGGCTCTAGACCATAAATTGGGAGGCCGGGTACCGGCCTGAAGTTATGGGAGGAGCCCGGAGGGTATTTAAGCAGCCCAAAGGCCGCCGGTCTTTGTCGGTTTCCTGTGCGAGATACCCACCCACCCTCCCCTTCTAAAAGCCTCTTCCAAGTATTCTTACCCCAGACGGAATACTCACTTCACATTATTCCATAAGTACTTCTTATCATTCCTCATCTAGGGTATGCCCCCTTATTTTGGTGTACCATACGGTAGACCAAGGCACACTTTCAGGTCTATTATTTCATGTTGGTAAGTTTTGTATTGTTCCTATGTGTCATTGTTACTCATGTCGTCCGTAGGGCTCTAGACCATAAATATTGTTTTTACAGCCTCACTGTGCCCATCTGCAGTCTCACTGTGCCCATCAATGCAACCTCACTGTGCCCAACAATGCAGCCTCACTGTGCCCATTTGCAGCCTCATCAGTGCCAACACGGGCAGCCTCATTGTGCCCATCTGCAGCCTCACTGTGCCCATCAATGCAGCCTCACTGCCCATCTGCAGCCTCATTAGTGTCAACAATGCAGCCTAACTATGCCAACAATGCAGACTCACTGTGCCCATCTGTATCCTCATCAGTGTCCATCTGCAGCCTCACTGTGCCCATCTGCAGCCTCACTGTGCCAACAATGCAGCCTCACTGTGCCCACCTGTATGCTCATCAGTGCCCATCTGCAGCCTCGCCAGTACCTTGATTACACACAGCGATTGTCTCCCGCTGTGTCATGCAGCTGCAGTATTAACTGTTTGGTGGCCGTCCACATTAACAAAGCCCCGCCTCCTCGTCCATGATAGACGGTCACCTGAGCACTGATACAATGCTGGGAAATAGAATCAGTGTTCCGTCTATCATGGATGAGGAGGCTGGACTTTGTTACAGTGGACGGCCGTCGAACAGTTAAGACTGCAGCTGCATGACACAGCGGGAGACACCCGCTGTTTGTGATTACACAAACAGAGGGAGGGAGAGGAGGACTCTGCATTTGGATCGGCCCTGGGCGCCGCTGTAGCCGCACCTCAAAGCGGCCTACCAGGAAATTTCTCTGTCTCCCGGTAGGCCAGTCTGGTCCTGCTCCAGGCTGAGTGGCAGTGCAGGCTCAGCTGGTAGATCGGGCAGCACTCGCGGGTGTCCCTGAGCCCGCAGTCAAATGCGGGAGTATCCCGCGAGTCGCAGGAGATTTGAGATGTCTGAAAAAGGTTTTACTATCCAAAGTTAAAACAACAAGGGCAGAAGATTTAATAGATTGAAAGTTGAAAAAATGACTGAAGGTCCGCTTTAAAGTGGTTGTCAACCCCTGAAATGAAAAATTAACAGAACATATCCTTCTATAGTGTGTACTTTCTTCAACCCAAAACACAAAGTGTAATTTCTGACTGTTCTCTCCTTCCTCTGCTATTTGCATGAGTCACTTCTGACTTCTCAGTCTATGCTGACACCAAGCAATTCCGGGAGACAGACCCACCACCAATTTACAGCACACAGAGGGGATTGACAGCCTCAGATGTGCATGTTTCCAGAGGCGTAGCTTGAAGCTTATGAGCCCCAATGCAAAAGCTGACATGCCCCCCCACCCCCCCACACACAGAGTCTGTCAGTCTTCACAGGGTGTATCTGGCTTATATGTTGCCGTTCTGACCTGTGAAATTCTGTGGCTGGAACGGCATTGTAGTTGCAGTAGGCAGATACACCCTGTGAAGATCGTGGCTGACTGGCTGTGTTGTAAAGGAAGGTGATTTCAGCCCTGCGAAGGAGGATCAGTATAGAGTGCCATAATGGGAAAGGAGCTCAACAGCTGGGCATAGCATCCAGGGTGGAGGGGGTGGCCAGGGGGTTTTGGGGGGGGGGGCGCAACTTAGATCTGGGGGGAGCAAAGCCATGTGACACAAAATCTGGAGCCTGCAGCCCCTCAGGGCGCCCTTAGGAGGTGTTATGGGATTTGTTTTAGCAATTTCTGAAGGTTTCTTTGTCAGTTTTGGCAGGTGTTGGAGGAAGGTCACCTCCCAGAGGTGTGTGTCTTTTCCCCAGTTGTCAGGCAAGTTGGGTAAGCAAACACCTATGGGTGGGGGGTACAAAGAATCCCAGTAGGAGACACTGAGCAGTGTCTTACCTCACCAGTAACATCCGTCCCATCATGGCTACAGGACGGCACTCTTCTCCTCCTTAACTCGCTTAGCTTGGTTACCATTCCATGTTGCCAGCACACAGCTCCCAGCTTCTCCCCAGCCAATGAGAACAGAGTGGTGTGGACTGTGGAGGCATTTCCTGATCTGTGCAGCTGCGGATCTGGAACTGTCTCACTGCTTGTTATTAGCGGTGTGCAGTGTCGGCTTTACACTATTTGTCTGATAGGGTCCGCTTGTCGGTTTTTCAGATGGACCCGATTGGACACTCCATTCACCTCTATTTAGCGGCGGATGTAAACAGACTTGCTTGCTTCAGCACCCATTCTTGAATACAGCCATTTTTACAGAAATTTGTGCATTGGGAATATTGTATTTGTGTCTTTTTACACCCGCCTACCTACAATCCGATCCATTACAAACGGAAGGGGATCTGTTCTCCTTCTTCTGGGCGAATCGGAGTGCAGTCGGATATAAATGGACAGCTGGTCTATTTACACCCGACCAAGAAAAGTTTTGGATTGACACCAGAACAGGAATAGAAGGGAAATCTTCCACTAGTTCTGGTGATACCCCCAGGATTTCCTGACTTTAGAGGGATTTCCTCTCACTTCCTGTGTTGGCTATAGAACAAGAAGTGAAGGGAAATCTGCCCAATGGAACACAGATGGCAATGTGGTTATAACCCTCCCTTACTCTATCCAAAATAAAATAAAAAAAGTTTTGCCTATAGTTCTACTTTTAATGTAAAAAAATCTTCTGCCTTTAGAACCAAAGCTAATTTTGGTTCTAAATTTTTTTTTTAGTTTTGGATAGAGTGGAGAGGTATTTATTGCTGTCTGTGCCCCCATTAAGGAGATTCACCCTCTCTATTTGTCCTGTTTACCATTATCAGTTAGGCCTCATGCACACTGGACGTTATAAAAACGCCAGTAGCTTTGCAGTGAGTTTTTCAAAGTTTTAAAATGTTTTTGATGTAGTGTTTATTAGCGTTTAGCGTTTTTCAACGTTTTTGAGCTTTTTAAGCATTTTTTTTTTTCAATGGGATCAAAAATGTAAAAAAAACAAGTAAGACGCGTTTTTGAGCATTTATCAGCGTTTTTTGACGTTAGAACATTTTTACAGCTGAAAAACTCCTCTCAGAACCCACTAGTTTTGGGGGGGTTTTTTACAGCCAAGGAACGCCCAAGCAAAAAAAGTTGATAACAGCCTGTGCATGGACACATAGGATAACATGCTGGAGAGTTTATTGACTGTAGAAAAAAAATGTCTGAAACTCAAAAAAGGCAGCTTTAAAAACAACCAAAAACGTCCAAAAAGTCCAGTGTGCATGAGGCCTTAAGGTAAAATAAAATCCCAAATTTTGGGTTGTCCCCAGAAAAGTAATAGAGGGAAAATATTCCAATGGGGATATTCTACTTTAATAAAAAAAACTTGAATATAATTTTCAACATACAGGAGGGCCCCAGTCAGGACAAAGACTTTACTTTTGTCTTTAGTGTGAGAATTACCTTCACTGCATGCAACCATCTCCAGCAGATATTTAGACATTGGAAGTCCTGGAAATGCAGGAGAGCAGTGGCGGCTGGTGCTCAAAATTTTTGGGGGGGCGCAAACAAACAGCCTCACTGTGCCATCAAACGCTGCCACTGTGCCCATTAAATGCTGCCACTGTGCCCATCAAACGCTGCCACTGTGCCCATCAAACGCTGCCACTGTGCCCATCAAACGCTGCCACTGTGCCCCTCAAACGCTGCCAGAGTGCCCCTTCAAGTGCTGCCAGAGTGCCCCTCCAAGTGCTGCCAGAGTGCCCCTCCAAGTGCTGCCAGAGTGCCCCTCCAAGTGCTGCCAGAGTGCCCCTCCAAGTGCTGCCAGAGTGCCCCTTTAAGTGCTGCCAGAGTGCCCCTTTAAGTGCTGCCAGAGTGCCCCTTTAAGTGCTGCCAGAGTGCCCCTTTAAGTGCCCCTCCAAGTGCTGCCACTGTGCCCCCTGCTTGCCCTCTGCACTTACCTTGTCTCGATGTGCAGCTGGTGATGGCGTCAGGCGGCGAGCGGTGTCTCATCATCCGAGGTCTTCTTCTCCCGCGCTCCTCCTGTCTTCTGCTATCGTCCGTCCGAGGTCTTCTTCTCCCGCGCCTGTCTTTTGCTATGATTGGACGCCTAGCGTCCAATCACAGCGCCTGTGACTTCAGCCAATCAGGTTACAGGTAACAAACCTGGCAACCTGATTGGCTGAGAGGCGGGTCTGTGTTAGGGAAGCGATGTATTCGCTTCTCTAACACAATACTGTGTAATCAGCGAACGCACAGCCGTGCGCCCGCTGTTTACACTTAGGGAAGCCTATTAGAGCACACCGCTCTAATAGGGTCCCCTATTAGAGCTTACAGCTCTAATAGGGGCGCTTCCCGCAACACCCCCCCCACTGTAATTCAGATGCCCGGCGCCCGATCAGGGGCCGGACACCTGAATAGGGGGCGGCAGAGGTGACAATAGATAGATTCATGCAATGCATGAATCTATCTATTGGTGATAGAGCGGTGCATACTGCACTGTGCCCGGTGCCCTTAAAGGGACATGTTTAAATAAATTTTTTTTTTTTTTTTTGAACTTTTTTTTTTTATTTATTTATTTATTTTTTTTTAACTGCAAGGAGGGGGGGGGCGGCGCCCGGGCGCCCCCTATGGACGGGCCGCCACTGCAGGAGAGTCCATTGCTTGGCTGAATCACAGTATGTGTTATATCTTGTCATTTTCATAATTCCGGCATGTTACATTTACAGACCAAAAGCCTTTGATTATCAAACCTTTTTATGCCAAACTGAACATGTGAAAGAGAAAAATCAGACAAAACATGCATATTGACAAATGTATTACTGGAATGCATGCTGTACATTGTTTTTATATGATTGCAAGTGATTAGAGCAACATATTAGAATCATTCCAGTCACGTACTCGGGCTGTGCCTAGTTTTTAACCCAGCTGTAGGCTGATGATTTCATATAATGTTAGCTTGTTCCAGATGGCCTCAGTAGCCTTAGCCCATACTTAAGAGCAATGATTTTCAAGGCCTTACAAGGATTAATGAATGTATTGTTTCTATTGTCCTCAAAATACTCTCAACACACTGATGTCTAAATATTGGATTTTTTCCTTTGGATTGTGGTTGATTAGGAAGCACTGCTGATTTAATGTCACCATTTTTAGTAGTCAAAGAGTTTACAAAAAAGCACATAAATTGTAGTACATAATAAACATAACACATTCCCTGGAATTCATAAAGACTTGCACAGGCAGATTTTGCTAAAGTGACCGTCATGCATCCTAAAAGTGGTGAAGAATGCGCCAAATTTATGTACTTATCTAGAACTTGTACTTAAATTTGTCTCATGATGCACCACTTTTAGAATGCAAGTGAGACACTTTTGCAAAAAACAAACAAAAAAAAATAATTTTCTTCTCTCTGTACGATAAAATAAAGTTGGTTTTAACTAGCTCCACTTTTACATTTGGATAATTAAATGCGACACAATGTAAAGTGGCGCATTCAATGCGACATAATGTAAAAGTGGCACATTTTAGAACTATCTGAATTTGGTGTCACTGTCAGAACCAAAGTGTTGCAAATACTTCATAATTTTGGCGCAATACATAAACTAGAGGGATTAACGCCAGAAAAGTGACGCAGCAGCTTTATTGAATTCCCCTATTGTGTAACATACTGTCTGAGCAGAATAAACCTTAATTACGCCCTCATTTACTAAGACTAATGATCAAAGGGCTTGTTTACACTAGTGGTAGCCCTCTGAAGAGTGATCTGCAGTGGAACGCTTTTCATAAGTCAGGCAGCGAGGAGGCATAATTACACCGCCTTGCTGCCTGTTTTAACCCCTAGTTCACAGTTCACACTAACCCTGTGCATTTCACATGGATGCAGGGCAGTTGTGGTGCAGCCCCAGTCACTTGAATGGGTCACAAACTGCATGCCAAACGTGAAAGGGAGGATGCAAAACATCACATCCACAACATGTGTATGCCCCCATACAGCTGCATTTGCAGCTTGGGGGGGTAGGTCACCTCAACCGCCTTTTTTTTACCATCCCCCCACTGCAAGTGTGAACCAGCCCTTACACCATTTCCACTACATTTATATAAGAACACAAGTAGAGACAACTATGTTCTAACAATTCTGTATAAAGTCACAGGATTTATTGAATACTATAAATATTAACATTTCTTTAATAGTGTAGTATTGAAGGAAAGGATGTCTTCAAAGATCATTTAGGGAGAGTTTCAAGCGTTATTAAAGGCAAAAAAAATGTCATTAAAATAATAAACCTGTTATATTCACCTGAGTAGCCCTGAACCTCCTCTCCTGGGGTCCCCTGCCAGAGCTCTTGGTTCCTTCTCTTCTATGTCTGCCCCCCCATAGCAAGTGCTTGCTATGGGGCAGTCATGTGAGTTCCCTTCCAACCAGGGCTTTGCGTGTCCATAGACAAAAAAACACGTGGCTCAGCCCCACCCTGCTCCTTTCTTAGTATTTGATTGACAGAAGCCAGAGCCAATAGCTTCTGCTGCTGCCTCTGTGTCCTGTGAGGAAAGAGTAGTGATGCTGCTCTTGGGTCCAGTCCTGGATCGGAAGCAAAGCAGGTATTTGGGGGGGGGGGGGGGTGACACTGGAGTTTTTTTTTTTTACCTTAATGCATATAAAAAAAACTTTAGTACCACTTTGAATTTAAGGATTCAGGTTTAATTTTAAGTGTGTTTTAAGGAAAGCACAGAAGGCAATAAAAACGCATACAGGTTTATTTTAAATGTTCTCTGTGGAAAATTCCAGAATACATTTATAAAAAAGAAAATACTGCAAGATAAGACCTTAATACTCTTCAGTATTCAACAGTTTTTAGGATGTGTGAGAAGCTGGCAGCCTCCGCCTTGCACTAAAGTTCCATCTGCTGGCTTCTATGTCAGTACAGGACACAGAGGTGCGGTAGGGACCAGTGGATGAAACCACAGTGTGGTACAGGCATCTGTCATATCAGGGAATGCCTGACTGATTCATTTAGTCAGTCAAATCAATTGAATCTCATGGAGCACTGTTCAATCCATCATCCGAAAATGGAAAGAATATGGCACAACAGCAAACCTACCAAGGTATGGCTGTCCACCTAAACTGAAAGGCAAGGGAAGGATAGCATTAATCAGTGAAGCAGCCAAGAGGCTCATGGTAACTCTGGAGGAGATGCAGAGATCCACAGCTCAGATGGGAGAATCTGTCCACAGGGCAACTGGTCTGGTCTTTATGGAAGGGTGGCAAGAAAAAAACCATTGTTAAAAGAAAGCCATAAGAAGTCCTGTTTGCAGTTTGTGAGAAGTTTGTGGGGGACACAGCAAACATGTGGAAGAAGGTACTCTGGTCAGATGAGACCAAAATTGAACTTTTTAGCCTAAAAGCAAAACGCTATGTGTGGCGGAAAACGAACACTGCACATTATCCTGAACACACCATCCCCACTGTGAAACATGGTGGTGGCATCATCATGTTGTGGGGATGTTTTTCTTCAGAAGGGACAGGGAAACTGGTCAGAGTTGATGGGAAGCTGGATGGAGCCAAATGCAGGACAATCTTAGATGAAAACCTGTTATAGAGTTAAAAAAAACCTAATAAAATACATTAACATTTTTGGTTGTAACATGAAAAATTTGGAAAATGTCAAGGGGTATGAATACTTTTTCAAGGCACTGTAGTTGTTCTGTGGACAGATTCTCCCACATGAGCAGTGAATCTCTGCAGCTCCTCCAGAGTTACCATGGGCCTCTTAGCTGCTTCTCTGATTAATGCTCTCCTTGCCCGGCCTGTCAGTTTGGGTGGACAGCCATGTCTTGGTAGGTTTGCAGCAGTTGTGCCATACTCTTTACATTTTCGGATGATGGATTGAACAGTGCTCCATGAGATTCAATTGATTTGACTGACTAAATGAATCGGTCAGACATTCCCTGACATTATATTTTTAAATAACCTAATCCTGTTTTAAACTTCTCCATTACTTTATCATTGACCTGTCTGGTGTGTTCCTTGGCCTTCATGATGCAACTTGTTCACTAAGTTTCTCCAACAAACCTCTGAGGGCTTCACAGAACAGCTGTATTTATACTAAGATTAAATTACACACAATTACAATTACTAATTAGGTGACTTTTGAAGTCAATTGGTTCTACTAGATTTTAGTTAGGAGTAAAGGAGGCTGAATGCAAATGCATGCCACACTTTTCAAATATTTAGTACACCAATTGAAGTACAAGATGATGATACAATCTGGAATCTTCTACCCAAACCCAAACTTTAGAAAACCATTTATCATTTTCCTTCCACTTCAGAAATATGTGCCACTTTGTGTTGGTTCCAATCCCAATAAAATACATTTACGTTTTTGGTTGTAACATGACAAAATGTGGAAAATTTCAAGGGGTATGAATACTTTTACAAGGCACTAAATATATATATTCAAAGGGTACCTTTCTCTACGCTAACCACTCACATAAATTTCTCCAAACCTGAAGCCAGGGTCTTACGTAGGCTCTGACCCAAGATGGCTGCCAAAGTCACATGGGGCAACAGCATCCAACTGGGTTGCTTCCCCAGTTACCCAGGAAACCATAGAGGAACTATGTTCCTCATGACTTCCTCTCCAGCTGCAGAGCCACTAATGTGGAGCGCCACGTGCAATGGAGATAATAAATAGCACCTGCCTACACGTGTCCTCCCCACTAACTTAAAAAGGGGAAGTTTCACTCTTCCTTCTCCCCCTCCTCCTTTACATTTGGCAGTTTATTTTTGGGGGGGGGAGGGGGTACCTGATTTTGACAGGTACTCACTCCCCTACTTCCTCTCAGATCACCACAGCCATCTGAGAGGAAATTTGGCCCCTTCCTACCCCCAGTATTTGTAGCTTCTGACTTAAAAATGTTTTAGGGGAGACTGGAGCTCCGCTTTAAAGAGGAGTTCCCCTTAAAAAAAAAAAAATTTAAAGTCAGCAGCTACAAATACTGCAGCTGCTGACTTTTAATAATTAGACACTTACCTGTCCCAGGGTCCAGCGATGCTGGGGAACAAAGCCCCGCTCGTCCCCCCCTCCGCTCAGCGGGGCCGGCATTCTAACTGTGGGCACCCAGCTGTGGCTTCACAGCCAGGCACCCACTGCGCATGCACATTTATTTTAAAAGGTGCAATGGTGCAACTACAATAAATATAAATAGACTTCCTCCAAAAAACAAACATGTTGTACTTACCTGCTCTGTCAGGGGGCACTGGTGCATGCTCGCTTCCGAGCCTCGTTCTACGTATCCATAAGACACATAGAGCCGCGGCTTGCCCCCCGCTTTTTCCTCACTGGCTTACTGGCTGTGATTGACAGTAGCAGGAGCCAATGGCTCAAAAGCTCTCTGAACTTTCGACCGTCAAGAATGCGGTGACGTACAACACTACGACAAGCCGAGAAAATGAAGTTCAATGCTTCCGAGCATGCGTCGAATTGTTTCCGAGCATGCGTGATTTATTGTGCGTCCGAATTGTATACAGACGATCGCATTTTCGGATAGGAACTTTTCTAGACCGAAAAATAGAGAACATGCTCTCAATCTTTTGCTGACTGGAATTCCGCCAGCAAAAGACCGATGGAGCATACACATGGTCGCATTTTCCGACAAAAAGCTGAGTTTTGCTGGCAGCATTTCCGATCGTGTGTACGCGGCATTAGGCATTATATTTATTATATTTTATATGTGTAGAGTTTAATTTCTCGTCGGAAAAGCCTTGGAATTGTGTCCGAGCATGTTTTAGAATTTTGCATGTCGGAATTGCCACAGACGATCGGAATTTCCTATAGAAACTTTTTCCGTCGGAAAAATTGAGAACATGCTCTCAATCTTTTGCTGGCCGAAATCCCACCAGCAGAAGTCCGATGGAGCATACACACGGTCGCATTTTCCGACAAAAGGCACTCAGTGTGTGTATGTATAAAACTAGTAGTGCATCGCAGCCATAAATCATCTCATGAACACACAAATTCCATATAACTTTCTTATACAAATAATTTACCATATATACAATTCATATAAGTGATCATCAATAGCAACAGAACAGTCCCACATTCTTAATTCAGAAAATGAATATAAAGAATATATATGCATACATACCCACCACAGATGTGTTTCGTTTCACTGAGTGATTTATAAATGTATAAATTAAATATTGATAATAAACAATAAAAAAATCATGTAAAAGTCCCCCAATATTGTGTATTATTCACAATGATAATCAGAGGCGTAACTAGAAACCTCAGGGCCCCGGTGCAAGAAATCAGGAAAGGCCCCCCCCCCCCCCCCCCCCAAAAAAAACGCATGATTTTGATACTATATTTTTTTCCACTGTACAGCAAAGTAAAACATTTCCGTTTCTGATTGAGGGGGGTGGTGGCACTGTGGAGGGGAGGTGATGGCACAGTCTGGAGGGGGGGGGTGGTGGCACTGGGGGCGGTGGTGGCACAGTCTGGAGGGGGGGGTGATGGCACAGTCTGGAGGGGGGGTGATGGCACAGTCTGGAGGGGGGGGGTGATGGCACAGTCTGGGGGGGGGGGTGATGGCACAGTCTGGAGGGGGGGGGTGGTGGCACAGTCTGGAGGGGGGGGGGGGTGGTGGCACAGTCTGGAGGGGGGGGGGGTGGTGGCACAGTCTGGAGGGGGGTGATATCACAGTCTGGAGGGGGGTGGTGGCCCTGTGGAGGGGAGGTGGTGGCACTGGGGGGGGGGGGGGGGGGGGGGTGGTGGCACAGTCTGTGGAGGGGGGGGCACAGTCTGGAGGGGGGGGTGATGGCACAGTCTGGAGGGGGGATGATGGCACTGGGGGGAGGTGGAGGCACAGTCTGGAGGGGGGGGAGGTGATGGCACAGTCTGGGGGGGGGGAGGGGGGGGGGGGGGCGGGGGGGGGAGGGGTGGTGGTGGCACAGTCTGTGGGGGGGGGGGGGACACAGTCTGTGGGGGGGGGGGAGGGGGGGGGGGGGGGGGGGGGGGGGTGATGGCACAGTCTGGAGGGGGGTGGTGGCACAGTCTGTGGAGGGGGGGGGTGGTGGAGGCACAGTCTGTGGAGGGGGGGTGGTGGCACAGTCTGTGGAGGGGGGGACACAGTCTGTGGAGGGGGGGACACAGTCTGTGGAGGGGGGGACACAGTCTGGAGGGGGGTTGGTGGCACAGTCTGGAGGGGGGTGATGGCACAGTCTGGAGGGGGGTGATGGCACAGTCTGGAGGGGGGGTGATGGCACTGGGGGGGAGGTGGAGGCACAGTCTGGAGGGGAGGTGGAGGCACAGTCTGGAGGGGGGGGGTGATGGCACTGGTGGGGGTGGTATCACAGTCTGGAGGGGGGTGGTGGCACAGTCTGGAGGGGGGGTGGTGTCACAGTCTGGAGGGGGGGTGGTGGCACAGTCTGGAGGGGGGTGGTGGCACAGTCTGGAGGGGGGTGGTGGCCCTGTGGAGGGGGGTGGTGGCACAGTCTAGAGGGGGGGGGGGTGGGTGGCACAGTCTGGAGGGTGGGTGGTGGCACAGTCTGGAGGGGGGTGGTGGCCCTGTGGAGGGGGGTGGTGGCACAGTCTGGAGGGGGGGTGGTGGCACAGTCTGGAGGGTGGGTGGTGGCACAGTCTGGAGGGGGGTGGTGGCCCTGTGGAGGGGGGTGGTGGCACAGTCTGGAGGGGGGGGGGTGGTGGCACAGTCTGGAGGGGGGGTGGTGGCACAGTCTGGAGGGGGGGTGGTGGCACAGTCTGGGGGGGGGTGGTGGCACAGTCTGGAGGGGGGTGGTGGCCCTGTGGAGGGGGGTGGTGGCACAGTCTAGAGGGGGGGTGGTGGCACAGTCTAGAGGGGGGGTGGTGGCACTGTGGAGGGGAGGTGATGGCACAGTCTGGAGGGGGGTGGTGGCACAGTCTGTGGAGGGGGGGGGGTGATGGCACAGTCTGGAGGGGGGGTAATGGCACAGTCTGGAGGAGGGGGGGTGATGGCACAGTCTGGAGGAGGGGTGGTGGCACAGTCTGGGGGGGGGGTGGTGGCACAGTCTGGAGGGGGGGTGGTGGCACTGTGGAGGGGGGGGTGGTGGCACAGTCTGGAGGGGGGGTGGTGGCACAGTCTGGAGGGGGGGTGGTGGCACAGTCTGGGAGGGGGGTGGTGGCACTGTGGAGGGGAGGTGATGGCACAGTCTGGAGGGGGGGGGTGGTGGCACAGTCTGGAGGGGGGGTGATGGCACTGGGGGGGGGGTGGTATCACAGTCTGGAGGGGGGGGTGGTGGCCCTGTGGAGGGGGGGTGGGGGTGGTGGCACAGTCTGGAGGGGGGGGTGGTGGCACTGTGGAGGGGAGGTGATGGCACAGTCTGGAGGGGGGGTGGTGGCACAGTCTGGAGGGGGGGTGGTGGCACTGGGGGGGGGGGGGGTGGTATCACAGTCTGGAGGGGGGTGGTGGCCCTGTGGAGGGGGGGTGGTGGCACAGTCTGGAGGGGGGTGGTGGCACAGTCTGGAGGGGGGGGGGGGGTGATGGCACAGCCTGGAGGGGGGGGGGTGATGGCACAGCCTGGAGGGGGGGGGGGGGGGTGATGGCACAGTCTGGGGGGGGGGGGGGGGGGTGATGGCACAGTCTGGAGGGGGGGTGCTGGCACTGGGGGGGGGGGGTGGTGGCACAGTCTGGAGGGGGGGGTGGTGGCACTGTGGAGGGGGGGTGGTGGCACAGTCTGAAGGGGGGGTGGTGGCAGAGGTTGGGATCGGTCGATTGGAATGTAAAACGGTGACTTACCGGCCGCCAATCAATCGATCGATTCCCCCAAGTATCTCCACTTGACGTCACGGTCGCAAAGTTCCTCCACAGGCGTGCCTCGAGGCTCCTCCAGAATGCCTTGCCTCAGAAAGCTCCTCCCCCGCCTTCACTGTATTGGTCTGAGTTTTTCTTTTAGTTTCCTGCCTCTGGATAGGCGGGGGCGGAGCCCACACAGTCTCAGAGCGCTTCTCTCTCCTCTCTCCTCCACTAGTCTCCACGGTTATCACAGACTGACTGTGAAATTGTGAATCACGCCGCAGCGGCCGCACACACCCCGGGCCCCGGGGCCCTGACAGTCAGGTGGGTGGGCCCTTCAGTCCGGCGGGCGGCCGGCGGGCCCCCTAAAGTGGCGGAGAACTACAGGGCCCAGTCGCACTTGCGACTGTTGCGACCCCTATAATTCCGCCACTGATGATAATACAGTGGAACCTTAGATAACGAGTAACGCAGTTAACAAGCGTTTTGAAAGACAAGCAACTTTTTTTTTTAAATCATGACTTGGTTTGCCTTGTCTTGCAAAATGAGCAGAATTCAAGCTAATGTGGTGTGCAGTACCGCATTTGACCAGATGTGTGGAGGCGCCGGTGACACTTGGAACGGTTCGGAGCCATTCGGAGCTGTTCGGAAATACTCAGAATCACTCGGAAATACTCGGAAACCCTTAGAAATACTCCATTCCCGAGTGTTTCCGAGCCTTTCCGAGGGTTTCCGAGTTCAGCCAAGCTGTCTCCAAGTATTTCTGAGGCTCTCCGACGCCCCCCCCACCTCTGGCCACATACGGTATAGCATGCAATAGAAGTCAATGCGGAACGAATTATCTTTGTTTCCATTGACTTCTATGGGGAAACTCTCTTTGATATGTGAGTGCTTTAATTACCGCCCCTTGTCCCTATATAACTGGCCACGCCACACATCTCGGGCCAATAGAAGCAGAGACAGCGTCGTGTCAACATTGGATGAAGAAAGAAGAAGAAGAAGCAGAAGGCGGCGGCAAGACCCCCGAAGTCGGAACAAGACCCCCAGACAGCGGTGGCGACGAAGGAGAAAGCCGGGCTCCTCCGCTAGTAAAAGAGCTAGCAGAAGATAGCGGAGGAGTCCGGCGAGAAGACGGAAGAAGACCCCCGGAGCTGTGTAATAAAGTATTTTAAAAACTTGTGTTGTGTTTTTTTATTTACACTTTTTTCACCAGGTGAATTGGTAGGGGTAAATCGTACCCCATACTCATTCACATAGGGTGGGGGCCCGGTATCTGGGGGCCTCCTTTAATTAAAGGGGGCTCCCGGATTCCGATAAGCCCCCCCGCCCACAGACCCCGACAACCAATGGCCAGGGTTGTCGGGAAGAGGCCCTTGTCCTCATCAACATGGGGACAAGGTGCTTTGGGGTGGGGGGGCTGCAGGGCCCCCTTTCCCCAAGGCACTCCCCATGTTGAGGGCACGTGGCCTGGTATGGCTCAGGAGGGGGGGGTGCTTGCTCATCCCCACCCCCTTTCTTGACCGGCCAGGCTGCATGCTCAGATAAGGGTCTGATATGGATCTGGGGGGACCCACACGCCGTTTTTTCGGCGTAGGGATTCCCCTTTAAATCCATACCAGGTGACGGGGCTAGCGAGGTGTCAATCTCGCCAATCATTGACTTCCTTCGCTAGTCCCGTCTACCTGGAGTCACGTTCTAAATGAACGGACTTTACTCAGTGTGTGGCGCAAGTCCGTTCATTTCAAAAGTCCAGCGGACTAGCACACAGACTGCCGGATTGTTCGCCGGACTTGGAAGTCCGGTGGATAATTTTGAGTCAAAACTTCTTACTAAGTCCGCCGGACTTTTGGGAAGAAAAAGTCCGCTGGAGCCTACACACGGTCGGATTGTCCGGCGGACTCTAGTCCGTCGGACAATCCCGCGGGATAGTCCACTTGTGCGTACGCGGCATAAGTGTAGAAGTTTACTGGGAAGTAACAAACTGCATTCTGTGTAGGGAAAGATAAGGCTTGTCATCGTGCTCAGGGAAGGATCACTGGGACCATGGAAGGCTACAGAGTTCGTCAGGAAAGCGGCTGGAATTGCACAGTTTAGCAGGGAAGTTGGTGGTGAGAGGTGAAGCACTGTGCTAGCTTTGCAGTGGCTCACCTCTCACCACTAGCTTCCCTGCTAAACTGCACATTCTGTCTACTGTAGAGCTTGGGTGGTGCTGGGCGGGACTGGGAAGGACTGGGTGAGATTACTCAACCCTCTTACTGGATCTCTCTGCACCCGCTTGAAAGTATATATATATATATATATATATATATATATATATTATACAGTTTCTCATAAAAGTTAGTACACCCCTTATTATATATTTTCATGTGACAACACTGAAGAAATTACACTTTGCTACAATGTAAAGTAGTGAGTTTACAGCTTGCATAACAGTGTGAATTTGCTGTCCCCTCAAAATAACTCAACGCACAGCCATTAATGTCTAAACCACTGGCAACAAAAGTGAGTACACCCCAAGTGAAAATGTTCAAATTGGGCCCAAAGTGTCAATATTTTGTGTGGTCACCATTATTTTCCAGCACTGCCTTAACCCTCTTGGGCATGGAGTTCCCCAGAGCTTCAAGGTTGCCACTGGAGTCCTCTCTTAGAGACCTCGCACTCCTCCGCCTTCCATTTGAGGATGCTCAATAGGGTTTAGGTCTGGAGACATGCTTGACCAGTCCATCACCTTTACCTTCAGCTTCTTTAGCAAGGCAGTGGTCGTCTTGGAGGTGTGTTTGGGGTCATTATCATGTTGGAATACTGCCCTGTGGCCCAGTCTCCGAAGGGAGGGGATCATGCTCTGCTTCAGTATGTCACAGTACATATTGGCATTCATGGTTCCCTCAATGAACTGTAGCTACCCAGTGCTGGCAGCACTCATGCAGCCCCAGACCATGACACTTCCACCACCTTGCTTAACTGTAGGCAAGACACACTTGTCTTTGTACTCCTCACCTGGTTGCTGCCACACACGCTTGACACCCTCTGAACCAAATACATTTATCTTGGTCTCATCAGACCACAGGACATGGTTCCAGTAATCCTAAGTATTCCTTAAGCCCCATACACACGGTCGGATTTTTGCATGGATTCTGTCCGATCGGACAATGTTTTTGAAAAATCAGACCGTGTGTATGCACCATCGGACAGTGTACGTCGGATTGTCCGACGGACAAAGTCCTATCTCCTGCTGGATAGATTTTCCGACAACACGGTCCGATCACACCAAATCCGATCGTGTGTACGGTTGTCCGACCGGACAAAGTGCTACGCATGCTCAGATCACATTACAAGACCAAAGCTATTGGCTACTAGCCTCTACGTAGTCCCGTCGTAGGCAACAAACGTCACCACGTTCAGAATGATCGGATTTTCCGACAACTTTGTCCGACCGTGTGTACGCAAAACCAACATCAGACAAAGTATGACGGACATGGTCCGACGGACCTGGTCCTCGGATAATCCGCGCGTGTGTATGGGGCTTTAGTCTGCTTGTCTTCAGCAAACTGTTTGCGGGCTTTCTTGTGCATCATCTTTAGAAGAGGCTTCCTTCTGGGATGACAGCCATGCAGGCCAATTTGATGCAGCATGCAGCGTATGGTCTGAGCACTGACAGGCTGACCCCCCCACCCTTTCAACCTCTACAGCAATGCTGGCAGCACTCATATGTCTATTTCCCAAAGACAACCTCTGGATATGACACTGAGCACGTGCACTCAACATCTTGAGTCAACCATGTCGAGGCCTGTTCTGAGTGGAACCTGTCCTGTTAAACCGCTGTATGGTCTTGGCCACCGTGCTGCAGCTCAGTTTCAGGGTCTTGGCAATATAGCTTATAGCCTAGGCCATCTTTATGTAGAGCAACAAATCTTTTTTTCAGATCCTCAGAGAGTTCTTTGCCATGAGGTGCCATGTTGAACTTCCAGTGACCAGTATAAGAGAGTGAAAGCGATGACACCAAATTTAACACAACCTGCTCCCCATTCACACCTGAGACATTGTAACACTAACGAGTCATTAATGGCTGTGTTGAGTTATTTTGAGGGGACAGCAAATGTACACCATTATACAAGCTGTACACTCAGCTACTTTACATTGTAGCAAAGTGTAATTTCTTCAGTGTTGTCACAGGAAAAGATATAATAAAATATTTACAAAATTGTGAGAGGCGTACTCCCTTTTGTAGATACCATATATATATATATATATATATATATACATACATATTTGTATATATATATATATATTGTATATACACACACATACATATATGAAGCGCTACCTTGTCGCAGGCTTTCCCCCCTCTTTTTTTTTTTTCTTCCTCTCTTCCTTGTGTTGATCCTCTGACATAACATCCACGAAGGAACATGAATGGGTCATTTGGGTACAGTCAGCGTACTTAATAACTGGTGATCCTTGACTAAGCCACCCGATATCCTAAGCGCTAGTCTTCTAAGGCTATAGCTGCAGATGTTTACAACGGACTTTGGGGTACTGCCCCCCAATTACAAAGTGGATCCGGGATTAAACAGACTGGCACGATGGACTACCATCCACAAACGGCTTGGTGGTTAGAGTGCTGTTAAGTCTATGCACAACGGTTGTACAAAGGGATGGAAGAGGACTGGACTGCCTGTTACCCACCCGCGTTATAATTGCTAACCGTGAAGTGCCCCAGGCTCCACTGGGTGTTTTCGCCCTTTGAGTTGGTATATGGAGGCCGGAGACCTCGCGGACTACTGGATTTTGTTAAAGAGGAATGGGAAAGTGAACCTATTCAGCATAAGAGTGTTCTTGAATATGTTTCCCAATGCAGGAGAGGATCCGAACTGTGATGCCTCTAGTCAAAGAACATTTTGCAAAAGCCCAGGAGGCTCAACGACGGTTTTATAATAGGCTGCTAGAATATGGAACTTCCAAGTGGGGGATCGAGTAGCGGTGTTGATCCCCCACTGTGGAAAGTAAAAATTCTTGGCCAGGTGGCAAGGCCCCTTTGAAGTTGTAGAAAAAGTGGGAGAGGTAAATTATAGAGTCCACCAACCAGGTAAGAGGAAACCCTATCAGATATATCATGTAAACTTGTTTAAAGCCCTGGACAGACAGGGAACCGGTGACCTCCCTGGCTGGTGCAAGACTTGAGCCTCGGGTTGGGGTGGAGAGTGTCCAAGTAGCAAATACCCTGGTTCTAGAGTCCAAAGTCAGCAGGCAAAGGAGTTCTTGCAGAGAAATAAAGAGAAATTTTCAGACTTGCCAGGGCTCACTAGTGTCATAGAGCATGATAATTGTCACGGAACCAGAGTCAAAGTTTTTGTCTAGGCCTTACCGCATTCCAGAGGCCCAAAGGAAGGCTGTTTCCTTTGTTTTTTTTTTATGCTTCTGTCGTTCCCGCGCTCTTTCCTTTATTCTTTTCTAGGAGGGGAGAGGACAGGAATAATTGTCAGGTATGCTAGAAGATTCACTTCAAAGTATATTCACTTTAGGACCATATTTCCCTGAAATTCCTTCTTTTTTTTTTTTTTTTGTGCCTTTCGAAATACAGAGAATACAATCAGCTAAAATTCCAGCTGTAGGTAAAGGTAGCTGTCAAGGTGAGTGGTGACTTATTATAAAGTCTATGGGTTTACTACAAACTAGTAAAATTACTGCGGCTTGAAAAACTTTACTTTCTGCCATAGCAATTTTATGTGTTCCTTGTGTAAAAGTAAGCTATTTTGTTAAGCTGGTGTATGCTACCATGTAATGCTCACCTGTGGCCATTGCTCACTGTTGGCTCTTCATATAATAGAGATGGCAAGAGAACCTTCATTAACTAACCCAATGAAGGATGTAGCCTCATCACAATACAACCTTTGTTCTTTCAGCAACAAGTGGCATTCTTTTGACACAGAAATTACTTATGGCTAGTTGCATGGTGAGGCCTACTGTGAAGCTTCTGTTTGCGTTATTCAGCTTTGCATGCCAGCATCTGGAAATCTTTCTACCTAACTAGACAGCTGTTTACAAAGCATAAATTGTGCCTTGTTTTAGATTCTGAGATAGGTCAGAGAATATTTTGAGAAAGAACATTTTGTTAAGGTTAGCATGTAAATTATTGAAAATGCAGCCATTTAAAATACATACCTTCTGTCAGTATTCAAAGTTTCATATTTCAAAATGTACAGTCAAAACTGTAGACATCTACATCAGATACAAGACATTATAATAGCACCCGTCACTTACCCTGCAAGCCCCTGTACACATGCGTCTAGAAGAGCATCTCAATTTACTGCATATAATTGCTTTTAATGAAATAAGAAAAAAATATTCTTCCCTGCATTTCTCCAGCCTCAGATTTGGAGCAAATAATACTACAGGTATTTAGCTACAGTGGTAGATAAGTGAGTATTTCGTAGGGTGGCTTTGCTCCTAGACTTAACTGAAAAGCAGCTTGACTCAAACATTGCATTTTTTATGTAGTGTGCCTAAAGTATTACTGTATTAGAAAATCCTTGTGGTGACATAAATTTTCTTTGGGGTGTCAAAATCGGGGGGAAAGAGCAATGAAAAACATTTGGGCTGATTATTAAAATTTATACTTACAGTGTGTTTATTCAGATTCTACAAATGCCCAAATTACAAAACCCCAGGGAATTCAAAAGATTTGGGAAGGGTTAGGAAAATCAGGCACTAAATCAGTGCATTAGACTAATAGCAAGCGGACAGAGTATTATCAGGCATCCACAACTATTATACTTCCAAATCAATGGATGATTCCTGTCACACGTACAGTACAACCATTGTAAGGCTATTCGGTGATTCTGTGTAAACTAATTTGTTCCATTAATGTACAATGTAACGATTACTGGAGGCACCGGGTACTGATCAAACATTTAAAAATGTAGGTATCCATGTTGAAGAATAATTGGTTGGGGTGTAGGTACTCTTTCAGTAATCCTTAATCAGCTGTAGTTCACAGTGATGTAGACAATATTAAAGGGATTTACTAGAACCAGTTTTGTTTGTGCAGGCTATCTGGTAAGTGCGCTGGTAAATTTTTGTTTGTTTGTGATGTGGGTTGTTGCCCTTCTATATGCACCTTACTGCAAAGGCTATTTTTAATTTGGGGTGGTTGTCATCTTTTTGAGTAGCTTGTTGACTGGACTTGGTGTGGGAACATACAGTATTGCATGCTTTGGACGCTGTTGGGCCTTTAAGGAGCGGGTGTGCTCCCTCCAGGCAAACCTGCCCTTAATTTATCCACTGATGTATGTGTTCCAATTTTGAGACTCTCAAATTAGAGTTAGGACCACAGTACACACAGGAGCCTTGACATGGGCACTGTGGCTTCCACATATACAGTATTTGTAAATGTGTGCAACTAAAAGATCTGTTGATTTGTTTAGTTTTTTTGCAAGCTAGCTAGTAAGTGTGCTGGGAAATTTGAGTTTGTTTATGATGTGTGTTGCCCTTCCATGTGCACCTTACAGCAAAGTCTAGTTCCAAATTGGGGTGGTTGCCATCATTATGTATAGCTTGTTCAGTGTACCAAAACAACCCACATTTGTTTGCCAAATTGCCAAAACTCATCAAATTCATGTCTGAGAGACAAAAACTTTCACAAAAACAACAAAAACCTGCAAACAAGTGCAAGGTGCAAACAAATACCTAGAGCCACTTGCGCATAAATCCACCAGGTGGTAGTCTCCGAAGTTATGCCTGGGACATTCTAATTGGTAAAGCTGTGGCATTTCCTTCTCTTGATTGAGATTGGTTGCCCAATCATGCCTTATGCACATTCCTTTTGGCTAATGGAATAGGGCATCATAGCCATGGGCCAATAGAAATATGTAGGAGTAAATTTTCCTTCCATTGGGCGCTGGCATACTGACAAGCATCTCCCAGAATGATGGCCCCAGCACCCCCTTGGACTAGTTTGCCTGCACCTTTCTACAGCCCAGGTCTACACCACACCCTAAGAAATCTTAGATCCATGCCTTGGCTTGACTCAATATCCTGAATAGGGATGGGCCCGGTGTTCGATTCGAACCCATGTTCGGCGAGCCCAGAACTATTTGGGCCGCTCGCATCAAATTCGTGTGATGCGAGCGGCTCGCAATGCATTGCGCCAGTCGCAGTGCAATGCTGGCTGATGATTGGCCAAGCATGCACTTTGACCCCGCATGCTTGGCCAATCACAGCGCCGGCAGCGAGGAGAGCCATAATTGGCTACAGGCAGGATGCCTGTAGCCAATTATAGCTCAGGGGCTTTAGTACACGCCCCACAATATAAGAGGCCGCCGCGGCAGTGGCCTCGCATATTGTGTTTCAGTGTCAGCGTGTCAGTGTGTTGCTGACTGCTGACAATATGTGCTCTATTTCTGGGGATTTGTGTGTGTGTGCTGTTAGTACAGCATTGCAGTATCACATCTGGGGGGTGTCTATAGGTTGCCTGTGAAGGGGGGCAGGTTTCCTGTGCTTAGAACTGTCCCTGCAAAAAGTGTAATTTTTGCAGGAAAAAAGCTATTTAAAAGCACTCGCGGCTAATGAATTGATGGCTCCCGTAACAAAGCAAAAAAAAAAGCATGGGGACCCCAGCCAAAAAAAAAAAATGGCGTAGGGTCCCTCTCAAAATCCATACCAGACCCTTGAGGTCTGGGATGGATTTTAAGGGGAACCCCAGCCAAAAAAAATGGCGTGGGGGTCCCCCTCAAAATCCATACCAGACCCTTATCCGACACTTTTTTGGTGAAATGGTAGGGGTACTTTTGTACCCCCTTACCATTTCACAAGGGGGGCGGGATCTGGGGGTCCCCTTGTTAAAGGGGGCTTCCAGATTCCATAAGCCCCCCGCCCGCAGACCCCCACAACCACCGGGCACGGTTGTGGGGACGAGGCCCTTGTCCTCATCAACATGGGGACAAGGTGCTTTGGGGGTCTCAGACCCCCAAAGCATCCTCCCAATGTTGAGGGCCTGTGGCCTGGTACGGTTCAGGTGGGGGGGGGGCCGCTCTCGTCCCCCCCTCTTTTCCTGCGGCCGTGCTCGGATAAGGGTCTGGTATGGATTTTGAGGGGGACCCTACGCCATTTTTTTTTTTGGCTGGGGTCCCCCTTAATATCCATCGCAGACCTGAAGGGCCTGGTTATTGAATTTGGGGGGACCCCCACGCTTTTTTTTTTTTAATTTTTTTAATTTTTTATCAATGACTTTTTTTTTATTAATGACTTTCAATGCATGACTGTTCTCTGTGTTACGGGAGCCGTCAATTAACATTGAGTGATTTTAAATAGCTTTCTTTCCTGCAAAAATGACACTTTTTGCAGAGACAGTAGTTCTAAGCACAGGAAACATGCATACTATAGACACCCCCCAGGTACGAAATTTAAAGGAATATTACACTTTTATTGTTTCAATTTAAGCATTATTAAAATCCTGCTCCTGAAAAAACGGCCGATTTTAAAAAAAACATTTGCATTGATACATGTCCCCTGGGGCAGGACCCTGGTCCCCAAACACTTTTTATGACAATAACATGCATATTAGCCTTTAAAATTAGCACTTTTGATTTCGAACGTTCGCATCCATTAGAACTAATAGGGTTCGAAAGCTCGCACGGACTTTAGGTCCGTTCGCGGGTTCTGGTGCCGAACGGGGGGGTGTTCGGCTCATCCCTAATCCGGAACTAGTGCACCCAATGTACTTCCAAAGATGCATGCATAGCTGTGATTTGATAAGCCCCCAGTAGAAAACAATACATTTTGCTCACTGAAAGTGAAATTGCCAGCTTTTGAAGAAAAGGTTCTTTAACTTAAACAGGTGCAACATTGTGGCTAGCCCACGTTCATCAAAGCTATTTCTTCTAGTAAAATGCTAATAACATTAGCATGAATGCTCAGGACTAGCAGTCTTTTTCAGTTTTAAAAAGATTTTTAGCCATTTAATATAAAGCTGTAGTTTAGCTATGAATTATTTTGCATAGTTACACTGTCCCAGCTCGGGCCAATAGCAGTATACATATGTCATACCTGGAAGAGTGATTAGAATGCTTGTCCGTTTTTTCTGCTGTCTGCACCCCCATTAAAGCGGAGTTCCAGTCGTTTTTGTGTCAGCTGCTACAAAAAGTATAGCTGCTGACTTTTAATAAACACACACTCACCTGTCCCACAATCCAGCGATGCGACCACCCAAACCCTCCGTTCTTTCCCTCGCCTCTCCCCGGTGCCGGTGTTTTGACGAGAAATGTCCCCCCATCAGATAGCATTTTATGCATTAAGGTGAAAAACCTCCTGTGATGCAACTGCCCCCCAGAGCCCCCTTTTTACTTACCTGAACCCGGTTTTTCCAGTGACAGGGACAAGCACACCAGCCAGTGTCTCAGGTCCTGATTAAAAAGAATGATAGCAGCGCAGCCATTGGCTCCCACTGCTGTCAATCAAATCCAATAATGCGGGAGCCGGGGCCGAGTCCTGCTGTCTGTGTCAATAGAAGCAGCATCAGGACACAGGAGCCTGCCCGCATGAGTCCCGCGATGGAGAGCGGTTTTACAACAAGGCACTTGAGAAGAAGAGGAGCCAGGAGCGGAGTTCCACTTTTGGGTGGAACTCCGCTTTAAAGAGATTCACCCTCTCTATTTGTCCTGTATACCATTATCAGTGAAAGAAAATCTCCAAAATTGTGGGTTGTCCCCAGAAAAGTAATAGAGGGGAAATCTTCCAATGGGGGACACCTGGGGGTGCCCAAGGAATTCCCCTAATTTGCAGGAATATTTTCTCATTTTCCTGTTTAGCTATGGCACAGGAAGTGAAGGAAAAACTCTGCAATGGGACACAGATGGTGAAAAAAAAAAAATCACAGGGATTATAACCCTCCCTTACTCTATCCAAAAAGAAAAAAAAAGTTTTGCCTTTAGTTCTACTTTAACTGTGCAAAGAAAAGCAAATAAGTCCATATCCACTGTAAAAATAGTTCTTAGCCGGGCAGGCAAAAAATGTAGCTGTGTGTGTCATGAGGGGGTGGGGGGGTATATTTAAACATTATTGGGGTGCGTCCCTCCTTTCTGATCTTTAACTCTTATATTCACCTGTCCCCGATCCATTGAGATCATAGTTGTGTGGCTTCTTCTCAAAATCGGAATGAAAATGGTAGGAGGGATAATGGCGCTCCCTAGTAAAGTGTGTAAAACTACACTACCCCAACACACCCAGTGCAAATAATTATATAGTTGTGTAAAAATATTTTGAAACCCAGTGTTGGGTTAACACAAACAGTAGTACGTGTACCACCCAAAGACCCAGTGTTGGGTTAACACAAACAATAGTAGGTGTACCACCAGGGGGACACTCAGGACCTAATTAGGACACTTGTTTGAGTTGACCTCTAAGTGGTAAGTGCGTTGCAATAAATAAATAAACAATATGGTGCATGTCATCCAGTGTATCCATCAACTAGCCTCTTTCTATTGCAGGCAAATGCGCAATGGCCGCTCCGCTTGCGTCCCAGCGGCGTTCCAAGCCTCCTGCGCTAACCGGAAGTGATGTAAGTACGCCTTACGCGTTTCGTCATGTGACTTTGTCAAAGGCGATCGCGTTAGCGCAGGAGGCTTGGAACGCCGCTGGGACGCAAGCGGAGCGGCCATTGCGCATTTGCCTGCAATAGAGGTTTTTTAGGTACAAGCTTTTTATTAGCTGGCCGGGACTATGCTATATATTTTTTATACTATTTTAATAATACTCACGTTTTTTGTTTTGTTTTATTATAATTAAAGAGAGCTCGTTTTTTACAAATTGCGCTATGAGTCCCCTATTTTTCTTCTTCCTCTTTGCCATGGAGGGACATTTTTTCTGACTATTCTGAGGAATGGAGTGCTGACGCTGGCTTGCAGTATCTAGACCCTGAGATCATTCCTGTGGGAACGGAGGAGTGTGACATCTTCCTTGGGACCATATCCAGAGCCGGTGGAGGGACTACCGACGGATCTCCTTATATGCCTGTTACCCCTGCAGGGGTGGTATTATCTGGTGAGTGTGGGACCATACGGGCAGCACGAAGTCACTTGTTCTGCAGCAGCGAAGTCACCTAAGTCACCTATTACTGAACTTTGCATATTTATATTTATTTTTTTATATATATATTTTTCCTCATCTCCCTTTTTTCTACGCTTACTGGATCCCAACACCTGGGAGGTCTTATATACATAATCCCCCTTTTTTTAACGGGTTTTTTTCACGGGTTTTTTACCCAAGTTTTCTCTTACCCACACCGTCTTCACTATATTGTTTTTTATATGTTAATTGATGGACTCACTGTACATTGTATATATTTTCACCATATGTTTACCATTAATTGCCTTATATGGGTAGTGGAAGAGGCTAGTTGATGGATACACTGGATGACATGCACCATATTGTTTATTTATTTATTGCAACGCACTTACCACTTAGAGGTCAACTCAAACAAGTGTCCTAATTAGGTCCTGAGTGTCCCCCTGGTGGTACACCTACTATTGTTTGTGTTAACCCAACACTGGGTCTTTGGGTGGTACACGTACTACTGTTTGTGTTAACCCAACACTGGGTTTCAAAATATTTTTACACAACTATATAATTATTTGCACTGGGTGTGTTGGGGTAGTGTAGTTTTACACACTTTACTAGGGAGCGCCATTATCCCTCCTACCATTTTCATTCCACATACTGGCTTCCTAGGGAGTCCACTCAGGGGAGGCTGCATACCTTTAATTTTCTGTCCTGAGCGCGGATTATATATTTCTTTTTCTTCTCAAAATCGACTTCATGCTGCCTGTAAAATAACTTGAATGAGCTACAGATCAACAATGAAATACATAATCCTGTCCTTTTGGCAGCGACAATTACTATTGCAGGGGCATAGAAGACCCCATCAGTATCCTTTTGACAATTTAAACAAAAAAATTAATGGATTATGATTCATGAAAAGGTTGCTAGTATTATGACCAACGGAATGTATTTGAACGGACTTGGCCATGGGCAACATACATACATGTGCCTTTGTCCCTGACACCACATCCCATACTGTTACCAGGACTCTCCTCTACACCCCCTTCTACAACCTAGGCTCCTTTTGACCCTCGGTATACAGTTCCTTGAAAGAGTATTCATACCCCTTGAAATTTTCCACATTTTGTCATGTTATATCCAAAAACATAAACTTCTTTTTTGGGGATTTTATGTGATAGACTAACAAAAAGTGGCACATAATTGTGAAGTGGAAGGAAAATGATAAATGATTTTAAATTTTTTACAAATAAATATCTGAAAAGTGTGGCGTGCATTTGTATTCAGCCCCCTTTACTCTGATACCCCTAACTAAAATCTAGTGGAAGCAATTGCCTTCAGAAGTCACCTAATTAGTAAATAGAGCCCACCTGTGTGTAATTTAATCTCAGTAAAAATACAGCTGTTCTGTGAAGCCCTCAGAGGTTTATTAGAGAATCTTTGTGAACAAACAGCATCATGAAGGCCAAGAAACACCAGACAGGTCACGGATAACGTTGTGGAGAAGTTTTAAGCAGGGTTAGATTATAAATATATATCCCAAGCTTTGAACAACTCATGGCACACTGTTCAATCCATCATCGGAAAATGGAAAGAGTATGGCACAACTGAAAACCTACCAGGACATGGCCATCTACCTAAACTGACAGGCCGGGCAAGGAGAGCATTATTCAGAGAAGCAGCCAAAAGGCCCATGGTAATTCTGCAGAGATCCACAGCTCAGATGGGAGAATCTGTCCACAGGACAACTATTAGCCGTGCACTCCACAAATCTGGCCTTAAGATTGGGGGGGTCTAGTGAGACCTTTTTTGGTATGGGAGTGACTAGCGCATGTTTTAGAGGGTTGGGGAAGATGCCAGTAGAGAGTGAGAGGTTGAAGATATGAGTTAAAGAGTGTAGGATAGAGTCAGATGGTGACCGTAGTATTTGAGAAGGAACAGGGTCCAGGGGGCAGGAGGTTAGGTGGGCGTTAGAAAAAAAGTTTAGTGACTTCCTCTATAGTAGCTGGGTTTAAAGAGGGAAGTTGATTGTGTAGGAGGACAAGGAGTGTAAAGTGAGGGAGATATCTGTAGAGCAGAGATCTCGAGATGAATTGTTATTTTTGAAGTGATTAGCAATCTCCTGGGCAGTGAGTAAATTAGTGGGTGGATGTAATGGAGGACGAAGTAGAGTGGTAAAGCTAGAAAAGAGTTGACGGGGACTGCGTGAGAGGGTGTTAATGAGAGTGATAAAGTAAGTCTGTTTGGCAGTGGCGGCTACGTTTTTTGAGGCTTCTGGTATTGTCTGTCTGCCAGGGTTGTAGCTGTCGGAGCCTGATTTTGTGTGTAGTGAGGGGGGAAAAGGTATCCAGGGTGGATGACAGTGAACTGTTGTAGACAGAAGTGGCCAAGTTGGGGCAGGACAAGCATGAGATTTTGTCGTAGAGACAATTCTTTAGCAGAAAAAAGGAGAAGGGTTAACATGGCGAAGGTTTCTACGGGTAATAGTTTGGAAGTTGGAAGGCAAGGAGGAGGCAGACAAGGAGAGAGTAAAACTAATAAGGTGGTGATCAGAGAGAGGAAAAGGAATATTGGAGAGGTCGTGCAGAGTGCATAGGTAGGAGAATATGAGGTCAAGGCAGTTGCCAACAGAGTGAGTAGAAGCATGTGTCCATTGTTTTAGGTCAAAAGAGGAGGTTGGGCTCAGCAGCTTAGAAGTAGCGGTAGTGTTAAGATTAACAGGGATGTTGAAGTCACCAAGAATGATTGTTGGAATTTCAGAAGGGAGAAAGTAGGGTAGCCAGGCAGAGAAGTCGTTAAGGAAGTTTTATTTTTGTCCAGGGGGCTGATAGATCACTGCAATTTTCAATGAAACTGGAGAAAATAGACGAATACAGTGAGCTTAAAAAGAGGAGAGGGACATAGAGAGGGGGTGGATGAAGAACATGAAAAGGGCTTTGAGGGGATAGGAGGATTACAACACCACCTCCTTTCCGTCCACTAGGCCTGGGAGAGTGAGTCCACAGGAGGCCACCATAGGAGAGAGCAGCAGGAGAAGGAAGGTTAGATTCTTGAATCCAGTCTCAGTAATTGCAAGTAGGTTCAGGGAGTTTGTGATAAATAGGTCATGGACGGTGGTGAGTTTGTTACAAACAGAGTGGGCATTCCAAAGGGCACAGGATAAGGGAAGGCTGGTTCTAGGCTGAAGAGGAATAGAAATGAGATTGTGTGTATTGCTGCTGCTATCAGAGCATGGGGGTTCTGGGTATGTTGGCCAAAGGTAAATGATGGCGGTCCAGGATTTGGGGTAATATCTCCAGAAGGTAGGAGAAGCAGAAGGGGTGAGGAGAGGTGATATGGGAGTGTGACTTATGTGGGGGGGACATGTGTCTTGCAGGTTTTATTGGTATATGGGTTCAGAATTAGCAGGAGCTGATACGTGCAGTAATAAGGTGAAGACAGGAGTGAGGGTGATATATATAAGCTGTGGGGTGGAGAAGATGGGTGAAGGAGAGAGAATTTAAGGAGAGAGGATGCAACTGTGAGAAGGAAAAGTAGGGAGTGCATGATACAGAGCGGTGAGATTGAGCGGAAGTCTGGATGAAAGATAAAAAAGTTTGATGGAGAATCAGGTCACCTGTAGTCTGTTTAGTGTTCTGCAGAAGTCTGTTGTGGATTTTCGCTTTGTGCATTTGCTGAAGTGCTGAGCCGAAGTGTAATAATCCAATGTGAATACTTGATCCAATATGATAGTTGCCAATGCAATCCCTGCCTTTGCAAACCCCTAGCTGTTTGTGCAGCAGTCTTTCCAAATGCGTTTTTTTTTGGGGAAAAAATAAGCTTTTTTGAATTAAAAAGTAAGACATTGCATATTGTGAAAGATGATGTTACCCCAAGTAAATAGATACCTAACATGCTTTAAAATTGCACACACTCGTGGAATGGCAACAAACTACGGTATTTAGAAATCTCCATAGGTGACGTTTACATTTTTTAATGGTTACCAGCTTAGCGTTACAGATGAGGTCTTTTAAAGGAATTATTGCTCTCGCTCTACCGATCGCGGTGATACCTCACATGTGTGATTTGAACACAGTTTACATTTGCGGGCGTGACTTACCCATGCGGTTTCTTTGGTGCGCGAGCACATTAAAAAAAATTCTTATTTCTTTTATTTAACCACTTCCCTACCGCTGTATAGTCATATGACGCCCGCAGGAACCCTTTGTCCCTCCGGGCGGGCGTCATATGAAGTCCTGAAATTCCTTGCATTGTGGAGAGCGCGTGCCTGCCGCATCACTTGTGACCCGATATGATGTCCGTCGGGCACCCACGATTGCTTGTCACAGAGCAGGGAGGCGGATCTGTGCGTGTAAACACACAGATCCATGTCCTGTCAGGTGAGAGAAGAGCGATCCGTGTGTTCCCATTACAGAGGGACACCAATCGGTCTCCTCCCTTTTGTGAGTCCCCTTCCCCTACAGTTAGAATTACTCCCTCCCCTCCCTAATCACTCGCGGCTGGTTTTTAACCCTTTCTCGGCCACTAGCAGGGGTAAAAAAGCACCCCGCTAGCGCCCGAATAGCGACCGGGAAATTGACGTTAAGCGCCGCTAAAAATGGCTTAATGAGGTGGTCGCTCAGTCAGTTGTAGACTAAATGTTCAAGGAGTTTGGAGGCAAAAGGGAGTAAAGAGACGAGTCTCAGGTTGTTAAAGCGGTGTTCAGGCCGAAATTTTACTTTTTAGATAAAAATACCCCTATAAACCTCATGCTTAATGTATCTAGTAAAGGTATGCTGTAAATGAAGGTCCGTTTTGTATTTTTGCACCATTGATTTCTTACTTTTGTAAGTCCCAGCAGGTCGCGGCCATCTAATGTGTGGGCATCTGAAGCCAGACTGTATCTCTTCCTGTATTCCATGCATACTGGTACCCAGCATGCACCTCCAGATCTTGCACATGCTCAGAGCAGCACGAGCAGTGTAATAGATTGTAGGTCGGGTTTCCATAGCAACAGCAGTGTCAGAGGAAGTTGCCGCCCCTTAGCTATGAAACCTCTCCTCCCCCTCCAGGAACCAGAAAGTTTATCCACATTTACAAAGATTATTTACATTTACAAAGATTATAAATCTAGAAATATAAAAAGCTCCTGCAAAAGGTAAAAAGATGCTAATTGTAAATGGTATCCCTTGCTTCTGTGCTGATTTTTTTATATATATATACATATATATATATATATATATATATATATATATATATATATATATATATATATAATCTCTTGTTATGTGTGTGTGTGTGTATATATATATATATATATATATATATATATACATATACACATATACATATGTGCACAGAAACAATGGATATCATTTACGATTAGCATCTTTTAAAAAAGTAATTACCTTTTGCAGGAGCTGCCCAAAATTGCCCCCATCGAAATTGCCACATAATACTGCCCCCATCAAAATTGCCCAATCAAAAACTACACAATCATACTGCCCCCATCAAAATTACCCAAATTGCCACATAAAATTGACCCATCATACTGCCCCATCAAAATTGCCCCATTAAATTGCCCCATCAAAATTGCCCCCATCAAATTTTCCCCATCATACTGCCACCATCTAAATTGCCCTTTTAAAGCTGCACAATCATACTGCCCCATCAAAATTACCCCATCAAATTTCCCACATCAAAATTGGCCCATCATACTGCCACCATCAAAATTCCCCCTATAAAAACTGCCCCATCATACTGCCCCATCAAAACTGCAGAAAAAAGAAAAACAGAAAAACAGGAGGGTGCACTGACCTTGTGCATTACCACTACAAAAGCTTTATTTGAATATAAAACAGCAGAATTTATACTCACAAACAAGTATTGATAGAAGGCATATACAATAAAGTGCGTCCACTGCTCGGAACTTCAACAAGCCTGTACTTGGTGTTGAGTGGATCTGACGATTCATCAAAAAATGTCTGATGCGTTTCTGGGGAGAACCCCTTTCCTCAGAGCCTAAAACGGGCAATGGTCTTTCCCCCAGAGACTCTTCTATATAAGTGCGTGTGCATGTGTGACCGTACACCCCCGGCTCCTCCCCACCACACCCCCAGGTTCCACCCACCACGCTGTCCCCTGTCTGCAAACATACACATGGTCATTCTGCAACAGAGCTATGGGGTACATGCTTATCCATAGTAAACATCCACATAAGTGCCTGTGATGCCCCCACATGGTCTTACTGTTTCTAGGGGATGATGGGGAGTTTCTCATCTTGCCTCATGTAGTCCCTCACGTGGGAACCGTATCCCTTTCCGAGCGGAGCGCATATCTCTGGCTCTACCCGGAAGTGCAAGTGTATTTGCGCTCCACTCGCAACTTCCGGCCGCCTCTATTGTCACTTTCGCTTCTGCGCACGCTGGCCAGGATGCTGCGTGCGCCGGAATTCTCTCACGTCCATCTGCGCATGCGCAAATACAACTGCGTGCGCTGATGGCCTGACCCGGAAGCACTGGTGTGTGCGCGTTCCACCTGATGCTTCCGGTCACTGCCCGGGACCGATACATCATCCTAGAAGCTAATGTCCCACATGGTGCTCACTGCAAACAAGGGCCAACGAAGGAGGCCGGAATGGTGTGGAAAGTGGGGGGGGAACAGACGGAAAATAGAGAAGCACTGCCACACACCTAATACCAGCACACACACATATACTAAAGAGTGCAATGTGGCAATGTGCAAAAATACATGCAAAACTGATATGGAAATAATTGTATGTAAAGCATGTGTGCAATGTTTTGGGAAATCCCCTTTTGGAGGATTAGTTGAACGATTAATCAATTCATAAAAATTTGTTAATTAATAGAAATTGATAATAATAAAAGACTATTAAAAAATGGTGGTGTTTAAAAAATGGTGATATTAAAAAATTATAGTAGTAAAAAAGTATTAAAACATTGTTAAAAATCAATAAAAAAATGAATTAGTAATAATAAAAAATAGTTACTACTACAACAAATTGATTAATTAACCAATCGATTGGTTACTTGTTTGATCAGTGGGATTTTTGAATATAAATTCATACAACACTACTAATGTAAAAAACACTCATACGCACATAAAAAATATATATATGTGTATACACAATTATATGTGACCTCTAAAACTGCGAGGAGGCCATTTACCTGCTGGCCTAGTGAATGAACCAGAAATGGAACCAAAACACTGTCGCAGAAATAAATGCAAAGGAGAATCCTAACCTATCTCTAGCTATGGCTGACTCTCCACATATCTGCCTATTCCGAGCATGTCCCATCAAGCTAAATCTAGAACATACCTACGGGGGCCTATACATGATATGAGGGGCACTCTCACTCTAATAACTAACTAAGTCTCATCCGATCACCTGACTATAGCAGGGGGTTAAGCGCCTGACTTTGCTGAAATATATATCCAGGAATGGGGACTATTAGTGGTAAATGGACGTGATATATACATGTGAAGTGGACATAGCCAAACCTGGAAAAGCCCCCCAAGGACTCTACTAGGACTGCAAGTCTCATACGGATTATGCAGTTCTATATCTTCATTCAAGCCCCTGGGGGCCATGGTCCCTAAAGAAAAAATCCAAACATGCCTCTCTATTGCACAGTAACTGATGCTTTTTGCCATTGTCCAACTCGTTTGGCATGGCCTCAATGCCAAATACCTTAAGGCCGTCTACACTGTCGTGGACTTCCTTAAAATGCCTCGGTACCGAGTATTTATCCTTTTTGGTCAGGATGTTGCTTCTGTGTTCGTTCATCCTTGTTCTCATTTGCCTTGAGGTCCGGCCAATATAGAGAAGGCCACAAGGGCATAGGAGACCATATATTACATGTGGAGTGCCGCAATTAATGAATTGCTTTATCTTGTGTGTTCTACCGTCAATGCCTATTGCCTCTTTCTTCCTATGGTACATATGCGCACAATTCCCACAATTAGTGACCCCGCATCTATAGCTCCCCTTTTGGTCAAATAGCATTGTCCAAGGGTTGTTGAGACTTCTATTTCTAGTCTTCCTCACCCTACTTGGGACGATGATGCTCTTTAGGTCCTTCGGTCTCCTAAAGACTACATTTGGACGCTGAGGAAGATTGGTCTTCAGAATGGGATCTGATTCTAATATCCTCCAATTCTTTTTGAGGATTTTTGTATTGCAGGGGCCTTATTGTTGAATCTAGTGCAGAATCGTACCTGTAGTTGTTCATCCCCATGCGGTTCTGTTTTTCTTGTTCCCTCAATCCCAACATTATCATATTGCAACAGGTATTTCTGAAAGGCTTCCTCTAGATGTTCATCTTTGAACCCCTTCTCTTTAAATTTATTAACGAGGACAAGACTTTGTTCCTCGTAGTCTTGTTTCAGGGTACAAGTCCGCCTTAATCTGCAAAATTGGCCAAAGGGGACATTCCGGATCCATTGAGGATGGTGATGGCTACGCGCATGGAGGTAGGAATTACCAGTGCTTGGCTTGAAGACACATCATCCACCACATGCGTAAAGGTGATCCCAAATGGGTTCTCTGCACAGTGTGTTAGGAAACCTTCCAACTCTTCATCAGTGCCACCCCAAATGATGAGGACATCATCAATGTACCTTGAGTACAATATTAAATTTCTTCCGAATGGATTGTTGGCCCAAATGTAGTTCTGCTCCCAGTAACCCATAAATAGATTTGCGTAACTGGGAGCGAAATGAGCGCCCATGGCTGCGCCCTTTACCTGCCTATAGAACGCATCCATAAATGTAAAATAGTTGTGAGTCAGAGTGAACTCTATACAATCATACAGAAATTGGGCCTGTACAGGATTACACAAATGTGTCTCTGCCAGATAGTACTCCACCGCTCTTAGCCCAAATTCATGTTTTATGGAAGTATACAAAGACGCCACATCCAAAGAAAGCCATCTATAGCCCTTTTCCCATGTATAGGCACTAAGGATATCTAGGGCATGGCCTGATTCTTTAATGAAGGATGGCAAATTGGTAACGAGCCCTTGGAGAAAGTGATCGATATAGCTACCAAGGTTGCTGGTCAGGCTATCTATTCCAGCTATGATAGGTCTGCCAGGAGGCTTCTCCGTATCCTTGTGAATCTTTGGTATATGATAAAAGTGGGGAACTACTGGATGCTTGGGGAGCAGAAATTGATACTCGTTCTTAGTGATGACTTTGTTGGCCAATGCTCTATCCAGAAGCTCTTTGAGCTCAACACTATAATTGACCGTAGGATCCCAAATCAGTCTTTCATATGTATTCTTATCTACGATCAGTCTCAACGCTTCATCCACATACTGTTCCCTTTCTTGTATGACTAGGCCTCCCCCCTTGTCTGATTTTCTTATTATGATTTCTGAGTTCTTTCTCAGACTATTCAGTGGACCATCCAGACCGACTTCATGGCCCTTATTATATTTCCGAGTATGATTTCTACATACCTTTCTGAATTCTTCCATCACCACCTCATAGAAAGTAGGTATAAAGTTATCCTTATTCCAATGGGGTAGAAGCCTGATTTGGGTCTAAAATCAGTACTGATAGTCCTGTCCTCAAAGGTCAAGGCAGAGATCCCATCAGTGGAGTCCCTGCCTCCTTCAGCATATAGCTTCTCCAGGGTCTCCAAAATTCCTTTGTCTCCAAAGTCACTGGGGGAGGTGGGAATAATCGTTCCGGCACTTACATCTACTGATCTATTAATTTCCTTAATCCTAAAATGGCGCTTTACAGTGAGGTTTCGTATGAACTTATTAAGTTCGATAAAAAGTTCAAACAAATTAGGGGGGCTCTCTGGGGCGTAGTTGAGCCCTCTTCTAAGCAACTTGAGTTCTGATTCTGGGAATTCGCATTTTGACAGATTGAATATTTTTATTGTGGAGTGGCCTTCTAGTACTTTGAGTTCCTTTGTGGTTTTCCGCCCTCCCCTATGGTCTCTTCACGTTGCTTTTGTTGTTGTTGCCTCCCATCAAAACTGCCCCATCATACTGCCCCATCAAAACTGCCACATCAAAACTGCCACATCAAAACTACCCCATCATACTACACCCGTCAAAATTGCCCCATCAAAACTGCCCCCGTCAAAATTGCCCCATCAAAACTGCCCCATCAAAACTGCACCCATCAAAACTGCCCCATGAAACTTTCCCATTATACTGCCCCAATCAAAACCTCCCCATCAAAATTGCCTCAAACAAAACTGGCCTTATCAAAACTGCCCCATCATACTACCCCATCAAAATTGCCCCAATCAAAACTGCCCCAATCAAAACTGCCCCATCAAATTGCCCCATAAAAATTGCCCCAATCAAAACTGCCCCATCATACTGCCCCCATCAAAATTGCCCCAATCAAAATTGCCCCATCATACTGCCCCCATCAAAATTGCCCTCATCAAAATTGCCCCATCAAAACTGCCCTATCATACTGCCCCATCAAAACTGCCCCCATCATAGTACTCTTTTATAAATGATTAGTAAAGGCTATGCTGTCCCTGGGCTCTGTATGTAATCAGAGCTCAGATGTTCCAGCCGCCTCCCCCACCGCCCATCACTGTGTTTTTAAAAATGGCGCTGGCTGCCGCCTTGCATCGCATCATTTCCAGTTTTGAAATAACGCAATGCTATGGCCCAGCGATGCCTATTGCCTCCTGGGATTGATGATAATCATCTCCCAGGAGGCATTGCAGACAGGAAAAGAAGTACTCGGCCGCGGCCAATAGGAGGAAATGAAGATTTCAATCATCAATATAAAAAAATTTTATGCCAATTAATTTTAAGTGCACACAGCGGCTTTGGATGCCGATTACTTTAAAATTTGGGTGGAGCTTTAATGGAAGCATGGCAAGAAGAAAGCCATTGTTGAAGGAAAGCCATAAGAATGCACGCCACACTTTTCACATATTTATTTGTGAAATATTTGGAAAACCATTTATCATTTTCCTTCCATTTCACAATTATGTGCCACTTTGTGTTGATCTATCACATAAAATCCCAATAAAATACATTTACATTTTTGGTTGTAACATGACAAAATATGGAAAATTTAAAGGGGGTATGAATACTTTTTCAAGGCACTGTAAATCCCTCCCTTTCTCTTGGCCTCCCTTTTCCCCTCTTTTTTCTCTCTTCTGTAAACCTCATAATGATTGGTCAGTCGCTCCACCCCTACGAGTGCATTTGGCAGTGCACACGGTGATTATTTAAGGCCTATAACTGCTTTTTGGACAATGTCTTATGGGTCTTTTTTGTTCCCCCGCTTTTTATCTTTTGGTTTTTGATGTTTTTGGATGTAGCGTAAGCTGCTCAAACAGCACATTGTATTTGTTCCGCCGTTGTTTATGTTTATGTATTTCAATATCTGATATCTGGTGTGGGCTTATCATCACATCATTATAAATCTGATATGTCATTTATCATATACTGGATATACGTCACTTGCACCATGATGGCTGATGCTGTAATGTCAATTTCTGATTGTAAAGTCTGATTTCTGATATAGTAATATAATTAAGTCATGCACTTAAAAATGTTGGACGTTGAATAAAAACATATCTTCTTTGAAGTCATCCAAAATTATGTGCTGCAGAAAAAAAGCTGTAATTATAGCTGAAAAGGGAACATTGATGGAAATATATTCAGGAAGTTGGAACTAAAAGTGGACTAGCAAGATGGTAAAATATTGTCATTGTTTTAGGTGTACTAAATAATTAGTAAAGCCTATAAAAGTGGTAGTATTTTTATTCATATACATATACAGTTCTCCCCCCCAGAGTTTTTATGCTAGGTGTTTCGCCAAGATATTTTTGGTGGCCATCAGGGAAGTTTCTAAGGTCTTAACCTCTTCCCGTCCGCACTATAGCCGAAAGACAGTTACATCGCAGACCTACTTTGCCGGGAGGGCATCTATGGGACTCGGCTGATCACAGATCCCGACCCCTTACCACATGATCAGCTGTCAGTCAATGACAGCTAATCATGTGATGTAAACAGAGCCGGCAGCTGTGAGAGGGACATCAGTCCCGATCGTGGAGAGCCTCTGCTGAGGCTTCTGTGCCCACCTGTGCCACCTACCAGTGCACAACAGTGCCGCCTACCAGTGCCCACCAACGCCACCTACCAGTGCCCGCAGTGTCATCTATCAGTGCCCACAGTGCCACCTATAAATGTCACCAATCAGTGTCTCATCACCAGTGCTGCCTATCAATACCACCTACCAGTGCCAATCAGTGTCATTTACCAGTGTCCATCAGTGCCACCTACCAGTGCCACCTACCAGTGTCCATCAGTGGCCATCATTGCCACCCATCAGTGCCACTCATCAGTGCCACCCATCAGGGCCCATCAGTGCCATCTTATCAGTGCCTATCAGTGTCGCCTTATTTTTTCCCAGCAGTGTTACCTTATCTGTGCCTATCAGCGCAGCCCATCAGTGCCCATCAGTGCAGCCTCATCAGTGAATATCAAAAAAATTACCCATTTGCAACATTTTATAAAAAAATGCAAAAAATAAAAACCCAAGTGGTGATTAAATACCACCAAAAGAAAGCTCCATTGTGTGAAAAAAATGACAAAAATGTCATTTGAGTACAGTGTTGCATGACCGTGCAATTGTCATTCAAAGTGTGACAGCGCTGAAAGCTAAAAATTGGTCTGGGCAGGAGGGGGGTTTAGGTGCCCAGTAAGCAAGTGGTGAAGAGGGGGGGGGTTTGTGCCCAGATACCATCCCGCGGGATTATCCTCTGGAATCAAGTCCAGCGGAAAATCCCCTCGTGTGTGGGCGTCGGAGTACTTTTGGGCGACTCAAGTCCAGCGGACAAAGTTTTAAGTTTGGTTTTAAATTATCCGCTGGACTTGGCAGTCCGGCGGACTTTCCGGCGGACAGTCCACCGGACTTTTTAAATGAACGACTTGCCGCTCATCGGCAAGTCAGTTGACTTCAGGTTACGTAGCTAGCTGTGCCGCCGCGCTAGCTCCGTCACCTGGCATGGATTTAAAGGGACTCCCCACGCCGAAAAACGGCGTGGGGGTCCCCCCCAAATCCATCTCAGACCCTTATCCGAGCACGCAGGGGTGGGGACGAGCGAGCGCCCCCCCTCCTGAGCCGTACCAGGCCGCGTGCCCTCAAATGGGGGGTGCCCTGGGGAAAGGGGGGCCGTGCGGCCCCCCCCCCCCAGCACCTTGTCCCCATGTTGATGAGGACAAGGGCCCTCCCGACAACCCTGGCCGTTGGTTGTCGGGGTCTGCGGGCGGGGGCTTATCGGAATCTGGGACGATGTACCCCTACCCATTCACCTAAGGTGTATAATGTAAAGTAAAAAAACACACACACTTTTGAAAAAATATTTTATTGCACTGCTCCGGGGGTCTTCTTCCGTCTTGGGGGTCTTCTCACGGACTCCTCCGCCATTTACGTAGCTCTTTTACCGAGCGGAGAAGTCCGGCTACCTTCTTCGTCGTCGCCGCCGTAGTCTGGGGGTCTCGATCCGCCTTCGGGGGTTTCCGGGGTCTCTTCTGTTCTTGCCGCTGTCGTCGCTTTCTGCGCCGCCTTCTTCTTCTTCTTCCGCCTTCTTCTTGTTCTTCTTCTTCTTCCGATGTTGACACGTCGCTCTCTCTGGCCGGAATGCCAGAGCCGCGCTGTGCTGGGACTTATATAGGGACAAGAGGACAGGGTCACCTGCTCATGTCACATGGTGACCCCGCCCCCTGTGATGTCACAGTCCCAGCATCCTCCGGGACTGTGACATCACAAGGGGGCGGGGTGACCATGTGACATGAGCATGTGACCCTGTCCCCTTGTCCCTATATAAGTCCCAGCACAGCGCGGCTCTGGCATTCCGGCCAGAGAGAGCGACGTGTCAACATCGGAAGAAGAAGAAGAACAAGAACAAGAAGAAGGCGGAAGAAGAAGAAGGCGGCGCAGAAAGCGACGACAGCGGCAAGAACAGAAGACCCCCGGAGCAGTGCAATAAAATATTTTTTCAAAGTGTGTGTGTGTTTTTTTACTTTACATTTTACACCTTAGGTGAATGGGTAGGGGTACATCGTACCCCATACTCATTCACATAGGGTGGGGGGCCGGGATCTGAGGGCCCCCCTTATAAAAGGGGGCTCCCAGATTCCGATAAGCCCCCGCCCGCAGACCCCGACAACCAACGGCCAGGGTTGTCGGGAAGAGGCCCTTGTCCTCATCAACATGGGGACAAGGTGCTTTGGGGTGGGGGGGCCGCACGGCCCCCCTTTCCCCAGGGCACCCCCCATGTTGAGGCACGCGGCCTGGTACGGCTCAGGAGGGGGGGGGCGCGCGCTCGTCCCCACCCCTTTCCTGGCCTGCCGGGCTGCGTGCTCGGATAAGGGTCTGAGATGGATTTGGGGGGGACCCCCACGCCATTTTTCGGCGTGGGGATTCCCTTTAAATCCATGCCAGGTGACGGAGCTAGCGCGCCGGCATTTACTGCCTACGCTAGCTACGTGAAAGAAATATATGTTGGGCAGGTAAGGTAAAAATACGGGTGGTCTATCGAATCCCAAATTGAATGAAATAGATTAATCAGTGGGCCATAGTGTGCATGAACACTGGCCAATACCCCTGAGGGATGCTTGAAGTGGAGATAGACACTTAGAAAGTATATGCTTTTGATAAAGTAAATAATTTATTCAAAGAAAGAATGTACATAAATATGAATGCTGGATAAAGTTCAGTATGTTTGCATACAGAAATGGGTAGGTTTGTACAGTTATTAACATGTCAACAGCATAAACATACAAAAAAAACGTTGTGACAATAATAAGAACTTGCTTGGTACATATGTGATAAGGATGATGCCAACATGTTTCGGACTTTGGTCCTTTATCAAGGCAACTAGATATCCTTGAGATTCACATCTATATATATGTAAGAATCATAAGGTTAGTACATAATTGTTGAACCGTATAATACAGACATAATACATTGCTATGCACAGTCAGTGTGGTACAGAGAATGTAGAAAAAACAGGTACTCACATGTAATGCCAATATTTATTTTTGCCACAGGGGGAGCCACTAGACGCGGTGTCAAGAAGTAAATGGGTAGGTTGTTTGTAAAAGCAGGGTAGAAATGACCACTAAACGTGGAAAGCTTGCTGAGATAACCTCAAAGGCTACAAGGTCCAATACAGGACTTGGGCCGAGGCCCAGGTCCTGTAACAGGCAAAGATGGGCCAGACAGTGTATGGCTGTGAAAATAGAATATAAAAATATATTGAGGGTAGGCTGCATTGAAAATACATATACAGCCAAGCAAGGCATTGTAATTACCTGAATAAAGGTCGTTTGGAGTGAGGGATCAGTCAGCCCTGGATCGTCAGCAGCATATACTGAGGCCATGTAGTGTAGAGGTTTATATGTGGTCATGAAATAACAATCAGCTGGATAGGGGTGTGGGTATTCAGCTGAAAAGTATGCTGATTGGCTGTTTGTCTGGAAGGAAAAAAGCGCCTGGAGCGCCATAGGTGTATTTCCTATGTGGACCTCTGACGGGGCGGCGCCGGGCGCGATCGCGTCATGACGGCGGGGTCACGTCCGGCGTCGTGACGTCACCGACGCGGGAAAGAGCCGCTGACGACCTGATGCGCTCCACTATGGAGTGCAAACAGGAAGAGGACAGGATGGTGAGTCCAAATTGACAGCGAAGAGTTGGCGCATGCGCAGAACGTAGGTCGCGCATGCTCGCCAAGTCTTACCCGCGCCGGGTAGTCATATTGAGGAAAGGCAAGCTAGTATGTAATATGCATAAACCTGTTGGGTTAAAAAATATGTGGCAAATAGATATGGGAAACATGTGTAGTACCTGCAAAGTAAATATTAATCAGCATGGGATATAATATTTTGTGATATATGACGATTGGGTCTGGTGGGCAAATCACATGTTACAAACACAATGTAGAATACACATATTAAAGATATTGACAAGGATTTTATGTGGGTGCTTGGAATGTGGGGAATAGGGTCAAAGATCTAATTCACAAACTCCAGTTTCAAAACCCTCGAGATAGGGTTTGAAATTAAAGGCCTCGTTGAGGCCAGGAGGTAAGGTAGCATTAAGATGGAAAATCCATCGAAGTTCGCTTTGTAAAAGCGCTTTGTTGTAGTCACCACCTCGGGCAGGAGGTGGGATATAATCTAGAGCTTTGAATGAGATTTTGGGAATAGCATCTGGATGGACAGTATAGGAGTGTCGTCCCAATGGTAGGTCAGGATCTCTTTGGTTTATACTGCTAATATGGCCATATATCCGTTTCCAAAAGGGTAGTTTGGTCTTACCCACATAAAAGCACCCACATTCACATTCCAAAAGGTAAACAATGCCGATTGAACGGCAGTTCACATAATGTTTGGGAAAAAAACGTTGACCATTAGGTAAAACATTGTGTATATTGGATTTGGATAAGTATTTGCAATAGCTGCAATTACCACATGGAAATGTGACCTTGAGTTGCCTCTGGGATTTGTTACTGCTTTTGTATTCACTGGTAATAAGTTTGTCTCGAAGGGATGGAGCACGTCGGTAAGTGATCAAAGGTTTTGGCGGGACAAAGGGGGAGAGGGTCCTATCTGTAGCAATAATGTGCCAATGTTTCAAAAGTATTTGAGTAATTTCATTGTGTTGTTGACAATAGTTTGTAATAATTCTAAGGGGAGGTTGTATGGATGGCCCAATACTTTTTGAAGTAAGTAAAGCCGAGCGTGGTTTGGATTTCGCTTTTTTGTATGCGTCTTTAAGGACGCTATTTTTATAGCCACGTGCTCGTAGTCTGTTCCTTAGCACGGAGGCCTCGTGTTCAAAGGAGGTATCCGTCGAGCAGTTACGTCGGGCACGAAGGTATTGGGCAAAAGGGATGGATTTCAATAAAGGCAGTGGGTGGAAGCTAGAAGCAGCAAGAATAGTGTTGCCAGCAGTCGGTTTGCGGAACAGCTGACTTTGTAGGTGTCCATGTCTATCCTTGCTGAGCGTGAGATCAAGGAAAGAAATGGAACTATAGCTATAGGTCATTGTGAATTTGAGATTAAGGGAATTGGACGTATTAAGATGTAGAAGGAATTGGTGTAGAGTATCGATTGGGCCTTGCCATAGTATCAGAATATCATCTATATAGCGTCGGAAAGAGGCTATATGTTTGGTATAGGTGCTAGCAGCATCGTCTCTAAATAGTTCTCGTTCCCACTCCCCCAGGTACAGATTGGCGTACGCCGGTGCGCAACAAGTGCCCATGGCGACGCCCTGTACCTGGAGGTAGTGGGAACCATTGAAAGAGAAAAAGTTATGAGTTAAAATAAATTTGAGTGCTCTAATGATGAATAGAGACAGCTCACGAGAATATATGTTAGCGTTGAACAGAGTATGTTGAATGGCTGTGAGTCCTAAAGAGTGGGGTATAGAACTGTAGAGGGCCTCGACGTCGATGGCGACCAGGACAGTGTCGGCATCGACGTGGAGGTCCGAGAGGCCTTGAAGTAAGTGTGTAGTATCACGTATGTATGAGGGTAAGGCCTGTACTAAAGGCTGGAGTAATTTGTCTATATAACGACTAAGGTTATCCGTAAGGCAGCCGCGTCCAGAGACGATAGGTCTACCTGGTGGTCTGGGAAGGTTTTTATGCACCTTGGGTAAGGCATAAAAGGTTGCTTCTCTGGGGAATTTGGTCCTAATGTAGTCTGTAGTGGGCTTATCAATAATGCATTGTCTAGAGGCGTCGTCGACAAGAGTATACAACTCTTGTTGGAACAACCTGATTGATGTACTGGGAACTATGGCATACCATTCACGATTACGTAATATATTAAGACACATTTCGAGATAGTCTATTCTGTCTAGGACAACAATGTTTCCGCCCTTGTCCGCCAGTTTAATCACTATAGATGGATTTGTTTTTAAGTTTTGTAGGGCCAAGTGTTGATTATATGTAAAGTTTTTAATTCTGGAATGGGTCGGAGAGGTTTTAAGGTGTCGTATTTCGTTAGTCACTGACTGTAGAAAAAGTGCAGCACGTGGGTTAGTGCTAGGTGAAGGAAAAAAACTAGATTTTTTCTTGAGGGAAATGTGATGAGGAGGATGTTGGGAGTGATTAGGTATGTCATCCTCGAAATTATTGAGGAGATTTTCTAAATCAATCGTGTCGATCAAATCTGGTGGAGTTTTCCTCAAGAAGCTCTATGAGCTGCTGAAGGGCAGTGGTTTCTGTGGCAGTGTGTAAGACATTGTCCGGGAAGGGATTAGGAGTGTACATACTATGTAATAGTAGTTTGCGAATGAAAAGGTGTATATCTTTTATAGCAGTGAATTTATCAAGCTGTGAAACTGGACAAAAAGTAAGTCCCTTTTCAAGGACTGAAATTTCATGACATGTGAGTATGTGAGAAGAAAGATTGATAATGTTATTAGAGGAGGGTGTTAGCGTGTTGGTCGTTTGGGTTTTGGGTTTTGAGGCGTTTGTTGTTGGTAGGTGTGAAGTGAAGTTCTCATTTTGTCTAAAAAATCTGCATTTTGGGATGCAGAAGGTAGAGAGTGCGATCTAACTGTCTTGGCAGTAGAGGGGGCCACCGGCGAGTCCCCAAGGGGGGAGGCGCCGGGGGTCCCCTCCATGTCAGACACATCGTCACTCGAAAAATTTGGTGTGCGTCCACGTTTAGATTTGCGAAGACCCAAAGGGAGATTGGGTTTGTGGGGTGGGTGAACAGAAGAGTGAGTCTTGTCAGTGGTAGAACGGGAAATAGGTACCTTGGAACCAGGTCGTGTGGAAGTACCAGAGCGAGTCATGCGATTTATATCGTTCCATTTGTATGCGCATTCTTCATGAAAAGCTTTCTTGTCACGAAAGAATTTTTTGTCCTTCTGTGCAAGAATGTCATGATTAAATTTATCAAAACGAGTTTTTAGTTGTTCATCTAGTGAGATATAGAGAGGATGTGTCTGAAATTGCGCGAGCTGTGTATTAATCAGCTCGAGTTTGGTATCTAGGAGGGTCATTTGAGATTCATATTCAGCAATGAGTAGTTTCATAAGTTCATTCGAACAATGTTTCAGGGCATTTTCCCAGGAAACCTTGAAATCTGGGCGGATGTCCTGAAAAGTAGGAAAAATTTGTACCCGGAGGCCAAAGGGGTTAATACCATGGGCAATATATTCTTTGAAGGATTTTATGTGCCAAAAAAGAGAAGCTTTCTTTTGGACTGTATGTGTAAGGTTGAGAAACGTATATTTGAGTTGTGACTGAACATATTCATTAGACTCAAAATTGTGCATGGTGTTTGACATGCGTATGTCCCATTCATCTCCAAGATACAAAGCCATATTGAATCAGAGCAGAGAAAGTATGTATGGTAAAAAGAATAGCAATGATATAAGGCTGTATAGGATAGCTAGCTACGTACCTGAAGTTACGTTCGAAATGAACGGACTGCTCCGTGTGTGGGCAAGTCCGTTCATTTTCAAAAGTCCCGCGGACTTTGTCCAGCGGATTGTCCGCTGGAGAAGTCCGGGCATGTGTGGGCAAGTCCACACGCTCGGAAAGTCCGGCAAAGCCAGCTGGAAAGTCCGGCGGATTGTCCGCTGGACTAGGTCCGCCGGGAAAAGTCCCTTCGTGTGTACGCGGCATTAGGCACAGTAGAAGACCGGGTTACTAGCCAGAGTCTAGCAATGCCCCTGGCGGACGCCCAGCAATAAAGCACTACAGGGGGCATCTGGATTGACAGTCCATATTCTTTACCCTAGCAGAGAATAAACGCTTTATTGGATTGAATAGAGATTGCGGTACACATGCACTGGTCTGATGAGCTAATTCTTTTTAAAGAAGAATAACATATAACAAGTTTACACATTCACCTACATACATTAAAAGGGAGTTAATACACTGGAATTTATGACAGACAATACTCTGAGAAAGAAACGTAGCCCCAAAATGTATTACTGATGTGGGGTATTGCCTCTTAAACATTGGAGAATTGATTATTCATTCTGTAGACCAATGGTGTATTCCCAATATCTGCAGTTCACACAGGCCCACTTGATTGAACTTCATAGTGTATAAGAGGATGGAGGGGAGGAAGCTGCAATTGGGCACACCTCAACTACGTAAGCCAGAGCCTAGAAGAGAGAGAACAGCGCTAGAGCCCAGGAATGGACTTCCAATTTGCTACCAACTGCTGGGTTACCAAGCTTAAAGTGTCACTAAACCCACATCATAAAAAACTATCAATAAATGCTGTATTACATGCTGTTCATACTCACTCAGTCACTATGATATTCATTTTCTGTGTTCTGCAAAAAAACTGGTTGATCCTGCTGTTCTTTATCTCCACCTTCTGTTCATGTCCCCAATTCATCTAGGGATCTTGTAGCTGTGGTGACAACTTTACACATGCTCAGTTTTCAGTGAGTTTCTATACTGAGCATTTCCTCCCTGTCACATCTAAGCAGCCCATGTGACTATAGAGTCACACATGTGGGTGTATACACAGTGGTAAATGACAGCCCACTTCCTCCCTCCTCCTCTATGCCCACTAACCAGCTAAACACAATGGGGCAGGTTTTTACATGTAGATAAATGGAGGCTTCACCCCCCTCTTATTTTAAAGTGGATGTAAACCCACTCTCATCCTTTCTAAACTACTGCAATATTGGTTATCTAGAAGGCTATACATGCCTCCTGCATGTATACATATCTGTCAAATGTCTCCCCTCTGTCTGCTATGAGACCCGAAAAACTGCAGATTTTGTGGGTGGGTCTGTTTTTCAGGGCTCAGTGGGTAGAGTCTTGATGTCAGTAGACTCCCTGCCCACCTCTACACTCCCCTTATCAACATGCATTTTCTCCTGTGTATTTCTTACACTGAACTTCTGCTATGATCACTAACATCCAGTCAAAACCCAGAAAAGTCCCCACATGACTTCAGCATGCCAAATCATGCTGATGTATGGAACAGCCAATCCCTGCAGAGCTGCTGAAGAAAGGAGTGGGGGTGGGAATTAAAAAATAATGCATGTCTTGGGCTAGTGCACGAGATATGTAAATCACCTGTCAATTACAGCAAGGGGGAAGAACGGACAAAGTTTTCACAGTTTGTCCGTTTTATTTCACTGACAAAAGATATGAGGATTGCTCAGAGCTGGATTAACTCTTTGTGGCAAGATTGGGCAGAGCTGATCTAAAATCCCATACTCTATATTGTGCCAGACAAAAAGAAAAAATTTGATTTTACATCCACTTTAACCTCCCTGGCGGTATGATTCTTTCTGGTTTTAGGTGCTGAAAGCGGTACAATTATTTTGCATGGAATTTTTACGTTTTATATTGTAGACCTGCAATTCTTAAGAATAACTCACTTAAATCTGTCCAAACCAGAGTCTGGTAGGCATCCCGGGTATGATAAACACAAAATCATAAATTAAAATATAATAAATAACTATAAAAATTATTAAATAATTGAATCAAATAAAAAACACAGAAATTTGCTCAGTTTCAGAATTGTCGCTGTCATTAGATTTAGTGTTTGATGACGAATTTCCCCACAAATCGCTATTGCTCAATTCTGCAAGTGATTCTAATTTATTATCGCTGTTTTCTAGCTGGTCTAAAATCACTTTTGACATAAAGGGACACTTTTTGGTTGCTATGGACAATCTCCAAATTCCAGGCAGAAAAAAAATGATTTATAATATAAAACTACATGCAGGGCACTGGACAGACCACTAGGGACAAATGGGATGTGTATTTTTTTTTATACAGTACTGTAATGTGTAAGATTACAGTACTGTGTGTGTGTTTTTACTTTTTTGAATTTGGCGCCGATCTCCGCTCCCGTGCGTCGTAACGTCGCAGGGAACAGAGCTCAGCGGCAATCGGGCACTGTGTGAATCGAGCGGAGACACGGCTCGCACACACAGCGGGGAGACATCGCAGGATCCAGGGGACAAGGTAAGTAAGTCTCCCTGTATCCTGCAATGCGAGCCTGAGTCTGGCTCGGGGTTACTGTTTATGGTACTGAAGTTCCACCCTGAGCCAGACTCGGGATTACCGCCAGGGGGTTAAGGGACAGGCTGGGGGGAGGGGTGTAACAAAGCCTGCGACTGGCAGAAATCTGCTCACACAATGTTATTTCCATAAAATAATAAAGATTTAATTCCAAATATATATTTGTATGCCAATTTAAAAAAGTTTATTGATATGATTTATTTATTTTTACTGTATTTCAATGACTGTTTTTTTTTTTTTACATCTGACCCTGCAGACAGGCTGGGAAAGACCTGGGTCATGTGACAGCTGTATATCGATTAGGAAAAAGGTACTTAGATGTTTTTTTTTTTATTATTAAAATAATTACAATGCCATCATCCACATAGAAACAGAAGAGACAATGTAAATTAAACAGTGTGTCTTTAGTATTACTTTAAGGACAAAATCAGTGTGGCAACAAACAGGGATGATGGAACTGTATGTACTTCCCACTTTTTACTGCCTGTTCCCACCATCCACTGCCACCCCTTTGTACTGCTTGTTTTTTTCCTCACACTAAGCCGAAAGCAGGGACATTTGTTCTTTAATTTAAAGTGAAACCGGGAGAGGACCTTTCAATCATTCACTCATCCTCCATTCACAGATCATGTTTCATTCATAGAAGCTGTAGTAACGGCTTCTATGAACGGAGGATCCGGGCGGAAAGGGTGGGCATAGTAAGGCTCTGTTGATGAGTGCATGTGACAGCTCCTCATTTTTTTTTTGGGGGGGGGGGGGGGCATCGAAGCAGGAAGATTTCTACTGATCTATAAAAATTATTACTCTCGCTCTGACGATAGTGGTAATACCTCGCATGCGTGGTGTGATCACTGTTTACATAGGTGTGCCAGACCGTCGGTTGCTTTTGCCACTGCTTGTGAGCATGGGGTGACAGGGGCACTTTAAAAAATCACTTTTATTGCTGTCAAAAGTATTGTAAACATCCCTTTTGATGGCAATAGCAATGACAGCTACTCTTTATGGATAGATGGGGGTTCTCTCCTTTGGGCTCCAATGCAGCCAATCAGATACAGATTGGTCTGATTGGCTGCTTCACTGGCCACTATGCGGCCAGTAAACAAAGAGCCAAAACCTAAAGTGACGACATAGTCGACACTTGCTGGTTCTGGCGTCACACAGTGGGAGGAACAGCTTCAGTTCCTCTCACTGTGAGGCTAAACATGGATGCCACAGGTCGCATCGCTCCGGGTCTTTGGGTCACTCGAGAGAGCACAGAAATGGAGGGTGTGGGAGGGAGATGGGACCCCCTTCTTCCACCTGTAAAAGTATTCCAGCGGATGCCCAGCTGCTCGGTAATACTTTTACATGAAGCAGAATCGCTGGCTGAAAATTACACCGGTGTCATGGTTGTAGCCTCAACCATGATCCCAGTACAACTGCCTCCCTACCAGGACGTATATATACAGTGGCCGGTAGGGAGGTGGTAAAGTAAAATCGCGGGCGGACCTTTCAATCATTCGCCCATCCTCCAGATCATGTTTCATTCATAGAAGCTGTAGTAAAGGCTTCTATTAACGGAGGAGCTGGATGGAAAGGGTGGGAATAGTCAGGCTCTGTTAACTGCTTCATATCCGCGCTATAGCCGAATGACGGCTACAGCACGGATCTGCTTTGCTGGGAGTATGTCTATTGACGTCCTCCCCTTTGCATGCCCCCCTGAAGGTCAATGAGACTCGGGTGATCACAGATCCGAGAAAGGGGCTGATCCTGGCCCCTTACCACATGCTCAGCTGTCAGCCAATGACAGCTGATCACATGATGTAAACAGAGGATCAGTAATCTTTTTTTTTTCTTCTCACACTGACAGCGTGAGGAGAAAAAAAGCCGATCAACAGCTTCTCTTTGTAGGGACATCAATCCCTAAGAAGAAGAGCCTCATGTGCCCACCAGTACCGCCTGCCAGTGCCAAGAATCGGTGCCCACCAATCAGTGCCCACAATGCCCACAGTGCGTAAGTGCTAGCAATCAGTGCCACCTATCAGTGCCCACCAGTGGTGCCAATCAGTGCCACCTAGCAGTGCTGCCTATCAGTGTCACCTACCAGTGCCGATCAGTGCCCATCACTGCCACCCATCAGTGCCCATCACTGCTACCCATCGGTGCCCATCAGTGCCAGCTATCAGTGCCACCTATTAGCGCTCCTTCAGTTCCACCTATTAATGCCCTTCAGTGCCCCCCCATCAAGCCTGTCTGTTTCGCATAATTTCTCGCACTTGTTCGCACAGTTTTTCACTCTAATTGTAGTCTATTGGGGCCAAAACTCTTAAAGCTTTTTTTTAACAAATCTCTATGAATGTATGGCTAATTTAAATCATTTGAGTGGTTGAACAGAATTACAAATCTTTTGGTCAGTAAAACAATTTACATATACAGTATGTGTGTTTCGGATGTCTGCCTTTGGTTCTGCTTCAAAAAAAGGCTACAATTAGTGAAAATATCTGAAACAGCAGCCTTTTCATGGTATTCTGTAAAAAAAATATTTCCTCAAAAAAGGAGGAAACCTATACTATTATAAGTAACAATGCTAAATGTAGTTTTGGGCGTTGTACACGTTTCCATCTTTGCTGCATGTATACAAGACTACTATAACTTCCTGTGACCATTTTCCCTGTAATGGTATGAGAAACAAAGGATATCCTGTTTTGTTTCCTTAAACATTACCTGATTCCAAACACATCCTTATAGCACATCTAAACTTTTAAAATGACTAAAATAACAACAAAATACGGATTGTTTTAGTGCATGTGCCTATTTTATAATTGTTCTAGTTTACATGTAGTAAAAGAAAAAAAATCTATATGTTTCTTCTATGTAGTAATGCAAACAGATTTAATATTGTTACTGTTAGGCCTCATTCACACAAGCTGTCCAGAGGGCCTCATTTATGCACACGAGGAGTGATAAGTGGTCTATGCAGCCGTGTCCAGCCAGCCTGTAAAAATCAATGATACGCTGAGTAGGGATGAGCACGGTGTTCGATTCTAACCCATGTTCGAATCGAACATCGGCCGTTCGTCTAAACCAGAACTCTGTGGGCCGTTCGCATCAAATTTGTGTGATACGAACGGCCCACAATGCACTGCGCCAGTCACAGTGCATTGCTGGCTGATGATTGGCTAAGCATGCACTGTGACCCCACATGCTTGGCCAATCACAGCGCCCGCAGCGAGGAGAGCCATAATTGGCCACAGGCAGGATGCCTGTGGCCAATTATAGCTCAGGGGGGTTTAGTACACGCCCCACACTATATAAGGCCACTTGTGCGGCGGCCTTGTGTAGTGTTGTGCGGCGTTCATAGAGAGAAGGATAGGCAGGAACAGTGTCAGCTGTGCTTAATACTTTTTTAGATAGCGCTGTTACAGTGAGTGTAGTGTTCAGGGAGAGAGCAGGATAGGCAGGGACAGTGTCAGCTTTGCTTTGCTTCCTAACCTAGCGCTGTTACAGTGGGGGTAGTGTGCCTCCTGATGGGGTAGCCATGCCATTTTTCTCAAAGATTTTCATCCATATTGCCAGGACAAGACATTACATTAAAGCTGCAAGCTGTTTTAACCGCTTAAGGACCGCCTCCTGCACATATACGTCGGCAGATTGGCACTGCTGGGCACATCAACGTACAGGTACGTTGTCCTTTAAGAGCCCAGCCGAGGGACCACTCGTGTACCCGATCACCGATCGGGTCACAGAGCTGAAGAAAGGGGAGAGGTATGTGTAAACAAACCTCTCCCCGTGCTTCCTAGTAACACTGTCACTGATCGTCTGTTCCCTGTCATAGGGAAAGACGATCAGTGACGTCACATGCCAAGCCACGCCCCCTACAGTAAAAAAAACACACACAGGGCTCACTTAACCCCTCCCCGCCCCCTAGTGGTTAACTCCTTCACTGTCAGTGTCATTTATACAGGAATCAGTGCATTTAAATAGCACTGATTGCTGTATAAATGACAATGGTCTCAAAAATGTGTCAAAAATGTCCGATGTGTCCGCCATAATGTTGCAGTCACAATAAAAATCGCTGATCGCCGCCATTACTAGTAAAAAAAAAAAATTAATAAAAATGCTATAAAACTATCCCCTATTTTGTAAATGCTATAACTTTTGCGCAAACCAATCAATAATCGCTAATTGCGAATTTTTTTTTACCAAAAATATGTAGAACAATACGTATCGGCCTAAACTGAGGAAAAAAAATTTTTTTATATATTTTTTGGGAGATATTTATTATAGCAAAAAGTAAAAAATGTTGCATTTTTTTCAAAATTGTCGCTCTATTTTTGTTTATAGCGCAAAAAATTAAAACCGCAGAGGTGATCAAATACCACCAAAAGAAAGCTCTATTTGTGGGAAAAGAAGGACGCCAATTTTGTTTGGGAGCCACGTCGCACGACCGCGCAATTGTCAGTTAAAGCGACGCAGTGTCGAATCGCAAAAAGGGGCCTGGTCCTTTGGCTGCAAATTGGTCCGGAGTCTTAAGTGGTTAAATGGCTTTTTTTCCTTTACAAATGTCATTTTGTGCAGGGACAGTTCTAAACATGGGAAACACATGCCACTTCACAGGCATACTTTAGACACCCCCCAGGTACGATATTTAAAGGAATATTTTTTTTTTTTTTTTCATTTTATGCATCATTAAAATGAGTGCTCCAGAAAAAACTTCCTTTTTAAAAACTTCTTTTTGCATTGATACATGTCCCCTGGGGCAGGACCCGGTTCCCCAAACCCTTTTTAGGACAATAACATGCATATTGGCCGTTATAAATAGCACTTTGGATTTCGAACGTTCGCGTCCATTGTAATTAATAGGGTTCTAACGTTTGTGTGAACTTTCGGTCCGTTCGCAGGTTCTGGTGCTAACCGAACCGGGGGGGTGTTCGGCTCATCCCTAATGCTGAGAGATGCAGTGGCTGAACGGATCTTCCCTCACCCCCAAGTGTGCATCCATCCACGTGTGAATGTAAATCCTGCGATGTGCGGGGAGATCTATGCAGAAATTGCATCTCTTAGCCTGTCATTATTTTTTACAGGCTGGCTGCATGTGTCTTAACATACAAAATCCCATGAATTTAATTTATGCGTGTTGACACCTCAGCATAAAGTCACTTTAAAATTGAAGCTTGTAGGTCAAAAAAGCACATGAGCTCCTCTTAAGCTACAAGCTTTAAGAGTTTTGGCCCCAATAGACTTCAATGAGAATGAAAAACTGTGCGAACAAGTGCGAGAAATTATGCGAAACAGACAGGCTAAAAATAATTTAGAAAAAATACTCCAGTGTAAGTTGCCAGCCAAAAACATGTCTACACATGTGCTAAATAAATGAAAGGGGCTCCAAAATGACCAAAGGCATGCAGCTCAAGTGTACATGTAGCTTTAAAGGGGAACTAAAGTCCACAGATAACTTACTTCTTTCCCAGAGACGCAACCATTGGATTCCTTGCTGGCTGCTGCCATCTACTTCCTGGACTTGATCTGGATTTTTGTTTTTTGGCCTCTTGATTGGCCGTCAAGAATGACAAGACTCCCGCGCATGCACATTGGATCACTCTTCCCAGCACACCGGCACTGTGCCGAGAATGTATGCTGAGCTGCGTATGCACCAAAAGAACATTGGAAACAGGCAGGTAAGTTTGTTTTATTGCAGAAGAGACATAGAATGTCTCGTCTGCAATTAAAAGCTGCCTGCTTGCAACTTTTGTTGGTAAAGATTCTACTTTAAAGAGCAATATCTCAGCTCCAGTCCTGTCACTTTGCCTAGGCTGAGATCAGTCTGCTGCCACTCATTAGAAAAAAACATTTGCTCACTGCTCAGTCCCCTCTTTTGATGATCAGACTGCAACACTGCAACTTTGTAGAACGTCATAAATTGAGAATCTACAGCAGGGGGCTGATCTCTGTCAGACATTTGTTAACACTGCCAAGAATGGCATTTTACATAATTGCGTTATCTTTGAGCAGCTCAGTCAAGGAATCGGATCTTGACCATGGATGGAGCCTAAACAAACATGGCTCCATTTTCCTGGTAAGAAAAGGAGATGAAGACATAGTCATTGGGAGTACTGTGATCTTTCACACCGGGGCGTTTTTCATGCGGTGCAGCGCTAAAAATAGCGCCTGTTCACCGCATGAAAAAATCCGGCCCCTTTAACTCCAGTGTGAAAGCCGGCGGGCTTTCACACTGGAGCGGTGCGCTAGCAGGATGACAAAAAAAGTCCTGCTAGCAGCATCTTTGGAGCGGGATAGGAGCGGTGTGTTCACTGCTCCTATACCGCTCCTTCCCATTGAAAAGAATGGGAGACCGCGGTAAAAACGCGGCAATACCGCCGCAAAGCGCCGCTACGGCGGCGCTCTGCGGGGGGTGTTTAACCCTTTTTCGGCCGCTCGCGGGGGGTAAAACCGCACCGCGAGCGGCCGAAAACCGCGGTAAAAACGACGGTAAAGCAGCGCTAAATATAGCGCTGCTTTACCGTCACCGCGGCTCACCGCCCCAGTGTGAAAGGGGCCTAAGAGAGGTAATAAATACATGCAAGTGGTACAAATACATGTTTCTTGGCATGCATACACTGCAAGTATGTGTAAAGCTGAAGCTTCTTGTGATGGTTTTGATGGATTGGGGAGTGGTTAAACTCATAGCAGGTTATATTTTACTGCCTGTGTCCCACTGGCGGCAACTGAAAAAAAAATGGAAATCTCTCCAAAGTGAACAAAATTCCCAGCTGGAAGAGATGTGACCTAAAATGATGTCCCTATTAGAGGATTTCCCATGCCCCCACTGACCCAATGGCTCTAATATGCATTCTTACATACTGTAAAGTTCACGGATCAGGCTTTCTTTTCAGTGCATGAGTTATGAAGTTTCTTGAGAATCTTTAAATGTGTAATGCATTTGTTGCAAAGAATAGTTTTTAAAATGGGATTCTATACCATCACTCCCAATGTGGCTGGCAATGTATATGTGAACATATGAAATGAGTGATCTTGCTGTTAGCAGGATGGGAGCCCGGTGCAGGTGATGCCATCCACGCTAGGGTAGCGGGTGTTTTTTCCACCTTCTGCCACCACAGACTGCAACACAGAGACCCGGCAAGACTAGAGCCACAGATGGACTGGTGCCTGTGGGCAGCTACTCCACCACCAGCCCACGGCTTTCCGGCTGCCATCTGCTAACCCGGACACAAGCCTGGATACCGGCTCGTCAGTAACAGAGGAGCGGTGCCTGTGCTGATCCTTGCCCCCCCCCCAGGGAAGCCTTCGAGCGGATGATGAGTGCGGCAGGCTGCAGGCTGTCCAAGTGAATCCACGTACTGGCCGAGGGGATGCCATTTTTCTCCTGGAAGTGCACACAAGGTTATAGTGATGAGAGAAAGGATGGATTGGAGGATGCTTTTGTAGCTACTGTAACAAACTGATGTCCCTCACAGATCTGTGTGGGTTTAAAATGACATATGGGTGCTCTGAGGGGACTATTTAGCATATGTCTATACTACTATACTAGTTATCAATTCATCCATCCATCCACCCACTTTTTCATCCATCCATTCTTCCAAGATAGATATACATCTGGATCTAATAAAGTGCTCCACGAAACCAGGTAGCCACCCCTATATAAACTGCATTACCTTCTACACCAAACACAACGGTGCGGACCCAGCCGAACGCGCACCCACACACTCAGGCACCCATCTATCCACCCACCCATTCATCATACTATTCATCATTACTCATCATATACTGATACATTGGATAGTGGAACTGTGCTTCTTCTCTGAAAGTATAACTATCCAGGCGCTGACGGGGTCCCCCTGGGAAGTGGTGGTGAGTGTGTCTGATGGTAAGCAGATAAAGAGGGCAAGATGAGAGGCAAATCAAAAAAATCGGGGGGTGGTAAAGCAATGCAGACAGCCCCCAGCCCAGGAGGGATTCAGCGGTACATGTTGGCAGAGACAAGTGTAATAGAGGTAAGCTCCAGTAGCCCAAGGCAGACAATGCCAACCCGGACAGGGGAGGCAAGCAAAAACCCAGAATGGAGGCTACAATGGGTGCGCAATCCAGTGGCCTAGCATCTAGCCGCCCGAGAAGTAACCCCACAGGGAGCCTCAAAACATACAATAAGGAGTTGAAGGAAGCCCGTATGGCAGAGTCAGGAATATAAACCGAAGACATGGGGGCGGCTCTGGAAGTCAAAGCAAGCGTACTACTAACTCAGCCTTTCTCAACCTTTTCAACACAGAGGAACCCTTGAAATTAATTTCTGGCCTCAGGGAACCCCTGCTAAAAATTACTTTATCTACAACTCATGATAAATTAATGTGATGGTCATAGGGAAGAATGAAAGGTTCATGCAGTATGCAGGACCAACATGGGAGAGCTCAAAGGGGAGATGATGTTTTCCCATTTATTATCATTAGCAGGTTGTTATTGGTTACTGCAGCGGTTACCTGCAAGTCCGTCCGTTACCCGCAGACCCCTTCAAGACAGGACCGGGACTCCCACCCTCCCTCCCCTTTTCTTGAATTTTGTCATAGGTGTTGTTTAGTGGGGGAATAGTCATCCAGCATTGTCTGGATGGACCCCGTGTCTTTTATTAATTTATTATAGCCAGGATGGCTTCATAATTTAATTTAATTATCATTAATGCAATTATCAGGTTACCCCTTAAACAACACCATGGCCTATAAATAATTTGCCAATAAATTAATAAATATGTTAAAGAAATAAGTGTTTATTGGTCATTATTTGTGTTAAATAATCCCTTTGTGCTAGCCCATGCTCCTTATAACTATGGTCATTGGGAAGAATTGCCTCCTTGTAGATAGCCAAAAAGATCATTGGTGTTAGTGGGAACTTATCTGAGAGGCAAAAACTGCTCATTGCTCAAGGAACCCCTAGCAACCTCTGTAGGAACCTTATGGTTCCATGGAACCCTGGTTGAGAAACCCTGCATTAACTAAAGATGTCTTGGCAGAGATGATGGCAAAACTTGAGCTGTCATTGAAAATAGATATTGCCGCTGCACAAGCTGATTTGGGGCAGGTCCTCAATCGAGTAGAGGAGAGACTCAATATACATGATCAAACATTGGAGGAGATGCGAGAGCAGGTGAAAAATCTACAGAGAGCACATAGATCACTACTGTATAAAATGGAGGACCGAAGCCGAAGCAAAAATTCGCGCATAAAAGACCTACTGGAGAAATATGGAGATGGAGACCTTCCTGCAGTGATGCAAGGAATATTTAAACCAATACTGGAGAGGCAAACATCAGAAATACTAAAAATTGATAGAGTGCACAGAGATAGAAAGCTCTGAAGTCAGACAACAGAGTCACCAAGAGATGTCATTGTGAGGTTTCACTATGCGGAAGAAAAAGCAACAATAATGAAAAAGGCACGAAGGCTACGTAGAATCAATTTTGAGGGAGTAACTTTACATATATATGCAGATCTTGCTGTTATAACACTAGCAAGAAGAAGGCTTCTGAAGCAACTGATAGAGCAAATGCGCTTAGCCAATATTCAATTGGCTTTCCGTCCTGTCTCACAAGGACAAAAGATGGGCGTACGGCAGTACTAAGATTCCCAGAGGACCTACAGAACTTTTACAGATAGTAAGACCCTTCTCCCCCAGCTCTTCAAGGGTGGGAGGAGAATGAGGACGAAATACTCCCTTTAGGAAATAAGCGGTGGTCCCGAAACGAAAACAAAGGGCTCTTGGACGTTTTTGTGTTCTGTGGAACTTATGATGTGTGGTTGGGGAAATAGACAGGATGGGGAGTGAGTGGCTTAATGTCAGGCTCCTGAGACATTAGGAATCTGAAATGGGTGGTGAGGGATCTGAGCTAGAGGTGTTGGTCGGTTGGGCGGCTGGAGGGGATGGGTGCTCGGGAAACCTGCAGTGTTGGGTGGACAGTGCAGCGAGAAGTTACCTCCTCCAGAGGGTATGGACAAAGGGCGACACCAAGTTGTGTGTACCCAGAGCGGACTGCCGGACATGATCCGAAAGTACACCCTACCACTGGGGAGGGGATAATTCCTCATGGGGGGGAGGGGGGTTTCTCTTATTTTTTTCTCTCCTCTCTCTCTGGCTCCTACAGAAGGGGTAGGCTGTGTAGCTTCAATAATTGACTATGGCCCTGTAAATCATAGTGACCTATAATGTTCGAGGTTTGAATACCCCTAGTAAGAGATATAAAATAAACAGATAACTACATCAATACAGTGCCATGAAAAAGTAGTCATACCCCTAGAAATTTTCCACATTTTTCATATTACAACCAAAAACATAAATGTATTTTATTGGAATTTTACGTCGACCAACACAAGGTGGCACATAATTGTAAAGTGGAAGGAAAATGATAAATGGTTTTCAAAATTTTTCACAAATAAATATGTGAAAAGTGTGGAGTGCATTTGTATTAAACCCCCTTTACTCTGATATCCCTAACTAAAATCTAGTGGAACCAATTGCCTTCAGAAGTCACCTACTTAGTAAATAGAGTCCACCTGCGTGTAATTTAATCTCAGTATAAATACAGCTGTTCTGTGAACCCCTTAGAGGTTTGTTAGCAAACCTTAGTGAATAAACAGTATCATGAAGGCCAAGGAACATACCAGACAGGTTAGGGATAAAGTTGTGGAGAAGTTTCAAGCAGGGTTAGGTTATAAAAAATTATCCCAAGCTTTGAGCATCTCACAGAACACTGTTTAATCCATAATCCTAAAATGGAAAGAGTATGGCACAACTGCGAACCTACCAAGACATCCACCTAAACTGACAGGCCGGGCAAGGAGAGCATTAACCAGAGAAGCAGCCAAGAGGCCCATGGTAACTCTGGAGAAGCTGCAGAGATCCACAGTTTATTTGGAAGATCTGTCCACAGGACAACTATTAAGCCCCATATACACGCTCGGACTATCCGAGGACCAGGTCCGTCGGATCATGTCCGTCATACTTTGTCCGATGTTGGTTTTGCGTACACACGGTCGGACAAAGTTGTCGGAAAATCCGATCATTCTGAACGTGGTGACGTTTGTTGCCTACGACGGGACTACGTAGAGGCTAGTAGCCAATAGCTTTGGTCTTGTAATGTGATCTGAGCATGCGTAGCACTTTGTCCGTCGGACAACCGTACACACGATCGGATTTGGTGTGATCGGACCGTGTTGTTGGAAAATCTATCCAGCAGGAGATAGGACTTTGTCCGTCGGACAATCCGACGTACACTGTCCGATGGTGCATACACACGGTCTGATTTTTCAACAACATTGTCCGATCGGACAGAATCCATGCAAAAATCCGACCGTGTGTATGGGGCTTTAGTCTTGCACTCCAAAAATCTGGTCTTTATGGAAGAGTGGCAAGATGAAAGCCATTGTTGAAAGAAAGCCATAAGAAGTCCCATTTGCAGTTTGAGAGAAGCCATGTGGGGGACACAGCAAACACGTGGAAGAAGGTGTTCTGGTCAGATGAAAAGAAGAAAAACGCTATGTGTGGCGGAAAACTAACAATGCACATCACCCTGAACACACCATCCCCACCGTGAAATCATGTTGTAGGGATGCTTTTCTTCAGCAGGGACAGGGAAGCTGGTCAGAGTTAATAGGAAGATGGATGGAGCCAAATACAGGGCAATCTTATGCCGCGTACACACGAAGGGACAATCCCGCGGGATTATCCGCTGGACTGAAGTCCAGCGGATAATCCCCTCATGTGTGGGCGCCGGCGGACTTTTTGGCGCCAAAGTTTTAAGTTTGGTTTTAAAATTATCCGCTGGACTTGGCAGTCCAGCGGACAATCCCGCCGTTAGTAGGCAAGTCCGCGGGACTTTTGAAAATGAACGGACTTGCCCACACACGGAGCAGTCCGTTCATTTCGAACGTAACTTCAGGTACGTAGCTAGCGTAGGCAGTAAATGCCGGCGCGCTAGCTCCGTCACCTGTCATGGATTTAAAGGGAATCCCCACGCCGAAAAACGGCGTGGGGGTCCCCCCCAAATCCATGTCAGACCCTTATCCGAGCACGCAGCCTGGCAGGCCAGGAAAGGGGTGGGGACGAACGAGCGCCCCCCCCTCCTGAGCCGTACCAGGCCGCGTGCCCTCAACATGGGGGGTGCCCTGGGGAAAGGGGGGCCGTGCGGCCCCCCCACCCCAAAGCACCTTGTCCCCATGTTGATGAGGACAAGGGCCTCTTCCCGACAACCCTGGCCGTTGGTTGTCGGGGTCTGCGGGCGGGGGCTTATCGGAATCTGAGAGACCCCTTTTATAAGGGGGCCCTCAGATCCCGGCCCCCCACCCTATGTGAATGAGTATGGGGTACGATGTACCCCTACCCATTCACCTAAGGTGTAAAATGTAAAGTAAAAAAAACACACACACACTTTTGAAAAAATAGTTTATTGCACTGCTCCGGGGGTCTTCTTCCGTCTTGGGGGTCTTCTCGCCGGACTCCCCCGCCATTTACCAAGCTCTTTTACCGAGCGGGGGAAGTCCGGCTACCTTCTTTGTCGTCGCCGCCGTCGCCTGGGGGTCTCGATCCGCCTTCGGGGGTCTTCCGGGGGTCTCTTCTGTTCTTGTGGTGGTCGTCGTCTTCCGCGCCGCCGGCGCCTTGTCCTTCTTCTTGTCCTTCTTCTTCTTCTTCTTCTTCTTCTTCCGATGTTGACCCGACGCTCTCTCTGCCCGGAATGCCTGTGCCGCTCTGCGCTGGGACTTATATAGGGGCATGGAGACAGGGTCACATGTTCATGTCACATGGTGACCCCGCCCCCTTGTGTTGTCACAGTACCGCTCGTTCGTCCCCACCCCTTTCCTGGCCTGCCAGGCTGCGTGCTCGGATGAGGGTCTGACGTGGATTTGGGGGGAACCCCCACGCCGTTTTTTCGGCGTGGGGAGTCCCTTTAAATCCATGCCAGCTTACGGAGCCAGCGCGGCGGCATTTACTGCCTACGCTAGCTACGTAATCTGAAGTCACGTGCTAAATGAACGGACTTGCCGATGAGCGGCAAGTCCGTTCATTTTCAAAAGTCCCGTGGACTTTGGCCGGCGGATTATCCGTCCGTGCGTGTGTGGGCAAGTCCGCGCGTGTGTGGGCAAGTCCACACGCTCGGAAAGTCCAGCGGACCCAGCTGGAAAGTCCGGCGGGATTGTCCGCTGGACTAGATCCGCCGGCAAAAGTCCGCACGTGTGTACACGGCATTAGAAGAAACCCTGTTAGAGTCTGCAAAAAACTTGAGACTGTAACAGAGGTTCACCTTCCAGCAGGACAGCGGCCCTAAACATACAGCCAGAGCTACAATGGAATGATTTAGACAAAGCATATTCATGTGTTAAAATGGCCCAGTCAAAGTCTTGACCTAAATCCAATGGAGAATCTGTGGCAAGACTTGAAAGTTGCTGTTCACAGATGCTCTCCATCCAATCTGACAGAGCTTGAGCTACTTTGCAAAGAAGAATGGGCAAAAATGTAATTCTCAAAGCTGGTAGAGACATACCAAAAAATACTTGCAGCTATAATTGCAGCGAAAGGTGGTTCTACAAAGTATTGATTCAGGGGGGCTGAATACAAATGCACGCCACACTTTCACATAATTATTTGTAAAAAATGTTGAAAACCATTTATCATTTTCCTTCCACTTTACAATTATGTGCTACTTTGTGTTGGTCTATAACATAAAATCCCAATAAAATAAATTTACCTTTTTGGTTGTACCATGACAAAATGTGGAAAATGTCAAGGGGTATGAAAACTTTTTCAAGGCACTGTATGTGGCAAACATAATTTTTTTGCATGAGACACATATTACACATGCCTCAGGGTGTAGAATGACCTCTCAATATTATCCCATCTGGTTTTATGGCGATTCAACTTTGAATCGTTTGAGAGCGGTTGAAATGGATCTGACAGTAATACTCCATTTATGTAGAGGAGCAACTAGCAGACCCTGAAGGGAGATTCTTGTTTATTAACGGAAGACTGTTTAATATGAAATGCACATTTACCAATATCTATTCCCCTAATAGTGAACCAAATATGTTTTTGAGGAAAGTATTGAAAAAAACGAATGTTTTTTAACCACTTAAAGTGGTTGAAAACCCTTACAAACCACTTTGACCTACAGGTAAGCCTAGATTACTGCATCACTTTAACTGACAATTGCGCGGTCGTGCAAAGCTGTACCCAAACAAAATTGATATCCTTTATTTCCCACAAATAGAGCTTTCTTTTGGTGGTATTTGATCACCTCTGCAGTTTTTATTTTTTGCGCTATAAACAAAAAAAAAGCGACAATTTTGAAAAAATATATATTTTTTACTTTTTGCTATAATAAATATCCCAAGAATTAAAAAAAAAATCAAATATCTTCATTAGTTTAGGCCAATATGTATTCTTCTACATATTTTGTGTAAAAAATCGCAATAAGCATATATTGATTGGTTTGCTAAAAAGTGATAGCGTCTTCAAAATAGGAGATATATTTATAGCACTTTTATTTATTTTTTTTTTTTTTTACTAGTAATGGCGGCGATCTGCGATTTTTAGCAGGACTGTGACATTGCGGCAGACAGTTTTTTGAGACCATTGACATTTATACAGGGATCAGAGCTAAAAATAGCCACTGATTACTGTATAAATGTCACTGGCAGGGAAGGGGTTAACACTAGGGGGCGATCAAGGGGTTAAGTTTGTTCCCTGGGAGGTGTTGCTAACTGTATGGGGGCTGGGCTGACTGGAGGAGGAGAGAGATTGTTGTTCTTAATCACTAGGAACAGATGATCACAGAATGGGGATCTGTTTGTTTGCACTGACAGATTCCCGTTCTACCTGTCTCTGGAGCGATCACGGGTGGCTGGCGGACATCGTGTCCGCCAGACCTGCTGGTTGACTCCCCCTCTTGCAAATGGGCATGCGCCCACAAATCGCCCGACATACAATGAGGAGCTAGCAGCCCCTATGGAACAGGATACAAAGCGTGCATTTCATATAGTCATAAAGCAGAAATATCAATGGGGTAACAAACCTGGGAAATGGTTGAGAAAAGCTCTCCGGGAAAAGAAAAATGCATCCTTTATCTCAAAAATAAAGGATGAGAAAGGTGAAATGGTGCACTCATCCCTGGAAATGGCTAAGGTCTTCCATACCTACTATAGTAAGTTATATAAGGTGGGTCAGTCAGAAAACTGTATGGAGGGGCAAAAGAAAAATCTCAAAATACAAGAGTACCTTCAGGGCCTGAACTTCCCAACGGTACCTAAAGAAGGCTGGCACAGTGAGAAAACCCAATTACACAGGAGGAGATGATGAATGCAATAAAAAACTTGGCGAAAGGGAAAAGTCCACGCCCTGACGGATACTCGATCATGTATTACAGAAGGTTCCAAGGGGTATTACTTCCTAAATATCTGAACGCACTTGGAGACAGAGCAAAGATTCGGGAGGAGTCATTGTTAGCCCACTTAACCCTTATCTTAAAAGAGGTGAAAGATCCAACGACCCCTGCAAGTTATAGACCGATATCTTTGCTAAATGTTGATGTAAAGATATTTGCAAAGGCCTTAGCTGATAGACTAAAACCTTTAATGTCCAAATGGATCCAAACAGATCAGGTGGAATTTGTATCAGGACGAGAGGGAAAAGATAATTGTCTTAAGACACTTTTCCTGATCCATGAAATTAAAAAGAGGAAGGACCCAGTTCTACTCCTGTCAACTGGTGCTGAGAAAGCCTTTGCCAGGGTAGACTGAGGATTTATGTTTGAAACATTAAGACATCTTGGAATAGGAAGTAAGATGATGCAATGGATTATAGCACTATACCACCACCCAAGAGCGAAAATTTGGGTAAACGGAAGTCTGTCTGCACCCTTCAAGCTATTTAATGGAACCAGGCAAGGATGCCCGCTCCCGTCAATGCTGTTCGTACTCACTCTGGAACCCCTGCTGTTGGCAATCCGAGAGAGTGTTGACATCAAGGGCGTGAGAATTGAGGAGAAGGAGTATAAAGTAGCTGCGTATGCAGATGATAATCTTTTTTATATTGCTAATCCTAGGCTGACACTACCAAATGTGATGAAGGAAGTAAGAAGATATGGGTTATTATCAAATTTTAACTAAATCATAGATCTTGAATATAACAGTGCCCCTGGGAGAGAAGCTGGCAATTCAGCCTATGTTCACCTTTGTGTGGGACAGAGAGGAACTGGGATACCTTGGAATTAAATTAATAACATCACTGAAAGCATTATATAAGGCTAACTATATCCCCTTGCTTAATACAAATAAAGAGAACTTACATCCCCTCAAATATAGACCTATTTCTTGGCTAGCTAGAATAAACGCATTTAAAATGAATATTATGCCCAAGGTGCTATATACATTTCAAATGTTCATGAGAACAATGTTCTATGAGATGTTCAAAGCTTGGGATATTTTTTTATAACCTAACCCTGTTTAAACTTCTCCACAACTTTATCCCTGACCTGTCTGCTGTGTTCCTTGGCCTTCATGATGCTGTTTTTCACTAATGACCTCTAACAAACCTCTGAGGATTTCACAGATCAGCTGTATTTATACTGAGAATAAATTACACTCAAGTAGGCGTTATTTACTAAGTAGGTGGCTTCTGAATGCAATTGGTTCCACTTGATTTTAGTTAGGGGTATCAGAGTAAAGGGGTCTGAATACAAATGCTCGCCACACTTTTCAGATATTTATTTGTAAAAAAATGTGAAAAACATTTATAATTTTCCTTCCACTTTGTATCATCAGAAAGGTACACTCACCAAAGGTCTGACCATCTTGGGGTAAGTCAAAAATTATTTTGTGGGTCAACCTCCTGGCACTCAGCTAACAGGTCACCATCAGCTCCACACCCCAGTTCAACCATATTACTCTCACCTATGGTCCTCCTGCTGTCTATATTACAAGGGAAACATGCAACACACAACTCCAGTCCAGAAAATGGGAGATGAGGAAAAACACGTCTATTGAATTAAATTGACACAAAACAAAACTCTAATTAAAAAAAAAGCTAATTCTATTCAAGTATGCATTCTTAAAGTGGTTCTAAAGGCTGAAGGTTTTTTACCTTCATGCATTCTATGCATAAAGGTAAAAAATCTTCTGTGTGCAGCCCCCACCCAACCCTTACCTGAGCCCCCTCTGATCCAGCGATGTCCACAAGAGCCTTGGCTGGATGGGGATTCTCTCCTCATTGGCTGAGACAGCAGCGGGAGTCCATTGGCTCCACTGCTGTCAATCACAGCCAGTGAGCCAATGAGGAGAGAGCGGGGCGGGGGCCGAGATACGGCTCTATGTGTCTTATAGACGCATAGAACATCGGCTCGAGACCAAGCAATCAGCAGTGTCCCCAGGGCAAGCAGCTTTCTCTGGGGGCACTGCTCAATAGGGAGAAGCCAGGAGCGCTGGCAAGTGACCCGAAAAGAAGAGGATCCAGGCTGCTGCATGCAAAACCACTGCACAGAGCAGGTAAGTATAACACATTTGGTATTTTAGAAAAAAAAAAAAACATTTGTTGGCAGAAAGTCCGACAGCAAATGTTCGACTTTCAGCCAACAAGCTCACATTTCCTGTCGGAAAATCCGACTGTGTGTACACGGCATTAGTGCACAATGGTTAGACAGTTCAGGTTTGTGTACCTGATGATGTTGAGGAATCCTGATTGCTCGGACGCATTTGTTTTAAAAAGGCTTTTGCTTACTTTAAAATGATTGTCACTGTTTTGGAAAAACACACCATAACCCGCAAAAAGACACATAAATTATAACACTGGCTACAGACAGTATGGCTAAAATGTGGAATGTTGTGATGTTTTCTACAAACTGTCTTCAGAAGTAGCAAAATTCCCTAGCTGTGCATTAACATATTCTGTTAACGTATGCACTCCCTCCCCCACACTAACATATGAATGAATTAGATGAAGATTTCTAATAAAGAACACATGTATGTCACACATTCCAGCGCTTACAAATTCTTTCTGCATGGGTTTCCTGCGGTACGGCTTTCACTGTTGAATTTGCCCATGTGATTGCATAAGATGTTTTGACATGTAAAGACTAGAGAGTAAAAATCGATATTCATTCAGATGTCGTTCATTAGGTGGGACATAAAAACAAATTAAAAGAAGCTGTATATGAGATAATGTTTTAAACTGAAATGGCACTAAACTCTGGTTTAAAAAAAATATATTCAAATATGTATTCTTAACTCAAAAAGTACCTTCTATTGCTCTTGGCCTCCTTAAAAAATGTTTTCTTTTGCTGTGTGATCTGATTTCCTGTTAGAGGGTGGCTAACATCGCTCTCCATGGCACCAATGTATGTAGGTTGGTAAGACTCTTGGCTCTGAAGCAAAGGGCTTGACCCTCAAAACGCGTAAAGCCTTAGGACGCTACGGGGGCTTCCTACACCACTGGCTGAGTACTGAGGATCTGGAGATGGTCTCGTCTGCATCCTCGCACAAGTCTATGCTTGTCATGCTTTTTCAAGTAGAATACTTTTTACGTTTCAAAATAATATTGTTATGTTGGTAATGCACTAGGTTTGTGCGCCCTTTCCTTTTGTTGTTTCCTTCTTCAAGGATGTTGATTGTTTCATAGTTTCATAGTTTCATAGTTAGTAAGGTTGAATAAAGACATCAGTCCATCCAGTTCAACCTGAGTGTCTACAATTGTCCCTATCCCTGTACATTGCACACTCACATAGGTCCCCACCCTCAAGGAGCCCACAATCCAAGGTCCCCATTCATATACTAGGGCCAATTTTTTTTTTGGCATATGAATTATTCATAGATAGCACATGGCTTTGTGGAACATAAACACCAAGCCATACAGTGGCCCAACCGAAAGTTCAGGGAAGCACTGCAGAGGATAGATTGATGAGAACCTGTATACTTCTAAATTAGGATTATGGGGCATGTTATATACAGTATACTGCTCAGGAAAAATGAAGAGGTGAACTAACTTCAAATATCCTAGCTACCCCTCTGGAGGCTGCTGCACATAGCAATCGTGATGCCCTGTGTTGCCGGGGTAGCAGTTAATACACGGCGATACACAGCCCCGGAGTGAGTAACCATTATAATACTTGCAATGACAAGCTTTTGTTGTCCAGCACTTCTTTTTGGGACAGCTTACTGAAAGAATAATCCTCAGATGTGCTTCTTGTTGGTGCATGGGTGCATGACTTCGCTGATCAGTGAATGCTTGTCATTGACAACAATATGATGGATACTTACTCCAGGGCTGTGTATGGTTGTGTATAGTATAACTCCACTACAGCGGCAGCATGGGACCTTACTTATGCTATCTGAAGTAGGGTCTGGAGGGGTGGCCAGGATATTTGAAGTTAATGCACATTTACATTTTTTGTGAAAATGTTAATTTACCCTTTAACATAAAGGGTAATGTTTGTCTGAGAATATGATACTATTTTAACTACAATCAGCTCCATCTGAGCATACTCATACAAGAGAAATACCCAATATTTCCAGTTATAGGACACATGTATCTCATTCCCCCTTTCCCAAGTGATAATGCTGAACTTGATCTCTTCCATGGGTCTCCAAACTCCATGGGTGGGTGCAGCCTTTATGTGGCCCTTGGGGTATAATTGCTTCCACTGACATGAGGCACTATTCCCCCCATTGATACACGGCACTATTCCTCCCTTTGACACCAATGATAAGGCACCATTCCTTCCACTGACACCAACAGTGGGGTTCTATTCTTCCCACTAACATGAACAGTGGGGCACTATTCTTTCCACTGATATCAACAGTGGGGCAGGAGAACTGGAGCTCTTCCATATATGCCTCCCCACACTTGTGACTCATGACTCATTACTCTCACGACTAAAACTTATTGTAATAATCAGCGCATCCAGTGGCTAGAATACGTCTAAATAGGAATGGTACTCCACTGTGCAGAATCTTGATTAAACACAAACGTTCCTGGACTATGACGTACCTTGTACCTAATAATAATACAGATGTATCAATGTTTATTGGTTTACCTCAACGTTATCAAAGTTTGCATCATACTAGATATATTGGGCACCTCTCCTGCCTTACTGTATCTCCAGGGACCCTCATTAAGGTCCACTGGGAGCTTCTTTATTAACTGGTTCTAATCTGAGCCTTGTCACAGTGTGTACCCGAAAGGGGTGACTGGCTTTGCCCCATGTGGGGCCGTTAGCTTTCGCTTACAAGTAGCTCATAGACGATCTCTACCGTAGTTAACCTGATTATATGTTTATTATAACCCTTTTGTAATGCATATCTCTGTTGTTTTACAATATCCTCTTACTTTCTATGTAAACTGTAAACTTCAATAAAAATCTATGGTTAAAAAAAAAAAGATATCAACAGTGGGGCACTATTCCCCCAACTGACATCAGTAGTGGGGTACTATTATTTCCACTGACATAACAGTGGGGCACTATTGCTTTCCATTGACACCAAAAGTGGGGCACCATTCCTTTCACTGACACCAACAGTGGGGCACTGTTTATTTCACTGGTACCAACAGTGGGACGCTATTCCTTCTACTGACACCAATGATGGAGCACAATTCCTTACACTGACACCAACAATGAGGCACACTTTCTACCACTGGTATAGATGATTGGGCAGCATTCCGCCCACTGACATTAACAATGGGATGATGGGGCACTATACCTACTGACCACGGACACTGTAATTTTTTACTACCTGGAAAGTGCAAAATCTGGTGCAGCTCAGCATAGAAATCAATCAGCTTCCAGTTTTTTTTTTTTGACAAAGCTTAATTGAACCAGCTGAAGTTAAAAGCTGATTGGCTACCATGCAGAGCTGCACCAGATTTTGCACTCTCCAGTTTTTCTACTCCCACTAGCCACAGTCCAGCTCTCCTAATGTCGGAAGGAGCGTAAACAGACCCTTTGTTTGGAATGGTTGGAGACCACTGGTCTATTTTAATAATCTCAGAATCAAAATGAGACATATTAGAAATGGGACTTACTGAGATTAGAGTAAGGTTAAGGGCAATATTAGAAGCCCCATAAGGACAGTAGGGGGCTGTGTTAAAGCTGAGGAAGCAAAAAGCAGTAATGGTTAACTATATGTTTAACACACCAGATTCCACTCAACACTAAATCATCATTGCTACTTGAAAACACCTTATATCATTGCAGTAGTAAAACTGCAAGGTCACTTACAAAACCAATATAGAGAGATTGGAGATGATGTTTTACTCTAACCCTGTGCTGTGATTGTTCTACAGAAACTGCAGTGAGACCAGAGAGGCAACAGATACTAGAGAAAACAATTAGCTGCTTGTAATGAGTGTCAAGACTTGGCATCACTACCCCGCCAGCAATCTATCTGGCTACAATTCATGCAGTATTCTCCCACTCATTCAAGCTTATAGTTGAGCATCAAAGGTCCTGCCAAGCCAACAAAGGCGGTTTTATTGTAAACAATAGATAGTAGTATTGATGCATTTATTATGTTTTTTTTTTCCCTCAAAAGATAGTGGATGTCCATATATTATCTAATGTTAACTATTTTTGAATTTTGATTAGTTTCAGCAGCCAACAGACTCATTTACCACTAGTCTTAAAGAGAACCTGTGGTTATCTGCAATAGCTTCCACTTTCGAATTGTTTTAATTACCTCTCAGGGATTACTTGATTTTTTGTAATATACTTTCCCAATTTGAACAGATGCGTCAGGCTAAGTGTGAGGTTAGCAATCTTGTCTCCTGCCTAAGCTCAGTACAGGCCTGACACTGCTGATATTTCTGCTCTGACAAGGAGATTTCTGTCTGCTGCCCCCTCTTTGCTATCAGTATGAATTACTTTTGACAAGTTTCCCGGACACCAAGAGAAACATGGTGACAGGGGAGGGACCCCCAGCTGATTGACAGCCTCTGCTCTATTCCAGTGTGCTGTGTGGAGGGGGGGGGGGGTGTCCCTCTCCTCTAATCATCTGTCAGAGCTCCCATCACTGAGCTCTTCTGAGTGTAATTTTAGCTTTCCGCCCCCTTTTTTTTCTAAACTTTTTTCTAAACTTTTTTCTAAAGGGTTGCTTGCTTGGCCCGGCCGTTATTCAGAGAATACCTTGCATTTTTATTTTTCTCTGATTGGACAAGGTCAAGACTGTGACACCATTGCGTCTCCTTTTCACCCCAATCAGGCAATGCTTTGCATTTATTGAATATATGCAAGGCATTCTTTGAATGGCCGCCACTCTGTGGTTATTATGTAGAAGGGCAGCCACTCTGCACAGCACCCGGAAACCAATCCGCGGTCCAGGTCAGCGGGACCGGGGGGGCGACCTGTGCAAGTTCACCTTACAGAGTTTTCTGTAAAGGTGAACTTACCCTTTAAAGACCAGAAAGATTTGCCCCCTTAATGACCAGGCCATTTTTGCAATACGGTACTGCGTCGCTTTAACTGACAATTGCACGTGTGAAGCAGTACTCAAACAAAATTTATGTCCTTTTTTCCCACATATAGAGCTCTCTTTTGGTGGTATTTGATCACCTCTGCGTTTTTTTTATTTTTTGCGCTATAAACAAAAAAAAGTGCGTAATTTTGAAAAGAAAACAATATTTTTTACTTTTTGCTATAATAAATACCCCCCCCCCCCCCCCAAAAAAAATGTCTTCATCAGTTTAGGCCAATATGTATTCTTCTACATATTTTTGTTAAAAAAAAATCGCAATAATCATATATTGATTGGTTTGCGCAAAAGTTATAGCGTCTACACTTTTGACACATTTTTGGGACCATTGACATTAATACAGCGATCAGTGCTATAAAAATGCACTGATTACTTTGTAAATGTCACTGGCAGTGAAGGGGTTAACACTAGGGGTTGATCAAGGGGTTAAGTGTTCCCTAGGGAGGTGTTTCTAACTGTGGGGGCAGTGTAGTGACTGGGGGAGGAGACAGATTGCTATTCCTAATCACTAGGAACAGACGATCTGTCTATCCTCCCCTGACAGAATGGGGATGTCTGTTTACATTGACAGATCCCCGTTCCGTCTCTCTCAGGAGCGATCGCAGGTGGCCGGCGGAAATCCCGGCCGCTGGCATGCACCCCCTAGTGGTCTTAAAGCGACCGACGTACAATGTCGGCAATTCGCCCAGGAGAGCCAACCCGCCGCAGTACAGCTGTGGTGGCTGGTCTGTGGTTAAAATATATCATGTATGCCCTCCACCACAGTAGAACATACTCACCTTTCTTTTGCTACCCTGTCACTACATGTAGCCAACAGGAAATAGGAAAAAAGTTGCTCTTGTTGGAGCTTACATGAAGCTGAGGGCTCTCTCCTCCTCCATGTTACAGCACTTGCAATGGCAAAGTGCAGTAAAGTAAATGAATAAGCTATTACGCCGACTAGAACCATAATTTAACAGGACCTAAGAGGGCCACAAGAGTGGTGGGGAACACCAGGTGAAGTGCATGCAGCTCCTCTCAGGTTACGTCACAAGATCCTAGTGCACATATATAAAACAAAAACAAGAGGGCGCCTCCATCTAGGTGTAAAAATGTATTAAAAAGAGTAAAGGACAATAAAAATGCACTCACTAATTAAAAGCGGATCATGGCTTGTCATAAACCCATATAGACTTCCATAGGATCACCATGAGGCTGCAGAGGCAGGCAAGCAGCTGGCTGAAGCAGAGTTTGGCCGCTTAGCTGTTGGAAGTATAGCTGTCAGGCTTGAGGCTGGTACATAGGCAGCAGCTGCTTCTGGGTGTAGCAAGATGGCTGAGGCTCCAATCAGCACCTCTCTCAGGTGAGTGATGATGACAGGAAGTGGAGGCGGAGTGGCTACATGTTTCAGGGCAACAGGACTGCCCCTTTATCAAACAATAGGACTATCACATTGATTGGCAGTTTCCACAGGGATCAGTCCGTTATGAGCTATGCATACTTATATTAGTGCAAACTGTAACCATGCTATAGAAATTCTACCTAAATTCCAACTTTAACTTTTCTTGTTAAAAAAAAATCCAACTTTAACAACAAATCTCTCTTCTTATCAGTAAAGCTATATTTTGTATACTTTTTTTGAAGTTATTGTTTATATTAGCCTCATAAAATTAACAAAATCATAGATCATATATGCTAAACACCAAATTGGACATGCCAGAAAAAAATTAACCATGTAATTCATGTTCAGTGTTTGTGCTTTCCTGCAGCATTCTGCCATGCACCCCAAACCAGAGCTAGAGCTCTCCAATCAGCTAATCGTATTGTTTCTCTCACCCATCTAATAATTCCATGGCTTTAACCGGTCCCCGACCGGCGCACGACGATGTACGTCGGCAGAATGGCACGGACAGGCATAAGGGCGTATATATAAGTCCCTTTTTAAATGCCGCCATGCCATCGGGAGCACGCCGGGAGCGGCGCGCTCCCGTGCCGGTCGGGACCCCGCGCCGGTCGGGACTCGATCGCCGCGGGGACACCCGCGATCGTCTCACTGGAAGGCTGAACGGGGAGATGCGGAAATAAACAGCATCTCCCCGTTCTGCCTAGCAACTAGTGACGCCGATCTCTGCTCCCTGTGATTGGAGCAGAGATCAGCATTCACTAGCTGACAGCCACGCCCCCCCACAGTAAGAAACACACCCCTAGGCATACTTAACCCCTACACTGCCACCTAGTGGTTAACCCCTTCACTGCCAGTGTCATTTATACAGGAATCAATGCATTTAAATAGCATTGATTGCTGTAAAAATGACAATGGTCCCAAAAATGTGTCAAAAATGAGCGATGTGTCCGCCATAATGTCGCAGTCACAATAAAAATCGCTGATCCCCGCTATTACTAATAAAAAAAATATTATTAATAAAAATGCTATAAAACTATACCCTATCTTGTAAACGCTATAACTTCTGCGCAAACCAATCAATAATCGCTTATCGCTTATATGTAGAAGAATACGTATCGGCCTAAACTGAGGAAAAAAATGTTTTTTTATATATTTTTGGGGGATATTTATTATAGCAAAAAATAAAAAAGAATGCGTTTTTTTTTTTAAATTGATGCTCTTTTTTGTTTATAGCGCAAAAAATAAAAACCGCAGGGGCGATCAAATACCACCAAAAGGAAGCTCTATTTGTGGGAAAAAAAGGACGTCAATTTTGTTTGGGAGCCACGTCGCACGACCGCGCAATTGTCAGTTAAAGCGACGCAGTGCCGAATCGCAAAAAGGGGCCTGGTCCTTTGGCTGCAAATTGGTCCGTTCTGAAAGTGGTTAAAGCAGTTTATTCCACTTGACACACCTCAAGCAAGGGTGTACACGTTTTTTTTTTTTTTTTTTGGGCAGGTGTTATTAAGGGTGTGAACAGCAATAAAATAAAAATGAGTAAAAGGAAATTAACTACATTGTTGGGAATTGTGGCCAAATGTATTTTTAGCAAACTGAGCAACTATTGCTAACACCTTATCAGGCCATCACAATGTTGTTGTAATACTTTATAAAAGATCATTTACAAAGTTCAAGATTGAAACAAATGGTATAGCATGCATCATTTATTAAACAGCACTTCTATTCCAGCTAGTACGGTCCTAAATAAAAAATATTGGACTGTGAACTGGGGATAATTTTACCTGTGGCTTCAATGTAGCAAATTACTAAAAATACCGTGCTGTGCTAAATAAAGTAATTATAATGCAAACATTAGAAAAATACCAAAGAAGCTATTTAACATAAAAAAAAGGTCCATGTGATGATCCCATTCTTCACTGAGAAATCAAATAAATCAGTGCATCCTCCACCAGTGTGAATAACTGTCACCAAAAATGAATGTATGGGGGCTTATCAGAGTTCCATGACCTCCTAAATTAATAGAAAGTAGACATGTGCACTACCGAAAAACTTGTTTGTTTTCGTTTTATTTGTTAGTTTTTTTTCGATTTCCAGATCATTCGTTATGATCGAAATTCGTTATTTTGAATAAATTCGTAACTTTGGAAAAATTCTAATTTGTTATGTTCCATTCGTTTAGATGCGGTATTCGTAAATTCAAAAATTCGTAAATTCAAAAATTCGTAAATTAGAAAATCGGAAAATTCAAAAAAATACAAAATAATAACTAACTAATAATAACTATTACATTATAGGTATTGGAATTTCCTTTCAAATTTGGCTGTTTATGACTGTAATGAATACAAATTTATCCAAAGTTATGAATTATCTGAAATAATGAATGCAGCATCTAAATGAATGGAACGTAAGGAATTAATAATAATAATAATAAAAAGTTTTAATTATTATTATTTATTATTATTATTAATTCGTTATGTTCCATTCGTTTAGATGCAGCATTCGTTATTTTGGATAATTCGTAACTTTGGATAAATTCATATTCGTTACATTTACTAACAGACAAATTTATAAAGAAATTCAAATACCTATAATTTAATAGTTATTATTATTAGTTAGTTATTGTTTCTAGACTTTCAAATTTTCAAGTTTTCATTCTTATTTTCGGATTGACGTTCTTTTAAATTTTTGGATTTTCATTCTTATTTTCGAATATTCGTATTTACAAATTTTGGTTTTTGGAAAAATTTGTTAAATGGGTTTTCGTTAAGTCGAATATTTCCGAATTAATGAATTTGTCGAATTTAATTGAAAAATGAATTTGGAAGGAAACAAATTGCATTTGTCTAATGGAAAGGTCATAACTCGCATTGGATGGGAGCTCCTTCGCACACTGTAGGAAACACAGCTTGATAGTAGATCAAATGCAAAGCCACCCAAAGATGTCAGATTGTTCTCTTATAAGGGGTAGAGAGGACCCATAGGCCTTCCTCTGATGCCATCCTCTCTTGCACTTGCGGCTCTGTTCCCGCCTCTCTCCTGGATGACCGTGCGTCACCATATGGCCAGTCATCTGGGCAGGAATGGAGCTGCAAGTGCAAGGGGGGATGGCATCAGTGTATGCATAGTTACATTTTTCCAAGCTGTAAATATTTCCACACCTGGAATTCCTCTTTAAAGTATATGGCACTTTTGCATTGCTAATTTTGAACTATAGTGAACTAGGGATAAGGCTGCATAAAAGAGGATGTCAGAGATTTTCTGTATCTCTCCCATGAGAGCGTACATATATATGGCAATACAGTGAAAAATTATGAAATGGGGCCAGTCCACTACCAGTCTGAAGGAAGGCCGATTCACTGTAAATGGAAATCTAAAACATAAGCATCAAGATATTCAAACAAGATATCTTGTTAAATGTTATCATTTCTTCTTTCATTGGTTGTGCTACCAATCATCTATTGAGATATTATATCATTGGCATTGGGCTTTAACACAAGGATTAGCATTTTTATTGTAGCCATTAGGTAATAACTTTCAAATCATACTGGACTTGGCTAAAAATAACTGTTTAACTGAATTTAACTGAATTTTTTTTAAATTAAGATTTGTATGCTGGTGTCTGTGAATTGAGCCTATTGCATGTATTATTACTCAATAACAATATACATATTTAGTGTTTAGTAGTTGTAAAAATAAAAACTTTCATTAAGTATAGATCCACCAGATTACAAATTGTTGGATTTTCTAACACCTTAACTGAATAGTTATTGTAATAATAGTTTAGCCATCATAGTCATTTAATATTGCAATATATTTCATCCAGGAAACTTAAAAAAAGGGCTGCACCCTCACTGCAAGGGTTAATTTCTCATTTAGTCTAGGTCAGGGATATGCAATTAGTGGACCTCCAGCTGTTGCAAAACTACAAGTCCCATCATGCCTCTGCCTCTGGGTGTCATGCTTGGGGCTGTCAGTCTTGCTATGCCTCATGGGACTTGTAGTTCTGCAACAGCTGGAGGTCTTCCAATTGCATATCCCTTGTCTAGGTGAAAGAAGAAGCACTTTACCTGATCTTCCGCTCCCTGAGAGATAGTACTCCCCCATTCTTTGGTGGTGGACTCTCCCTTGGTGTCATCACATCCAAACCGGGGTATGGAAGCTGAATTGGTTTTAATGACCTTGGGATCTTGGACTGCTAGAGCATTGGAAGAAGACACAGGGACCAGTCTATCATTGCAGAGGAGTGGAGGATCCTGTAATTAGAACTTCTTTCATATGTCCTCTAGACCTACACAAGCCCCACTGCAAGGGATCATTTTTTTAAGGGTTAGTTCACCTTTACAAAAAAAAAATGCCTATGCAGATAAGGGGTGTCTGTAGATAAAAACAAACTGTGCAGCTCTGACTAAAACTGAATTATGGCCTTGCTATAAGTGTAGGCCATTTATGTACCTCTTGGGGCCTGACTGGAATACTCCCAGGACGTTGCTAAGTGGGGATTAGTCATTACTGCTCAGGAGCAAGCTTTTTCTCTGATCTCCCTCACATGCTCCTTCTTTTCCCTGATGCAGATCTGAGCTCTGTGTTTGAGAACGCACTCCTGTGGTGGAGAAGGTGAGCAGTATTGACTATGCCTCACTTAGTAACATCCTATGCCTTATAGCAAGGATATGATTCAACTTTAGTCAGAGCTGCACAGTTTGTTATGATCTACAGATGCCCCTTATCTGCACAGGACGTTTTTTGATAAAGTTGAACTAACCCTGACATTTGGGCTTTAATGTCAGATGGCTAAAATAAAGCAATTTATCCTCATGTTAAAGTTTTGTGAATTCAGTATTATGTCTAATGAAACAGATCTGTGTAATTACTGAGCTGTGCATGAACAATCTTATCAGAAAGATATAAGTTGAGTTTACTTTCCACATTTTCCTGAATTGTACAGAGCAATGACTGCCCCTCCAGCGCTCACTGGAGCTGCAGACTGTAGAGCGGGCAAGAGCTGCTGACTCAGGCTCTCAGTAGCACACTGAGAATCTGAGCTGACTGCCGGTCAAGTATCTGGGTGGGTCCCGACATTACGGTTGGGATCCCTGCAGAGCCTTGGACTTTAGCCAGACTGTCAGCTGAATCTGGGTCACAGAAGTGCAGAAATAAGCTTTGGCTGTACTTCTGTTTTTAGGGCTTGTTTACATTTGCAGCAACCCTTGCTCTCTCCACCACAGATGGCTTTTCAGAGTGTGGCTGGCAACTAACTGGGGGGTTATATGCTGTCTCCTTGGGGCCTGTTTTAACCCTTAATAGCCCACACCACTGTGCTGCAACCACGTGAATTGCACCAGCATTACTCGCTGAATGAGCCAGGAGGTATCATTTTGCTAGCATGTGTACAATCCACCATCTGGGTTAGTTGGGGGGGCAGTAAAAACATTGCCTATATTTACTGCCCCCCTCCCCCAAAAAAGTGTACCGTATATACTCGAGTATAAGCCGAGTTTTTCAGCACATTTTTTTGTGCTGAAAGTGCCCCCCTCGGCTTATACTCGAGTCAAGCACTTTTCTGCAGCAAAAAAAAAAATTCACTTGGGTCTAGGAGTCCCAAATTTGGTGTGCCAACCCAGTGGACCTAGCACTGTAACATATCCAGTTCCTAGCTGGGGTTCCTAGCACTAAGTGGCCCGGAGATACGGGGCCCCAAAGTCGGTTCAGAAATTGTCATTCTCTGCTGCAGAAAAGTGCTTGACATTTTCTGACCCGAATTTGGGGCCCCATATCTCGGGGAAACTTGGAGCTAGGAACCCCAAATTTGGCATTCAAACCCAGTTGAACGAGCACTACAACATATCCAAAGATGGGGTTCCTAGCACTAAGTGGCCCCGAGATACAGGGCCCCAAATTCGGTTCAGAAAATGTCATTCTCTGCTGCAGAAAAGTGCTTGAGATTTTCTGACCCAAATTTGGGGCCCCATATCTCGGGGACACTTGGTGCTAGGAACCCCAAATGTTGTATTCCAACCCAGTGGAATTAGCACTACAACATATCTAAAGATGGGGTTCCTAGCACTAAGTGACCCTGAGATACAGGGCCCCAAATCGGTCAACTGTGTCCATCTGCATGGGCACAGTGAGGCTGCAAATGGGCATCGTTGACCCTCTTTTCCACTTACAGTAGCTGCGCATTTCTCACCCTAGGCTTATACTCGAGTCAATAAGTTTTCCCAGTTGTTTGTGGTAAAATTAGGTGCCTCGGCTTATATTCGGGTCGGCCTATACTCGAGTATATACGGTAAATTAAACCTTACTGCTTGCTTAGAAAGTATAACAAATGTAATGTCCATAGTCTGGGCATGGGTGCACTTTAAAGTCTAGGTCAAGTCTACTTTTGTTTAGGTTTAAATCCCAACTCCTGCCCATTTTTCTTTACAGAATGGGGAAGGCGTTAGAACCTCTATCCAGTTTTTATTCATGGTCTGTTTCCCCATTAGGAAGATTTCCTCTCATCTCCTGTTGGAAAGATCTCCCATGGTTCCCAGTTCCAGCAGGCACACAGACTGAAACAATAATTATTTACCAAAATAAGAGCGGGATAAAGCCCTGTCAGGTATTTATTATTATCTCTTCCCCCTGTTATTGTTGAAGTACGCTCCCCTCATTTCTTGCCCATTTTTGGTCACCCTAATCATAATGCAAGCCATACATACAGTATACTGCAGTTTTTATGCAGTTCCCACTAGTTCTGATTACAATTAACGATCAACTGGATGAACCACCACCAGTTTCTTCTGTTGCACAGGAGGGGTTATGTATGCCTGCAGATCAAACTTTTTACAGTTTTGTTTTTTTTTTACTCTAAATTATCTAACACAAGCAAAACAATCGAACATCTATCCTGTATCTGAAAAACAAACATTGGAGACATTTGTTCTTGTTCTTCTATAGTCTGTTCTACTAGTCACAAAGTGACATTTATGATAGTTTTAGATAATAATTTAACTGTCATTCTTGTGAAATCTTATAAACAACAGGTGCCTCCTGTCTACCTGGAAATGTATTGTACCTATGTAGTAACTGTCAATGCCTGTGCTCGTAAAAGGGTTTGGACAGAGTATGCAAAATCATTTTTATATATTTTTTTCATTTCCCCAAGATAAACGGCAAACAACGTTTAATTGTGGCAGAAAGAAAAGTGAAGATTTAAGAACACACTAGTGACTTAAAGCGGTATTAAATTCAAAAAGAAAAAATTATATACATTACAGCATAAAAATCCATAAATAAAGCAGCTGCATTGGTTTTCTTTTTTTTTTTTTGCACCGAGTGAGCCAGCCAGTAACGCACTTTTTTTCTTAGGGTGTTTCCACTCTTTATGGAGGAGCAACAGAGACACCTTTAGACAGAAGTATTGTTGATCGGGGGTAGAGTTTGATAAAACTGCAAATTTAGATGGACTAGAGTCATTTGACTAACAGTTTAAAGCTGTACTCCAGCTAACCATTTTTAAGCTGTTACAACAACAGTTTTTTTTTCTCCTTTTGGGATAAAGTTTTTACATAAATATATAAAAGCTGATCATTTATAGCTCCCCTGCCAGTGTTAACTGGTTTGTCTCAACACTTTAACAGCTACTTTTGCTGGAAAGAGTAGTCTGTTAACCAGTTCCCTACCGCCATATTGTAAAATGACGGCGGCAGGAACCGTTCCTCCCTCCGGGTGGGCGTCATATGACGTCCTTGGCTTCACGGTGTTCTGCCAAAAACTGTCCCCCCATCGGATAGTGTCCGCCCCGTAATGCGCAGCGCTTGCGCAGTACGGAGGACAAGGAGACTCTGAAAGTCCCCGAAGATGAATGGCGCCTGCGCACCGAATCCAGGTTCAAGCCCCACCATGCAAGTGGACATACGGTAGCACTTAGTAACAGGGCCGCTCGCCACACTTCGGGCATGGCCTCGCTTCGCTCACCACACTTCGGGCACAGCCTCACTTTGAGCACGGCCTCACTTCGCTCACCATGCTTCAGGCACGGCCTCGCTTTGCTCTGCAATTTTTTATTCTAATTCTATGTCCACTTGGATGGTGGGGCTTGAACATGGACTCAGTGCGCAGGCACCGTTCATCTTCGGAGACTTTCGGCGTCTCCTTGTCCTCCGTACTACGCAAGCGCAGTACAGGGCGGACACTATCCTATGGGGGACAGTATTCGACACAACACCGGCATTGTGGAGAGCGCGTGCTTACCGCATCTATCGGGACCCGATGCGCATGTCCGGCGGCTCCCGCCGGGCACCCGCTCGCTCATCACAGATCCACGTCCTGTCAGGGGAGAGGATAACTGATCGTATGTTCCTTGTACAGAGGAACACCGATCGGTCTCCTCCCCTCATCAGACCCCTCCCCTCACAGTTAGAATCACTTCTTAGGACACACATGTAACCCCTGCAGCGCCCCCTAGTGTTAAACCCCTTCCCTGCCAGTCCCATTTATACAGTAATCAGTGCATTTTTTATAGCACCGATCGCTTTATAAATGTGAATGGTCCCAAAATAGTGTTAAAAGTGTCTGATCTGTCCACCGCAATGTCACAGTCACGATAAAAATTGCAGATCGCCGCCATGAGTAGTAAAAAAATAAATACAAATAATAATAAAAATGACAAATCTATGTAAAAATATGTAGAAGAATACATATCGGCCTAAACTGAGGAAAAAAAACAATTTTTTTTTAAATTGGGGAATATTTATTATAGCAAAAAGTAATAAATATCGTTTTTTTTTTCAAAATTTACGCTTTTTTTTGTTCATAGTGCAAAAAAAAAAAATAAAAAACGCAGAGGTGATCAAATACCACCAAAAGAAAAGCTCTACTTGTGGGGAAAAAAAACGATTAAAATTAATTTGGGTACAACGTCGCATGACCACGCAATTGTCATTCAAAGTGTGACAGTGCTGAAAGCTGAAAATTGGCCTGGGCAGGAAGCGGGTGAAAATGCCCTGTATTGAAGTTGTTAAAGGAAGTTAAAAAATAACAGAAAGTGGTTGCAAAGGTGGAAGTTTTTTTTATCTTAATGCATTCTGTGTGCAGCAGCCCACCTCACACTTGTCTCTCTCCAGTGATGTCCACGAGTGTTTCAGCCATCCGAGATTCTCTCCCTCCTGATTGGCTGAGACACAGCAGCAGCACCATTGGATGTCGCTGCTGTCAATCAAAGTCAGCTAGCCAATCAGGGGAAAGAGGGGGCGGGCCAGGTCGGGGCTCCGTGTTTAAATGGACACAGAGAGCTGTGACTCGGCTCGGGTGCCCACCATAGCAAGCTGCTTGTTGTGGGGGGCAATGAACAGGAGGGAAGGGCCAGGAGCACATAAGAGGGACCTGAGAAGAGGAGGATCTGGGCTTCTCTGTGCAAAATCACTGAAACAGAGCAGGTAAGTATAACATGTTTGTTATTTTTATAGAAAAACAAAACAAGACTTTACAATCACTTTAATCGCCGGATCACCAAATGGAAAAAAGGCTAAAAAGAAAATGAATGCAGCCACCGCATCTAAGAATTGGTGAGCTGCAATATATTACATTTATAATTTTGGGTTTAATTCTGCTTTAAATTGGAACCTATGCTCACCTCCACTCCACATCCTGGAGCTCCTGCAGCGGCTGACAGGTTTTCTTCCGGTTTCCGATCTTTAGCCATTTTGATTGGGCCAGGAATTTATTTGAATAGACTTTCGCAGTGTTCTAAAGGCCCACTCTAACCCTTTGTGCAGCAGTCCCATTGTGTGTGCATGAGCTTGGTAGTTTTGTCAAACACAGTGCAAATCATCCCAGTAGCAACACTGCCCATAATTTATACAGTATATGGCTGCTGAAGTCCATTTTTTCTTTTGCTCCCTCTGCTAGATAGTATGTCAGAAAGCTTTCCCATTCAGTTGAATAAATAAAGGTCATTGCCTTTCAGTCGCTGTTCCTTAAAACAACTTTATAGAAAATTATTTAAATATTTCATAATTTATTGCATGTATTGCCAAGTATGTTCCTATAAACCAAAAAAAACTCAACAAAGAGAGTCTTGTCCTTTAACAATATCCATTGTAAACTCCTGATTTATAAATAAAAGCACCATTCATAAAATTTAGTGTTGATTCAAATGTGTCATTTATCATTTACAGTATCTACTGGATACGTTTAGAGTTTATAAAGAGGTTTGTGATCAGTTGATAAGGTCTTCAGTCCCTGGATATATAAATGATTTGTTACAGGAGATTCAGAATGAGATTTATAGTCAATTGAAGAACCCAGTTCTGATGAGAGTGAGATCTGTGTGCTATAGTTTGTGTAGAAATAGGGGGGCGAGAAAAGGAGATGAGTTTGGCACCACCACTCTTGAAAGACTTTCCTTGACTAAAAGGCAAGTACCTACCTTCTTGTGCGATAGTAAACCACATTCAGACATGCCATGTGGAACTGAATTTATTACGGTTCTATTAATTAGATTTTTCATTAGCATGGTTTTAATAATCTTGGGAAACCACAAATCTATTGTGATGGTGGGTTTGTTTCCACATGCTGGTATACTGTACATGCTCCAGTGGTATTTAGAGGATGTATTGCCAGGAATTCATGTAGCTCTTTTTTGAATGGTTGTTGAGATGTAATACGTATGTAGCTGGTTGAAGGTCTAGATCAGTGGTCTCCAAACTTTCTAAACAAGGGGCTAGTTTACTGTCCTTCAGACTTTAGGGGGGCTGGACTGTGGCCATTGGGAGTAGAAAAGGTCCTGGCTTAAGTGGGAAAAAACAATGCCCCATCTTTGGTGTCATTAGGAGGAATTGTGCCCCATAATTGGTGTCAATGGGCCCAATTGTTGGTGATATTGGGAGGAATTTTGCCCCATTGTTGGTGTCATTGGGAGGAATTGTGCCTCTTCATTGAGTACACTAACCAGAACACATACTTACTTATACAATTTCTTTACAGAACATGGATGCATTTGGCTCCTGAGGAGTGGACAGAAGTCCTTGAAACGCATCGAGCCTTCCTTTATGCATTCAACACATATCGATCGATTTTAGATGGTTTTACCTTTTTGTCTATTGTGTAATGGTTTACCTGAGTATATGGAGGATTAGGATGTACATTTTATTTGTTTATGCCATGTTGTTATGTATGCTGTTTACCAATATAGTCCAATTTACTATTTTTACAATTCATGCATGTAATACTGTTTTCTATGCCATGTCGATCATTGGTCTTAATAAACATACAAATGTTTGGACTTATGTGAATTTGATTGGTCCCACCATGCACTCCTCACTCAAAGTCCCAATTCCCCACTTTTTTATACATTTGGGTCAGTTGGGGAGGGGGGGTTATGCCCATTTTTGGTTTCAGTGGATTAAATAGAGCCCCAAAGACTGGATAAAAGCAGGCAAAGGGCCACCTCTGGCCTCTTGACCACAGTTTGGAGACCACTGGTCTTGATGAACATCAAGAATTCTGTGAAGTTATTTTGCTTTTATTAAGTATGGATTCCCTACGGTGCACTCCCTAGTCACACTGTCTTTTTAGATGCTGGGCAGCTGTGTTACAAAGCCCAGCTCCAGCCAAGACCTTTTTTTTTCTATTTTTTTTTACAGTGGCTTAGAAATGTAAGAACTTTATTTAGACAAACATAATAACACATAAAAGAGGATCACGTACACTTTGTAATTCTTTAATTAAAATATGAGCTCCAGAAATCCCCCTGCTAAAGTTTCCTGAACCTCGGCATCTCCAGACGCCAGCTGTTACACTGATTGCCACTGTAGAATTTGGCTGAGTCTTCTGTTTGCTCAGATCATACAGTCAACCCTTGTGTCACCAGCAGGCCTCTAGGATTAGAGTGGCCAAATTGTGACGTGGATCGTTAACTTTTTCCATCTAACAATGCATCCAAACACAAAATGCTTTTCTTCATGTTTTATATGTAGATCCCTTTTAAGAAAAACTGATATTAAATAAAACACCTGTGTGATTAAGCTCTGACGGAAGTAGCCACGCTATGGCTCAAGCTAGTTCTTGGACAATAACCAAAAACCTAATCTTTGAGTTCATCCTGGAACTAGTATATTAGTAGTCAGTAAATGCTTCCATCCGATATCACTGACACTGGAATTTTGTTTCAGGACACAGACCATTCCCATTTGTTTTATGTGTGCTACAGCAGAGGATCACAGCGTGCTTAAATCTATGAAGCTATTCACATCAGTGTGTTGTGTTAAGCCCCATACACACGGTCGGAAAATCCGACCACCAAATCCATTTGGTCCGACGGATTTAGTCCGACTGGTGTTGCATACACACGGTCGGACAAAGTTGTCGGAAAATCCGATCATTCTGAACGTGGTGACGTTTGTTGCCTACGACGGGACTACGTAGAGGCTAGTAGCCAATAGCTTTGGTCTTGTAATGTGATCTGAGCATGCGTAGCACTTTGTCCGTCGGACTACGCTACACACGATCGGAATTGGTGTGATCGGACTTTGTTGTCGGAAAATCTATCCAGCAGGAGATAGAACTTTGTCCGTCGGACAATCCGAGGTAAACTGTCCGATGGTGCCTACACACGGTCGGAATTTCCGACAACATTGTCCGATAGGACAGAATCCATCGGAAAATCCGACCGTGTGTATGGGGCTTTAGAGAATAGTGCAATAGTGCATTGAATTTTTTTTACAAAATTTGCTTGCTGCATCCTTTGTGCGTTTTGGTAAAGACACCGGTTACAATAAATTAATGGAAGATGGAAATGGAAAACACACTGAAAAAGCAATATCTGTTTTTCTATGTGCTACAAATTAACCACTTCATATCCTGCGTATAGTCAAATGATGTCCGCAGATGGGATCTCCCATCCTGGGTGGGCGTCATACGACGCCCTCAGCTTCCCGCTGGCATAGGGGGTGCGCGTGCCTGCCTCGTAGGTGCCGATGCGCGTGCCCGGCTGCCACGATGTCTGCCGGGCACCCGCGATCACACCTGACAGAGCAGGAACGTGAATTCACATCCTGTCAGGGTAGAGGAGACAGATTGTGTGTGTTCCTAGTATATAGGAACACCGATCGGTCTCCTCCCCCAGTCAGTCCCATCCCCCCACAGTTAGAACACACAGTCAGGGAACACAGTTAACCCCTTGATCGCCCCTAGTGTTAACCCCTTCCCTGCCAGTGACATTTATACAGTAATCGGTGGCTATTTATAGCTCTGATCGTTGCATAAATGTCAATGGTTTCAAAAAAGTGTCAAGTGTCCCATCTGTCCGCCGTAATGTCGCAGTCACGATAAAAATCGCAGATCGCTGCCATTACTAATGATAAAAAAAAAAAATTAATAATAAAAATGCCATAAATATATCCCCTATTTTGTAGACGCGATAACTTTTGTGCAACCCAATCAATATACGCTTATTGCGATTTTTTTTTTTTTTTATACCAAAAATATGTAGAAGAATACATATTGGCCTGAACTGAGGAAGAAATTCATTTTTTTTTATATATTTTTTGGGATATTTATTATAGCAAAAAGAAAAAAAATATAGCTTTTTTTACAAAATTGGTGCTCTTTTTTTGTTTATAGAGCAAAAAATATAAACCACAGAGATGTTCAAATACCACCAAAAGAAAGCTCTTTTTGTGGGGTACAACGTCGCACAACCGCACAATTGTCAGTTAAAGCAATGAAGTGCCATATCGCAAAAAAGGGCACAGGAAGGGGGTAAATCCTTCCGGGGCTAAAGTGGTTAAAGACGGCCCTGCCCTTAGGGAGCATCTCACCAAAAGTAACATTTTTGTTGCAGAGAATGCTTAAAGCCTGACTTGTATCTTAGTGCAGAGTTCTTCACCCAAGCAGGAAATTACAGTTCTGGGGGGGTATTCTGTACACAGCCCCCAGGTTGGCACATAGCATTGAATTTTACGGAAAATTACAGCAAAAAATAAAAATAAAATGTCAGGAGAGGTAATTTTTTGTAAAAATTAATTACAATATGGCTTCTATAGAAATTGTATATGCTATATTATTTTTTGATTTGCTAATCTTTTTTGCAAAAGTTGAGTAATCTTTTAAATCCAATGCTAGGTTAATTTTTCAAAAGGTCTATCAGCTAGTTTTAAAATAAAAAAACAGCTCTCACTGCTCAACTTCAATCCAGCGCTCACCCCTATGTGCATTTTATATAGCACTAGATATACTCAATCTTCTTGGGGTGAATGATGCCCAGTTTCAGTTTTCACCAGAATATGCCAAGGAGGATCTTAAAAAAACTGTCTAAGGCAGCCTTTCTCAAACGTTTTACCCAAGAGGAACCCTTGCAATGATTTCCAGGTCTCAGGGCAACCCTGCCAAAACCTATTCATTGTTGGTCAGTGAGGAAAGATGCCACTTACATTTGTGGTCAGTGGGAAGAATGTGAACCCCCCCCCCCCCCCCCTTACCATGGTGGTCAGAATTACACCCTTCCAGACAGCTAAAAAGTTAATTGGTGTCATCGCTGCTGGCTCTTCCAAATGGCGTTATACCCTGAACTATGCAGTCACCACCAGATGGGAAGTTGATCAGCTATAGCTCAAGGAACCCCTACCAACTTCTGGAAGAACCCTGGTTGAGAATGACTGGTCTAAGGCTTTGTTCATGCCGGCTTCAGTTTGTATAAAAGGAATGACTACAGCAAGCTTTTACAGAGCAATTTACAGAGCTTTTGGCTTGGGGACAGGGTGCAGAGAGATCTCTCCAAGGGAACACTGATGTAAAGATTGGCTGGAAACTGCACTGTCCACTTCTAAAGTTTAGGTGAAGCATAAGGGGTATTAATTCTAAACAATGAGAGTGTCTTGTGTGCTGCTGGCTGAAGTTTTAGTGGAAATCTTCAGTGCTCTGATCCCCCTCTACCTGTGCAGCTGTAATCTTCCAGTGACACATGGGTTAATACAAGCCTAGGGACCTGCCATATGCATTCCTCAAGAGTGCCAACTATGCCCAACCTTCCCACCCTCCACCTCCATTCATAAAAGCAGTGCTATAGCTTTCATTAATTGGCTTGTCTTCCATTCATAAATCTTGTTTCATTTATGGAAGCTACAGTACAGCTTCTATGAATGGAGGTGGTGGGCGGAAACAGGGCCGGTGCTACCACTTGGCAAACTAGGCAGCCGCCTAGGGCACACTGCTGCCTAGGGCGCCCAGCCACTGGTGTATCTACTCTCTTCTCTCTGCAGCAATCAACTAAGTCTCAGCATCAGCGGCAACAGAGGACTGTGGCTGTGTCCTGACTCCCGAATGAATGGAAGCAAGAAAACATTCATTGATGGGCACTGGTAGGCTGCATTGATGGGCACTGGTAGGCTGTTATTGATGGGCGCTGGTGAGGCTGCATTGATGGGCGCTGGTGAGGCTGCATTTGATGGGTGCTTCCTTAAAAAGGTGGAGCATGGGCATGGCAAAGGGGGTGGAGTCAGATGTGGAGCCAAGGGGCGGTGGTAAAATTAGGTTTCGCCTAGGGTGTTAAGAATCCTTGCACCAGCCCTGGGCGGAAAGGTCGGGCATGGTCAGCAATCTTGAGGTGTGCATATGACAGGTCCCTCAGCTCATATTAACCCCCATAACACCAGAAGATAAATACTGTGGGTGTGGGAGGGATCAGAGGACAGGAGATTTTAACTAAAACTTCAGCCAGCAGCACAAGGGACCCTTTACACTGACTGTCACATTCCTTGTACTGATTTAAAAATAAAAACTATTTGACTTAGGTTAGACTTTAACAGTTTCCTGTAAAACTAAAAAAAAGATGAAGGTTTCATACTGCTTCAAGTGAACATCACATGTGCGGCAAAAAAAATCACAAACACGATCATTTATTGGGCCCATAATGTCACATAACCGCTTGCTGACCGCCTCATGCAGATATACTGCAGCAGAATGGCACGTACAGCCAAACTAACGTACCTGTACGTTACCCTTTAAGAGGCGGCCTGCGGGTGCGTGTGGCAAGCTCTGTGAGTAGGATCGCGGGTCCCACGGACTTGATGTCCACGGGGATACCCGCGATCGTCTCACGGAAAGGAAGAACGGGGAGATGCTAATGTAAACAAGCATTTCCCTGTTCTGCCTAGTGACACTGTCACTGATTGCTGCTCCCTCTAATCGGGAGCGGCGATCAGTGACGTGCCACACGTAGCCACGCCCTCCCACAGTTAGAATCACTCCCTAGGACACACTTAACCCCTTAACTGCCCCCTAGTGGTTAACCCCTTCACTGGCAGTGTCATTTACACAGGAATCGGTGCATTTGTATAGCACTGATTGCTGTATAAATGACAATGGTCCCCAAAAATGTGTCAAAAATGTCCGATGTATCCGCCATAATGTCGCAGTCATGATAAAAATCAATGATCGCCGCCATTACTAGTAAAAAAAAAAAATTATTAATAAAAATGTACAACAAAACTATCCCCTATTTTGTAGACGCTATAACTTTTGCGCAAACCAATCAATAAACGCTTATTGCGATTTTTTTTTACCAAAAATATGTAGAATATGTATCGGCCTAAACTGAGGGGAAAAAAATGTTTTTTATATATTTTTGGGGGATATTTATTATAGCAAAAAGTAAAAAATAATGTGTTTTTATTCAAAATTTTCACTCTTTTTTTGTTTATAGCACAAAAAATAAAAACCGCAGTGGTGAACAAATACCACCAAAAGAAAGCTCTATTTGTGGGGAAAAAAAGGACGTCAATTTTGTTTGGGAGCCACGTTGCACATGCTCAGGTCTTTGGCCAGCCAAATGGTCCAGGGCTTAAGTGGATAAAGTCGAGATGCCAACGTTGCGGGTTCTAGCAGGGTTCCCTTCCTTAGGGAGACTTGTTGATTCAGTTGGCCTGAAGGAGACCCTGCAAGGTCCTAAAACATTGGCATATTTGCTTTATGTTTGCAATTAATTTCTGAAAGGCCCTTTGGAGTGCTGATGACTATAGACCAGGGGACTCCAGACTATGGTCCTCAGGCCAAATCCCACCTGCTACATGACTGCATGTGGTCCACAACTAAAAACAGGTTCTATCTCTAGCTGTCTTTCTCTAAAGCTGGTCATACATTATACCATTTTTTTGTTTAATTTAATTTGTTTAATTTCCTTTAGACTTACCTTCAACTATGTAGTGCAAGGGCCTGTCTGATTGCATACAAATTGAAAGTGTTTAGGTTTGACCTCTTATATTATGTTTCTTGGTAAATCTAAAGGAACATTGTACAACGTATGGCCAGCCTAAGTCAGTTGGTTGCTAGGCATGCCGGTGTTCCTGCTTGCCCCAGGAGGTCAGAGCATCCTACATTCATAACTGCTTAGTCTCCTGACTCCCGTTCTGCTGCTACATGAACTACAGACACACTGTAATCAAGGTGAGGGCAGACTACTGATAGAGAATCTAAATGAAGGGGGCTTGAATGAGGATCCTGATATAAGGGGGGACGCTAACGAATACTCTGATGTAGGGGGGCTCCAATGGGGAATCTGATGTAGGATGAGGCCCTATGGCAGATTCTGATGTAAGGGGGTTCTGATGGGGACCCTGAAATAAGGTGGGATGTCTAAGGTGGTCTCTGATGTGAGGGGGCTCTGGTGGGAACCCTGATGTAAGGGAGGACTCCTAATGTGGACTCTGATGTAAGGGAGGCAGACTCTGATGGGAACCCTTATATAAGGGCAGGGGCATCTAAGGAGGTCTCTGACGTAAGGGGCGATCTGCTGGGGACCCTGATACATGGGGGAAAGTCTGAGGTGGACTCTGATGGTGGCCTGATTTAAAGAAGGCTGTCTAAGGCGGACTCTGATGTAATGGAGGCGTCTTAGGTGGTCTTTGATATTAAGGGGGCTCTGATGGGAACCCTGATAAAGCATGGTGTCTAAGGTGGTCTCTGATGGGGATCCTGATGTACAGGGGACTCCTAAGGCAGACTTTGATGTAAGGGGGCTCAGGGGGGACCCTGCTGTAAGGGGGGGCTCCTAATGTGGACTCTGATGTAAGGGGTGCCCCTAAGGCAGACTCTGATGGGAACCCTGATAGAAGGGCATCTAAGGAGGTCTGTGATGTAAGGGGGGATCTGATGGGGACCTGATTTCAGGAGGGATGTCTAAGGTGTACTCTGATGTAAGAGGGGCTCTGATGGGAACCCTGATAAAAGGGGGGGGGGTCTACAGTAGTGTATTTAGGTTTTGTGCTGCCCTAGGCCTGACTAAACTCTTGCACCCCCTAATTTAAATATGACCCACCCCCTGTCAAGGCCACACCCCTTGCTGTTTAAGACCCGCCCTGAAATTTTCAAGTGGGGACACTAGTTCTGAGGGCCTGAGGAGGGGGCAATGGATTCCCTTAATTTGCATAGATTTCCTCTCACTTCCTGTTTGGCTATGGGGCTGGAAGTGAAGGAAAATCTCTGCAATGGGACAGGGATGGTAAAAAATAAACTGGCAGGAGCTATAATCCTCCCTTATTCTATCCAAAATAAAAAAAAAAGGGTTGCCTATAGTTCTAAAAATGTCGGACAATTTTATAGAGAGGACTAAGAAGATATAACATGCCAATGGTGCAGCAGAAAACATATAGCAGTGAGGAAGGTTTGTGGTCCAGGATGATAGGACAGTCAAAAATTAGAAGCGGAGCCCCGCCCCCACAGTTGCTGAATGCTGGCCACCAGCATACCGGAAGCAGCGCAGGCACTTTATGGGGCGCTAGACTAATTTGCCTCCCAGCCCAGTCCTCCCCATAAGACAGGTGTTACACTAACAGTGTAGCGCAAGCTGGCGGGGACTCTTTCCACGCTGCCCCCCTGCAAAGTGCTGCCCTAGGCTTGGGCCTTGTCGGCCTAGGTCAGGATACAGCGTTGGGGGTCTAAGGTGGTATTTAATGTTAGGGGGGCACCTAAGGCAGTCTTTCATGTCAGGTGGGGACCCTGATGTCAGTGGAGGACTTTAATTTCTTTTAATGAAGTTCCTTCTGTTTTGTTCTGAATCCTATTGCAGAAAGGATCCAAGTAAAACGCAGTCATTATTTATTGATTTATATCTTTTTTGTGTCCCATGGATAATTCTAAGGACTGTCCTGGAAGTGAAAAGTTTGGAGCCCCCTGTTGCAGACATAGGCCAGTCCTATGGACCAGTCCCCCCATCTCCTCCTCCTCCAGGAATGATCAGGCTTCTTGCAGAGAAGTTGTACACATAAAGCCTTGTTGATCGGTGACATAATAACGTGTCCGCCTAGTCCTCCCCACCACCGTCCGTACACACCGAGCACCGAGCAACCAGCAGGCGGGTCGGAGCTCTGAACTCACTGCAAATAGCAACATCATCATCATCATCATCATCATCACCACCAGTAACCGCAACACCCTCCCTCCCCCTCCTTCTCCAGGACTCCCATACAGACACACAGCTGCCCCGGCCTGATCTGGGCCCCCACAGGACGCCATCCACAGCCCGCGTCCTTGGCCCCCGCATCGGATCCATCCCCTCCATAGAGAATCGTACAGGCCAGCCAGAGGAGGAAGAGGAAATAGGAGGAAGGGAGGGGAGAGAGGAGGCAGGATCGGTGGGGGGAGAGCAGGGCCCCGATCGGGGTGTGGAGACAGGGAAGGAGGAACGATCGTGTGTGGGGACACAGCAGACACTGGACCAGGAGCACAGAGGTGAGTGCTGCACGACTGTATGTGTGTGTGCCATCACTGACAACCAATGCCCGCTTCCTGTCTGCTATATATAGGACGTACTCCATGGACTGATCAGGGCTGGGGACTGGGAGACATTGCAGGGACAAGCTGGAGCCTCCATACCATGTGTCATCGCCATACACTGCCTGATGGGCATCTCTATACTATACATATAGGATGTGTATGCTGGGGAATGGACACTACAGGCAGAGATCTCTATGTATGATCTGTATGTATATGTGTAAGATCTATGTATGATCTCTATGTATGTAAGATCTGTCTGTATGTGTGTGTGTGTGTGTATGTATGTATGATCTCTATGTATGTAAGATCTGTCTGTATGTATGGTGTGTGTGTGTGTGTGTGTGTGTATGTATGTATGTATGATCTCTATGTATGCATGCATGTAAGATCTCTATGTATGATATGTATGATCTCTATGTATGTATGTATGTAAGATCTGTATGTATGTATGGTGTGTGTGTGTGTGTGTGTGTGTGTGTATGTATGTATGTATGATCTCTATGTATGCATGCATGTAAGATCTCTATGTATGATATGTATGATCTCTATGTATGTATGTATGTAAGATCTGTATGTATGTATGATCTCTATGTATGTATGTAAGATCTGTATGTATGTATGTAAGATCTCTATGTACGTACGTATGTATGTAAGATCTCTATGTACGTATGTATGTAAGATGTGACAGCTCTGACTTCAACACACACATACATGTAATAAGTCTGGAGTGGAGGAGATGGGTGCAGGAGACCATAGCAACCACTATTTGGTTGCTATGGTCAACTGATCACCTTTGTCTCTAGTCTCTAGTGTACACCTTTGTCTCTAGTGTACACCATACACATTGCAATCTTACCATACAACCCGCTATCGATTTAGCAAAACTATGTAAAGATCCACTTACTAGCTAATGGCTCACCTCAACCAATCAGGAGGGCCACTGCACTACATACTTGTTGGTTAATCAGATTTGAATGTGTGTGGTATGCTTAAGCAAACCATCTTGCGCAGCTGATTTATATAGGAAAACTACTTTTGAAGTGTAGACTGAGTGTTTATGTCAGCCATTTTTAATTGGGGTTTCATGGAAGTTCTGTGAGCGTGGCTGCTTGACTTCCCATTTGATGGTGCTTGTATACTTCCCGGATCAATTCTATTTAGAAGAGACAGTGGCATGATCCCAATAATCTTTTTAGCTGTCTGTAAGGGTGATATTTTTCCTGCTGACCACTTGTGTAAGGGGCATTTTTCTCATGGATACCAATAAATTGGGCGGGATTCCTCCAACTGACCATCAATGTACGGGGCATTCCTGCCACTGCCAATCGCTATAGGGGTGATATTCTTCTCACTGACCACCATTATAGGGGGCATCATTCCCACTGACCACCAATGTTAGCTTGACATTTTTCCCACTGACCACCAATGTAAAGAGGACCTTTTCCACTCACCACCAATGTAATGGGGACATTCTTCCCACTGCCCACCAGTGTAAGGGGGGGACAGTCTTCCCACTGCCCACCAGTGTAAGGGGGGGACAGTCTTCCCACTGCCCACCAGTGTAAGGGGGGGGGGGACAGTCTTCCCACTGTCCACCAGTGTAAGGGGGACATTCTTCCCACCAGTGTAAGGGGGACATTCTTCCCACCAGTGTAAGGGGGGGACAGTCTTCCCACTGCCCACCAGTGTAAGGGGGGGACAGTCTTCCCACTGCCCACCAGTGTAAGGGGGGGGACAGTCTTCCCACTGCCCACCAGTGTAAGGGGGGGACAGTCTTCCCACTGCCCACCAGTGTAAGGGGGGGACAGCCTTCCCACTGCCCACCAGTGTAAGGGGGGGACAGTCTTCCCACTGCCCACCAGTGTAAGGGGGGGACAGTCTTCCCACTGTCCACCAGTGTAAGGGGGACATTCTTCCCACCAGTGTAAGGGGGGCAGTCTTCCCACCAGTGTAAGGGGGGCAGTCTTCCCACCAGTGTAAGGGGGACAGTCTTCCCACCAGTGTAAGGGGGACAGTCTTCCCACCAGTGTAAGGGGGACAGTCTTCCACATGTCTTCCCACCAGTGTAAGGGGGACAGTCTTCCCACCAGTGTAAGGGGGACAGTCTTCCCACCAGTGTAAGGGGGACAGTCTTCCCACCAGTGTAAGGGGGACTTTCTTCCCACCAGTGTAAGGGGACATTCTTCCACCAGTGTAAGGGGGACATTCTTCCCACCAGTGTTAGGGGGACATTCTTCCCACCAGTGTAAGGGGGGGGGACAGTCTTCCCACCAGTGTAAGGGGGACATTCTTCCCACCAGTGTAAGGGTGACATTCTTCCCACCAGTGTAAGGGGGACATTCTTCCCACCAGTGTCAGGGGGACAGTCTTCCCACCAGTGTAAGGGGGACATTCTTCCCACCAGTGTAAGGGGGACATTCTTCCCACCAGTGTAAGGGGGACATTCTTCCCACCAGTGTAAGGGGGACAGTCTTCCCACCAGTGTAAGGGGGACAGTCTTCCCACCAGTGTAAGGGGGACAGTCTTCCCACCAGTGTAAGGGGGACAGTCTTCCCACCAGTGTAAGGGGGACAGTCTTCCCACCAGTGTAAGGGGGACAGTCTTCCCACCAGTGTAAGGGGGACAGTCTGTCCACCAGTGTAAGGGGGACAGTCTGTCCACCAGTGTAAGGGGGACAGTCTGTCCACCAGTGTAAGGGGGACATTCTTCCCACTCTCCACCAGTGTATGGGGGACAGTCTTTCCACTGACCTCCAATAAATCGTTTTTAGCAGGGGTTCCTCTACACCTGAAAGTTCATTCAAGGGTTCTTCTGGGGCCAAATAGTTGGGAATTGCTGCTCTATGCCTATAGTACATGCAATTAAAATGTAACTGTATACCCAGTTAACATTGCTTACACTTTCTATTGAGCCTAACTAAAGTCCTTTACATACCAAGTGATAATGGCGTATGCTTTTATATGTGTCGAATATGGAAACACACAGTAAATGTAAGGAACATATTTCTTTGAATGATGCCATATAGTACTGCATTGCATCTGTGTTTTGTCATTGGTGTGAAATATTAGACTGTGGATTTTCTGGGTTAGTATCTTGTATTTGAAATCTTGCAGGCCTTCTGTCGGGGTGTGGTACAGCTTGATGTTTAGGGCTTTTCCTTCAAGTCATTATCTCCGTTGCACTTCTTTTTCCTCTGTGAAATCCATGATATTAAGTTTCGGTTACCACCCAAGGCATTTTGGGACAGTTGTAGAGCTTTGGCGAGATATGCGAACAATCGGAAAGTTTGAGTGGGTGTTCTGTTGCTATAGATCAGCTCGCTTGCAATATTGTTTTTATGCCTCTAATGATTCCTTTTACTGGAGGATATCTGTTCTATGTTCTATTTATGTGTAAGCTTGGATGAGTAAGTAGGAATTCTCCCAATGTTGCAGAACCAGCGTGGAAATCAGTGGGAGTCATGCTTCATTTGTTATCTGTAGTATGTGACCTTCATATGTTGTGATCAGGCTTCTATAATATGAGCAGCACAATAATACTGTCTGCGTTTTTCTGCCTCAAAGGGATTTCGAATGAATTGCTCTGAATCTTAAAGCACTGAAATAGTGTACCGGTTGTCAGGGGAGTTTCTGTTTTTCTGTGCCCTCATTTAGCTTCAGTATCGGGCTTGCCCTGTAAGCCATGGCAAGAAACATCTATAATATACAAAGTCGTTTAAAGTAAACCCCAAGAGCCAATACAATGGTCTGTCTTGGTGCGTTGCATTCATGCATGCATGTTACATTTCATTGCTTTAAAGCTGAACTCTGGAAAAAAAGAAAAATAAATTTCCTTGCATTGGGGCTCCTCTTGCAACT